>CM064963.1:68215780-68270715 GCA_032847665.1 Solanum chilense | reverse complement strand
TGAGATATTATTTCTTTTTCAATATTTTTCTTAATAAGAATCTATCGAAGTGTTTTTTTTATATATAATATGTGATAAGATGCTAAAATGTCATTTCACTTTGTTTTTAATATAAAATATGAGATTATATTCAAATAATTTTATTTCCTATATGAAAATTTAATTAATTCTTTTGTATTTTATTATATTTCTTGAAATTCTTTTATTATATAATTCGGTTTATTCCTGACTTTATCTATTAAGAATTAAGTTGCATGATATTATATATTGCATGATTTTTTTATACATTATAACTCTTTTTTTATTCTTTTTCTTCAATGATATTCTTACAAAATTTTTCCTTTTTTATTTCTTTTATAGTTCAAATAATCTCATTATTAAATTACGATTGTGAAATAATTTTCTTGCATATAAAAATTTGATTTTATCTTGAAAATTGAAATATTCACGTGATAATTTCGAATTTTATTTTTCTTTCAAATATCTTTTTCGAGAGTTTTTTTATTGATTAAACATTTTTATTTTGGTTGTTATATAGTATGATTTTTTATGTATTTCAAAAAACTTTCTCATCTCAAATTTAAATGTTTATATTTTACAATGAAATTATGTATTTATATGTTTTTCATTTTCTTGTTCATATTTATTGTTATTTGTGCTAACCATTTGTCATGTGTTCATTTTATTAAAAAAAATAAAAATAAAATCAATGTCCTTCTCTATTACTCATCTTCTAATATTATGTACATAAATATATAACTATTTACTTTCAAACTTAAACGAAATTCTTATTATACTTGTATTATATTAATCAAAGTACTTTCATTATTTAAATTTAACAAATAGAATTTCAATTACTATGTGAAACAAAATCTCATCCAAATTAGGGAGTGCATGTAGCATATTGGCTTTTATAATTAAAATTTAATAACTTTTTAGCATAACTATTATAATTTATATCAACGAAGGATGAAGAATGAGGAAAATGTATTTTTTTTACGCATGGGTAATTTGATAGAATGGAGAGGAACTATCACATGAAGTTGAAATAGTATCGGAAGGAAAAAGATGAAAGTACTTGGCCATAATGGTTGCTTCTACTTCACAACTAGCTCGCTTTACTGACTGACTCCTCCACAAAACCTTTACCGAGTCAACTTCCTTATTTCTCAACCTACGATTCTAACAATCAAGAATTTTAATAGGAAATTCTCCATAGGTCAGACTATTTTCCACAGCTACACTCTCTAATGGTACTATTGATTGCGGATCATCCACACACTTCTTTAACAAGGAAATGTGAAAGATTGGATAAACCGCTGCTAGTTCTATCGGAAATCTAACTCATAAGCCACATTACTAACCCTTTTCAGTATTCTGTACTGCCTACATATCTAGGACTGAGCTTTCCTTTCTTTTGAAATCTCATCAACCCCTTCATAGGTAACAATTTCAAACCCAATCATATGTTCTCAAGAAATCTCATCACCCCCTTCAATCATATGTTGCTTTAAAAACCATCATGAGGCGTAAAGATCGAGTTACTAATATTGTAATGCATATTCGGAAGAAAAGTAAATGGCATCATCGATTTTTTTAGTTCATTAATTTCAGTTTACTAGGTTAATCATTTGTTGAAAAATCAAATTATGAACCAATAAAATAAGTTTAGTTTAGTTTTAATCTCTTTAGAATCGACTTGAAAATAGTAAGAAAGAGAAACAATGAAATTAAGAAAAAAATCAATTAAATAGATTTTATTAAAAGAATATTCACTAACTTTTAAAGTTTTGCATTCTTCATTTAGTTTATTTTATATCATAATTTTCGAATTCAATTTTAAATTTAACAACACTTCATCATTTTCTTAAAGAATTTGTTTAAGTTTGTACATGAGAAGAGAGTTATATAGAAAATAAATGAACAATATAAATAAGCAGAATAAAAGACAAGAATATAAAAAAGGTGGCTCATAAATTTAAATAAAGATAAATCCAGAAAAAGATATAACATAAAAAGAAAAATTGTAAAAATAAAAATAATATAGTTTTATATTAAATACTTGTAACACCTCGAAAATCAGACCTAGGAAAACAAATGCGCAAAATTATCTCGTGCAGTGGACCGCGACAGGGTTCACGGACTATGAAAGGTTCCACGGTCCGTAGACCTGCTCATGAGAGTTGGACCAGTAGCCCCCTCACCAGTCCCTTAGACCCCCACGTCCAAGTGAATGTCACAGACAACTTCACAGTTCGTGGTCCTTCACACAGGACGTGGGAGAATCCGTGGGAGCCTAGGCATTTGACCCCTAAATCCAGGCCCGCTAGACCACATGGCCAAGTGAAGACCACGTACGAATTCAAGGTCTGTGGTACTTCACACAGGTCATGGTAGTGCCTACGAGCTTGGATCCCCAGCATTTCAGTCTAAGTGTATGATCACGACCAACTTCACATCCCATGGTCCCTTTCACGATATGTTGTGATGGACGTGATTAGTCCGTCTGTACATTTAAGTCAAGGGTATTTCAGTCTTTTTCTTCTTTGTTAGACTGTTAAACCTCGTCATTTTAACCCTAAATTTGTGGTTTTGGTCAGTTTTAGCCTAGAAACATAACTAGAACTTACCTAAGTCAAATCATTAATCAAAACATAGAAAATAAGAGAGAGAAAAAAGAAAGAGCCAACCAACCCTAGCTCTAGAAACACAATAAGTTTTCATCAATTTTAGCTCAGAAAGAGAAAAACTTCCCTGTTGAATTAAGTACCATGTATATGGGATTTCTCTAATATGTTCTTTTCACCCATTAGGTCTCTAGTTTTCAGTTCTTGATTCCTTTATCATGATTATGCCTAGGGTTTTCTACAACCTTAGAAGATTATCATAAATTTGTTATTCAAATGATCTAAATTAGATTATTATGTTATTACTCAGTGCATTGCATAAATTTCATAACACTAGCTTTGTATATCTTTAGTTCTTGAATTACACATTCTAGGTCAAATATTTTCAATTAATTCGACTAATTCAGATATACATGCCTCATTATATGAATGTGTCATTATCAGTATATTTATGCACATTCTCAGTTTGCATGTCTGTTTGAGGTATCCAGTATATTACTGAAATTTAGTCATAATCAGTTAATCACTTAATCTATTGGGAGTAGCATAATACCAAGTTGGACTAGGGTTCAATGTACCCAAATAGTTTCATAACAACTAGCCACGTAAGTTGTAAATCCCCTCCGTGGGCATCATTTCTATGAACATGCCAGCATGCCTCAATATTTTTTGTTGGGCATATTGTGTCCTCTCGATGGAGCGTAATCATCGACTCCATAGTTAGGTTTTGTGGTTTTATTTATCGGTTATTAGTAGCTCTGACAAATCAGTTGCATTGACCACGTTTCATTATGACTTCCAACATGTTTTAAATTGGTCATTGCATCAGATTAGTCATGTTAAGTATATCAACATCTATATTAAGTTTAGATTATTGCATTGATTTATTGATTCGTTTAGTTATATGTTTATTTGAGTTTTACTATATCCCTCATGCTCACTACCTTTCAAATATTGATGCATATATTGCGGTGCATCTTCTCGTGACGTAGGTTCAGACACTCAACATTCAGATCAGCATACATCAGTTTCCAATCTCCACTTCAGCAGCATCAGTGGTGAGTCCTCATTTTCTCAGGAAATAGTGAAATGTTTATCCTATCAATGATTTAGTCTTTAGTTTTAGTTTTTGCTCGATCTAGTTAGGCATGTCCAAACTTTTATTCAATTTAAAGGCTTATTTTTATTCATAGTTAAATTAAGCTATAACTTTAAAGTTTGATATTTCTCTTGTATTAAACTCTCACATTATTTATATTCATTTTTCTTTAGTATGCTTACGATTATACCAACATGGTTAGCTTGGGCTCACACGTGATCCTGGGTCCCGTCTCCGCGTCCCAGGGGTAACCTCGGGACATGACAAACATGGTATCAAAGCACTAGGTATAAGATTCATAGAATGTCTGAAAAGCCACACTAATGAGTCCTTTTCATGTGTATAAAGTACACCACATCTAATGATAGGGAGGATAGAAAGTGTATTAGGAATATCTTACTTCCTTCCTATTATTATCGTGTGTAAGGTATGATTTATTTCCTTGTTCTAGAGAGGGTAAAAAAGGTAATAATTTTCGAGGTCTTTCTACAACTTCAGCAGCACCAGCAAGTTGCCGACTCAATAGGTTAACTCATTTGGTATAGGTGGCAGACAGCGCCAAAATAGGCTTTATGCTCTTCAAGCTCGCAAAGATCACGAAGAGTCTCTTGACGTAGTCACTGGTATGTTACGAGTCTTTGATCTTGATGTTTATACATTGTAAGATCCCGGGGCTACTCTAACTTTTCTAACTCCTTACATATCATTCCAATTCAGTGTTAGTCCAAAAACTCTCTCAAAACCCTTCTTAATCTCTACTCCATTATGTGACCCAGTTATAGCTACAGGGGTATACAGTCTTTGCCCCGTAACAGTCTATCAAAGAGTCACCTCCGCATATCTTGTAGATTTAGAAATGGTAGACTTTGATACATTCTAGGCATGGATTGGTTACACTCCTATTATGCCTCAGTCAATTCTAGAACTAGGATTTTTCATTTTATGTTTCAAGACGAACTAATCCTAGAATGGAAGGGTAGTAGTTTTACGCATATGATTCAATTCATTTCTTACCTTAAGGACTGAAAAATGATCTCTAAGGGTTATCCCTATAATCTAGTTTGGGTTAAGGATTCAATCTCTCAAATTCCAACTCTTGAGTCAGTTCTAATAGTCAATGAGTTTCCAAAACTATTTCTAGCAGATCTTCATGGAGTGCCTCTCAAAAGGAAAAAATGACTTTGGAATTAATCTCCTTCCGAATACCTAGCCTATCTCTACTACTCCTTACTGAATTGCTCCAGCCGAGCTTAAGGAATTTAAAGAGCAGTTGAAAGACCTTCTTGATAAGGGCTTCATCAGGCCTAATTATTTTCCATGGGGTGCACTAGTGTTGCTCGTGAAGAAGAAATATGGTTCTCTCATAATGAACATTGATTATAAACAATTGAACAATGTAACAATCAATAATAAGTACCCCATCCCAGGATTGATAACTTGTTTGACCAACTTCAGGGTGCTAGTCACTTCTCAAAGATAGACCTTAGATCGGGTTATCATCAAATCAGAGTCAGAGATAGTGACATTCCAAAGACAAACTTCAGAACTCAGTATCGTCATTATGAATTTGTAGCTATGTCATTTGGACTAAAGAGTGCTCCTGCAACTTCCATGGATTTGATAAATAAAGTGTTCAAGCAGTACTTGGACTTGTTCCTTATCGTCTCTATTAATTATATCCTAATTTATTCTAGGAGTTAAGAAGAACATGACTGTCATTTCATGGTTTTCCTGCAAAACTCAAAGATTGCCAATTATTTTCTAAGTTTAGAAAGTGCGAATTTTGGTTCTAGTGAATTGATTTTCATGAGCATATAGTATCCTACGAAGGGATCCAAGTGGATTTCCAGAAACTAGCAGCACTAAAACAATATCCCATACCTACGTCTACTACAGACATCAGAAGTTTCTTGGGCCTAGAGGGTTATAACATAAGGTTTGTGGAAGGATTTTCATCCATTGACTAGGATGACTTAGAAAAAAGTCAAGTTTCAGAATGGTTTTTACTCTACCAGAGGGTTCACACAATTATTTAATTTATTGTAATGCATCTATAGTTGACCTAGGTTTTGTGTTGGTTCAGCGAGGTAAGGTTATGCCTATGCTTCAAGCTAGCTTAAGGTGCATGAGAAAAACTATCTGACTCATGACCTCGACTTAGCAACAGTGGTGTTTGCACTAAAGATATGGAGACACTACTTGTATGGTGTTCATGTAAATGTGTTCACATACCATAAGATCCTTCAATATGTGTTCACCCAAAGAGAAATGAATCTTCGCCAAAGAAGGTGGCTTGAGTTCCTCAAGGATTATGACATGACTGTGCATTATCATCTCGATAAGGCAAATGTAGAAGTTGATGCCCTTAGAAGACTATTTATGGGTAGTCTAACACATGTTAAGGAAGAAAAATTTGCAGCTCTTTCCCTCCAATTCAACTAGTTTAGTCTTCATTCGAGGGCGAATGTTTCCAATGGGAAGATATTGTAACACCTCCAAAATCAAACCTAGAAAAAAATGCAGAAAATTTCCTAGTGTAGTGGACCATGGAAGGGTTCACGGACCGCAAAAGGTCCATGATCCGTAGACCTACCCGTGAGAGTTGGACCTGTAGCCCCCTCACAGGTCCCTTAGACCCCAGGTCCAAGTGAATATCACAGACAACTTCACAGTCTGTTGTCCTTCACACAGGTTGTGGGTGAGCACGTGAGAGCCTAGGCAGCAGACCCCTAGTAAAAACATAGAAAAGTTAGAAGCAATAGCGGAGAAAGAGTCCACCGACCCTAGATCCAAAAACACAATAAATGTTCATCAGTTTCAGCGTTGGAATTAAAAAATTTCTTTGTGTAATTATGTACCATATCAGTGGTATTTCACTGGTGAGTTCCTTTCACCCGTTGGGTCCCCAGTTTTCAATCAGATTTGTGATTTCCTTTTCAAGATTAGATCTAAGGTTTTCTAGAACTGCAAATGATTATTATAAATTAGTTATTTAAGTTATCCAAATCAAATATATGTTATTACTACTCTATTGTTTGAATTTCAAAATTCTAACTATGTATTTCTTTAGATCTTAAATTACATATGTTATATCCAACATTTTTAGTTCATTCAACTATTTCATATATACAGGCCTAAGTATATAATGTGTCACTATCAATTTATTTATGCATATTCTCAGTTTTCATGTCATTTTGAGCTATCTAGTACATTATAGAAATTCAAACATAATCGGTTAATCACTTAATATATTAGGAGTAATATAATACCGAGTTAGACTAGCATTTAGCATTCCCAAATAGTCCCTGAATTATTAGCCATGTAGGTTGTAAGTTCCCTCTGTTGGAATCATTTCATCGATCAAGACAACATGCATCTATACCTTTAGCTAGATACATTGGGTTCTCTCGATGGCGTGTATACATCAAACTTCACAATTAACTCATGTGGTTTTATTATCGGTTATTAGTAGCTCCTACAACTCAGTTAGATCCAATTGCATTGACCACATTTCATTATTCACTCTCAACATGTTATAACTTGGTCATTGCATTTAGATTAGTCATGTTCAGTACATCAACATCTATATCAGGTTCATATTATTGCATTGGTTTGTGTCTTTGTTCAATTATATGTTTATTTCAGTTTTACTCTATCCATCATGCTCACTACCTTTGAAGTATTGATGCATATTTGCGCTACATGTTCTCGTGATGTAGGTTCAATCCCTCGGCATTCAGATCACTTATAGATTGGTTCCCGATCTCCAGTTCAGCAGCATCAGTGGTGAGTCCTCATTCCCCAATGATAATAGTGACATGCTTATCCTTTGAGTATTTTAGTCTTTAGTTTCAGTTTTGCTTGATCTAGCTGGGGCATATCCCAACATTTATAGTTTGATATCTCTCTTGTAATAAACTCTCAGATTATACATATTTTGTTTATATTTAGTATGCTTATGATTATGCGAGTAGGGTTAGCTAGGGGTCACTTGTAATCCTAAGTCATGTGTCCTAGTCTCGGAGGTGGCTTCGGGGTGAACAATCCAAAAATAATGAGACCTTTTATTGGGTATTCTAATCCCAAAAGTGAACACATCTTAGCCATTTCAAAGAAAAATAAGAAGATTGAAACCTGTGGCACTAAATGAGAATCAAACTCGGAATATACATTTTAGCAATGAACCCCCTTGCAAGTGAGCCACACACCTCTTTTGGTTATTGAGGGCATTCATTTTACTATCTATATGCTTAAAATCAGAAGTCTACATTATATACACATAATTTCTCAACGAGGGGGTTCGACTGAACCCCCTAAACTACACGTAGGTCTACTCTTGATTAGGTATATGTATGTGAATATATACATGTTTGAGTACTGATTATTAATATTTTATCAGTAAATTTTATATGTAGAGATATATAATAGATAGATTTTTTTCTAGAAGAAATAATTATTTGTCAAAAACTCGAAAGATACCGAGACAGATCGATATGAGAAAAACATACTTTTTATATGTGATGTAGGTTTTGGTTTAATTTTTTTTCTTCTCCTAGCGTTTAGGGTTTTGTATATAATTATTTCTATATAGTCTATTTATGTGTCTTATCAAATGATGTCAAAATTAACAATAAAGGAACATTTTGGATCCCCATGACTTATACTTTGAGAATTTAATTATCTTTCAATATCCTTAATTTCATAATTCATGGTATAAGATTATTTTCTTATTTGATTATCTTTTTGTATTCTTTAAAAGGCAAGTAGTTTCTAACATACTACTTGTTATCTAAAATTACTCATAAACCGTTAAGATCTCAACTTATCATTTTGATTAGTTTTCTCAAGTAAAAGAGTTAGATTTCTTATTAAATCTTATCAAGGCTTTAAACATCACATTCTTGGGAATTCGTGAATTGCTTCTCTGAATTTATATATCATTATTTCCAGCTTTCAGATTCTTTTCTATTTTTCATCTGCATTTCATAATAATATTCTACATTTAGGATTTCTCTTACCTCGTTGTTATAATTATGTAAACAATGAAAAAAGAATAATGAGATGATCACAACGAGGTTATATAATTATAAAAACAAGGTTATATATATAATTGTAATCTTTCTTTGATTGTATTATATGTTATTAAAACGAGTACAGGAGATCCTAAATATAAAAATTGAAAAGATAGAAGTGCGGAAGCAAAATGGAAAAACAATTACGGAAACTAGAAATAAGTATATTAGAAAATCTATGAATTTATAAGAACGTTATTTTAAAGCTTTGACAAGGTCCAAGTAATAACATATACATCTGCGAGCAAGGCAGCCCACGTGGTCTCTAGGGGTTCACCCGAACCCCCTTGGCAAAAAAATACAATGTGTAAATAAAGTAAATTTTCAGTGTATCTGTACACATATATGTTTTTTGAACCTCTTTAATAACAAAGAGAAGCTAATGGTGCAGTGGCAGGTCCCCACCGAAAATAGCAGTGCATTACGTCCCAGTGAAAGCGTTTTATTTTTTTCTTTTTTAGTTATTTTTTAAAAAATCAGTTCTGTTTTTCATTTTTTTTAGTGTTTTATACTTTACAAACCTGTTAAAAGTGGGTTTTAAACCCAAACAATTTCAAAGGGGTAGAAGGAACATACTTAGCAAGAGGAACCACAGAATACAGATGGACGGACCCCAACATGAACTTGAAAAATATAAATCAAAATTTTTTGAGAGATATTGTATATCAAATCTGCGGAAGACCAAAGAAATAAGGAATTTAACACATAGAAGAAAAAGTAACAACAGATTGACTTACCTTCCACGAAGATCTTGGAGAAAGATAGAACTAGAATGGAACAGGTAAATCTACGAAGTTACGAAGCTATTAGCCTATAAGGCATATGGGAAGTCGTGCTCATTGGCCTGTGGCGGGGGGTAATAATTATTCTATATTGTTGGGATAAATAGACCCTTTCTTATGGAATAGTTCAAATAACTAGTTGAACACACCTATTCTTTTAAAGAATAGCCTCCCCTTATTGAAAAGAAGGGCCCGAAAATGAGAGGACAGGCCTTCTCATTTCCCCAAGGAAGAAGAGCGCATATAGTTTCCCATCTCCCAGTGGAACCGAACCATCTATTTCTCAATGAACTGTTCCTAGGGATCCAGATCAATATGCCTCGGAGTGGGTAGAAAATTACCCCGATCCTCGACCTAATTCTTTTCCATCTATCTCGTCCGAACCAAGACCATCAAAAGCGTCATAAGTGCCACCTGGGTATACACAAAGAAATAACAAATATTCCTTAGTTCAAAGAATCCATTTATTATAAATGTATATTTTTATACTACAATAAATGCAAGTTAGGGTTAGTGACTTTAGGACTAAGTCAATTTAGTGTTTGCGGGTTTGTGTTTGTATCTGTGTGCATGGTTTACGTTATGTAATAAATATGTAATGTAAAATAAAAATATCACTCAAGTAAATCAAAATAACTTATGAAAATTTACTAGATGAAGTCAATCATTTACGAGTCTTTTTTATCTAACTTTTCAAACAATGGACGATATGATCAAAGAGAAGACTCTAGAGGAGATCTGCAAAACATTCAACGTTGAGAATGACTTCAAGCCTATGGAACAAAAGGAGGTTAGAAAGGAGAAGGCCTAAGCATTTGAGTGAAGCCTTTGTTTTTCACACACATTCATAGGTATTCTCCCTTTCTAAACTCCTCCTCTTCCTCATGGGTTAACTTATTCTTAATGTTAAAGATCTAGCGGAGTTCCTTTGGATTGTTTTATTTGATCTTATATGCAACAGTTTGACAAGTAAGATAAAGTACGCTCTTTATGCACATGTAGTTAGCAAACATAATCTAATCAAATTAAATAATATAAAATGTTTAATAATCTTCGATTTCACCTGATAAATTACCGCAAGTTCATTCCTTCACATGATTCTTTTTTCTTCAATTACTTTATTACATAATTTAAAGCAATTACAAATACTTTAAAATTGATTATCTAATTAGTTATAATATCTTTTTTTGCAATATTAAGTTTAAATTCTTATAGATAATAACATTTTAAAGTACAAACTATCACTTTTAAAATAATTATCCATATTTTATAAACGTGCTACAATTTATCTAATATATTTTCATTTTTTTCAAAGACAAGATGATAATAGCGTCGATTAATATAATATTAATGTAAATGTTGAAATTAGTGATGAATTATTCAGAGAAAACTAAACCTTAAAAAAATGCAAGCACGTTAAGATGGCAGGAATATATATATATATATATATATATATATATCACATTTCAAAGGGACGCAGAAGGAACATACTTAGTCAGAGGAACCACAAAATGGATGGACGGACCCAAAAACGTACTTGTTTAATATAAATCAAAATTTTCTGAGAAACATTGTATATATAATCAGTGCAAGACCAAAGAAATAAGGAAATTAACACGTAGAAAAACAAGTAACAACAAATTGACTTACCTTCTATAGAGAGCTTGGAGAAAAGATAGAAATAGAATGGAAGATGAAAATCTACGAAGTTAGAAAGCTACCAGCCCGGGTATAAACAATGAAACAATAAATCTTCTTCAATTCAACAAAGCAAGTTATTATTTATGAATATTTTTATATTACAATAAATTCAAAGATAGGGTTTTTAACTTTGGGACCAAGACAATTTTATGTGTGAGTAGTTGTGTTTATATGTGTGGTCGCGAGCTTTATCTTATATAATAACGATACAACGTAAGATAAAAAATCACTCAAGTAAATCAAAATATGGAAATTTACTAGGTGAAGCCAAGCATTTAAAAGTGTTCTTGATCTCACTTTTCACACTATGGCAGATAAGATCAAAGAAAAGACTCTAGAGCATATCTGCAAAACACTAAACACCGAGAAAATTTTCAAGCCTAAGGAAAAAAAGGAGGTTACAAAGGAGAATGCCTAAGCATTTGAGTGAAGCTGGTGCTTTTCTTATGATGGAACAAAATTATTTGTTTATGTACGATTACCCAGAATATGAAAATGTTAGCTTTCCTCAAATCCTAAGGTATCTCCCTTTCTAAATCTTGGCCTTCCTCATGGGTTAAGTTATTCTTAATGTTAAAGATCTCGCGGATTTCCTTTGGATTCTTTTATTTGATCTTATATGCCACAGTTTCACAAGTAAGATCAAGTAGGCTCTTTATGCTCATGTAGTTAGCAAACATAATCAAATCAAAGAATTAAATATGAGAAACTGTTTTATAATGCTTGGACTTCACCTAATAAATTACTGTAAGTTAATTCATTCCTTCACGTGATTTTTTTTCTTCCATTACTACTTTATTGTATAATTTAAAGCAATTATAAATACTTTAAAATTGATTATCTAATGAATTATTATATCATTTTCTGCTTAATTAGCTTGAAAACTCCTAAGAGAAAATAACCTTTTAAGTACAAACTATCACTTTTATAATTATCTTCCATATTTTATAAACTTGCTAGAATTTAACTAATGTATTTTCTTTTTTTCAAAGGCATGATGATACCAATGTTGATCTATATAATAATAATGTAAATATTGAAATTACTGATAAATATTGAGAAAAAACTAAACCTTTAGAAAAATGCAAGCACGCTATGATATATATTACATTACAAAAGGGGGCAAAAAGAACATTCTTAGCAATAGGAACCGCAGAAAATGGATGGACGTACCTAAACATGAACTTAAATAAATATAAATCAAACTTTTTTGAGAGACATTGTATATCAAATTAGCCCAATACTAAGGAAACAAGAAAATTAACACGTAGAAGAAAAAGTAACAAAAAATTGACTTACCTTCTACGAAGAGCTAGTAGAGAATATAGACCTAGAATTGAAGAGGAAAATCAACAAAGTTACAAAGCTATAAGCACGGATATGCACAAAGAAAATAGAAATATTCCTCATGTCAACAAAGCACCTTATTAGAAATGAATAATTTTATTTTACAATATATGTAAAGTTAGGGTTAGTAACTTTGGGACCATGTCAATTTTGTGTGAGCGGGTTTGTGTTTGTATGTGTGCGTGCACTATTTATATTATGTAATAACGATGTAACATAAGATAAAAATATCACTCAAGTAAATCAAAATAACTTATGGAATTTACTAGGGGAAGCCAAGCATTTAAGAGTCTGCTTGATCTCACTTGTCAAACTGTGGCAGATATGATTTAAGAGAAGACTCTAGAGGAGATCCACTAAACATTAAGAATCGAGAATGACTTCAAGCCTAAGGAAGACAAGGAGGTTAGAAAGGAGAATGCCTAAGCCTTTGAGTGAAGCTGATGTTTTTTCATATGATGGGCCAAAATTATTTGTTTATATACGATTACTCAGAATATGAAAGTATTAGCTTCACTCAAATCCTCAAGTATTCTCCCTTTCTAAACTCTTCCCTTCCTTAGGGGTTAAGTTATTATTAATGATAAAGATCTCGCGGATTTCCTTGAGTCTTTTTTTTTATCTTCTATGCCACAGTTTGACAAGTTAGATCAAGTAGGCTCTTAATGCTCATGTAGTTAGCAAACATAATAAAATCAAAGAATTAAATAAGAAAAAATATTTTATAATGCTTAAAGTTTCGCCTAATAAATTACTGTAAGTTAACTCATTCCTTCACTTGACCTTTTTTTCTTCCATTACTTATTTATTATATAACTTAAAGCAATTATAAATATTGTAAAATTGGTTATCTAATTAGTAATTACATCATTTGTTGCTGAATTAACTTGAAAACTTCTTAGAAAAAATAACCTTTTAAAGTAGAAATTATCACTTTTCAAAGAATCTTCCATATTATACAAACTTGCTAGAATTTAACTAATATATTTTCTTTTTTCTCAAAGAAAAGATATACCAACGTTGATTCATATAACAATAATACAAATGATGAAATTAGTGATGAATTATTCAGAGAAAACTAAACCTTTAAAAAAAATGCAAGCATGCTAGGATGGCTGAAAAACAAAACATCAGTAACGTATATAGATAATTATCACAATACAAAGTGGGCAGAAGCAACATACTAAGCAAGAGGAATCACAGAAAACGGATGGACGGACCAAAACACGTACTTGATAAATATAAATCAAATTATTTTAGAAGCATTGCATATTAATTAAGCGCAAGACCAAGGAAACAAGGAAATTAATGTGTAGAATAACAAGTAACAACAAATCGACTTACCTTCTTCGAAGAGCTTGGATAGAAAATAGACCAAGAATGGAAGAGGAAATTCTACGAAGTTACAAAGCTACCAGCCAGGATTTACACAAAGAAACAACAAATCTTCCTCAGTTCAACAAAGCAACTTATTGTAAATGTATATTTTTATATTACATTAAATGCAAAGTTAGGGTTAGTAACTTTGGGACCAAGTCTATTTTTTAAAAAATAAAAGAATTTAATTTTATTGTATTTTAATGTTCAAGAGAAATATTTATCTTCTCTCTTGTTAACTTCTAAAAGGTACAATTAAAGTGGATTCATGAACTCATTAATTTCCATTTGAAAATATGTACTCAAATTCAATGCAAATCAGTATTATAAAATGGACATGCCATGCACAATCAGAGAAGAAACTATTCATAGTAAAATTTCAATTCCAGATTTGTCTTTCTACCATTAACATCAGCAAAATATCAATCATTATTAAAAATATATATATAATAAAGTAAATTAGAGTATTTCATGTCAAGTAATATAAAGTAAATAAATTTGACCTGTTTACATAAATGAATGCAACAAAAAGGTAATGAATCAAAAATTGAAAAATAAGAAGATGAATCTAGTTACTTAAAAAAAATCAAAGAAAATGATAATTATGAATCTTTAATACAACACAAGTATTTTTCGTTGATTCACCTTTTAGATAAGAAAAAAGTGAGAACAAATTATTCAACAAAAGCAATAATAATAATTGAGATTTAGAAAGTTTTTTTATAAAAGAAATGGACCTTTAGTGGAAGAAAGTTCCCGATTATGGACAGTGCAACAATAATATCAAGTCCTTTAGAGGGTCAGATGAAAATCTTTAACGAAAAACCTTACTGAATAAAATCATTTTTATTTAGATCGGAATTCTCAACGGAAAACCTTACTTAATAAATTTTTTTTGTTCAAATCGATACTATCAAACCTCAAACTCGATGATTGTCTAGTGATGATAATTGTCGATTTTGGGATTTTCAATAGCTAAGAAAATAGACTATTGAGCGTTGTAGGATTATATCAAAATGATAGTGTTGCGGCTGATTTTATAGCACTATGCTTCTAGGTTTTAGGGAAAGAAAATGGTTCTGGCGATTGTCTTTCTCTTTTCTTTTTGTTTATAGGATTCATTTTTTCCTGTCTTAATTTATAGTCTAGGTTTTTCAATCTTCTTATGATTTGTTTTCAAAAATAGTCCCTATGTCCATTTTTAGTTGTGATGATTTTATTTTTTTAGTCAAACTAGTATACGTGCCTGCGCGATGCACGGCTATTTTACTTAAAATTTTATTTAAAAACAACTCATTTAAAAAAGATAATGATAAAAGATTAATATGATTTTTTTGAAATGGTTTTAGTCCAAACAATATTTATGTACTATAATCTTTATTGAAAAATTATTAATAATTTTCTTTTATGTATTTTTATGATGTTACTTAGTTTTAAGCGAATTCATTGTATAATTTTCATATCATCCATAATACTCTTTTTTGTAAATATTGTTTGTTCTAAAGTTTAGTTAGTTTTTCTAGTATAGAATTTTACATGTAATAGAAACAAGCTTATATTAATTTGAATTCAAAAAATAAATGAGATATTATTTATTTTTCAATATTTTTCTTAATAAGAATCTATCGAAGTGCTTTTTTTATATAATATGTGATAAGATGCTAAAATGTCATTTCACTTTGTTTTTAATATAAAATATGAGATTATATTCAAATAATTTTATTTCCTATATGAAAATTAAATTAATTCTTTTGTATTTTATTATATTGCTAGAAATTCTTTTATTATATAATTCGGTTTATTCCTGACTTTATCTATTAAGAATTAAGTTGCATGATATTATATATTGCATTATTTCTTTATACATTATAACTCTTTTTTTATTCTTTTTCTTCAATGATATTCTTACAAACTTTTTCCTTTTTTGTTTCTTTTATAGTTCAAATAATCTCATCATTAAATTACGATTGTGAAATGATTTTCTTGCATATAAAAATTTGATTTTATCTTGAAAATTGAAATATTGACGTGATAATTTCGAATTTTATTTTTCTTTCAAATATCTTTTTCGAGAGTTTTTTTTATTGATTAAACATTTTTATTTTTGTTGTTATATAGTATGATTTTGTATGTATTTCAAAAAACTTTCTCATCTCAAATTTAAATGTTTATATTTTACATTGAAGTTATGTATTTATATGTTGTTCATTTTCTTGTTCATATCTGTTGTTATTGTGCTAACCATTTGTCATGTGTTCATTTTATTAAAAAAAATAAAAAAAAATCAATGTCCTTCTCTATTACTCATCTTCTAATATTATGTAGATAAATATATAACTATTTACTTTCAAACTTAAACGAAATTCTTATTATACTTTTATTATATTAATCACAGTACTTTCATTATTTTAATTTAACAAATAGAATTTCAATTACTATGTGAAACAAAATCTCATCCAAATTAGGGAGTGCATGTAGCATATTGGCTTTTATAATTAAAATTTAATAACTTTTTAGCATAACTATTATAATTTATATCAACGAAGGATGGAGAATGAGGAAAATGTATTTTTTTTTAAAAATTAAACAATTAAAAATTAATATCAATAATTATCTAGGGTATGACGGCATTTCATTTTCAAATTATCTCAGCTCTTTCATCTTCTCTTTCAATATTCATATTGATTTTACTCATCATCGTCATACTTATATATATTGTTCTTTCAAAATGAAACACCTATTGAATCGTTAAAAGAATAGAAAAACAATATAAAAATAAGAAATTCCAACCAAATTTAAATGGTAATTGAGTTTAGTATGTATATTCATCTAATAATATGATAAATCACTTAAAAAAGATCAATTTAATTTATCATAAAAATGAACCGAAAAGGCTAAATTATGATGAAAAAAAGAGGAAATATTACATGTAATGCAAAGTATTAAATCGATGAAAGAATTATCATACCAATAATTTAATTTATGTGCCAAAAGTATTACAAGGTGGAATACATTGTCCACTACCATAAAGTTCTTCAGAATTTCTCCAATTCTTTATCATTTGTTTCTTCTTCTTCCTTGTTGCACCGAAGAGGATGGTGGTCCTTCCCCTTCAACCATAATCAAATAATTTCACATAAAATAATTAAGAAAGAGGGCATACAATTAATAAGAAGACATACATACAATAATATACTTTCACTCATTTTTCTTTTATGATATCAAGTGCAATTAACTTTTTATTGAATGTAACTTTTGTTACACTTTTTTGAATTTATATTTTGAAAAGTTGGTTTAAGAAGATGTGGATGATAATGCAGTTAAGAGTAACATGTTTTCACAGATTTGGCTTATGAAGTCTAGCTATTTTTAGGAATAAGGTTCCTTATTAATTGAAATATAAATTTTAAATGAATTATTTAATATTTATTAAATAACGTGGTTTCTTCTTCCTCTTATTTTTGATTTGTTTTAATTGTTATGACTGAAAGCTTTTTTATATATATTTACTTAATATAAAGCATGTGATAGAGATTGAAATTTCAAATATTAAATTTTAAAAAAGGAACAAAATCATCTCATTTTCACATCTATAGATCATCTGTTTTTAACTAATTATCATACCAATTTGTTTTAAATATTATAAAAATATGTGTAATAATTAAAATTAATTTACAGTTACAACACCATAATTTTTATTTTTATTTTAAAATTATTCCATTATATTAATTTTAATTAATTAACAAAATATATTTTTTATGTTCTATGGTATTTTTTTTCCCTCTCCAATGTGTGTGAGAGAGATATAGAAGGAGTTACATAATTTTTTATTTTGTTAGTTAAATTGAACGAATATAAAAATGCAAAAAGTTTGAACTAGTTGAATATTTAATGATATATATATATATATATATATATATATATATATATATATATATATATATATACCATATCAGGATCTACAAGGCCTGCGGTAGTCTACTCGGCCATCTAGATCTAGTTTAATATACGATCATAATATATTAACATATTATAATTTACGGAAAAAAGCCTAAAATACCCTTAAAGTATTGAAAATGGTGCAAAATTACCCTTCATCCATCTATTAGCTCCAAAATGCCCTTTTCATCCACCTATTGGCTCCAAAATACCGTTGTCATCCACCCTTGGATTCAAAATTGACCACTTTATTAATTGTTTTAAAATTAAACTATTTAAATATTTTTTTAAATACTTGACGTTCAACTATTGGTTATAGTTTAATTTATTAATATAATTTATAAATCAACCCACTACTCACTAATTACTAACTAAATCTCACCCAATTAATAATTCAATTATAATATCAAAATCATCATAAACACTACTAAAACACGATGAAATTAATGATTTCTGAAAATAACATTCAAAATTATTCGAGTCCGAATCGAAGCCCCAATTAAATATAGGTTGAGCCGCTTATTTAGGAGGACACTTTCTTTCAAGATTGAATGAGAAATTTATGATTAAAGGTAAAGAAGTAATACAATCCGAATTAATTCATGCATTTTTTTAAAATATAATTTTATAAATATTTATTATTTGTTTTAAAACCTTTAATATATTATTTTTACAAAAAAGTTACCTATGAAGTAACATCACATAATTGAGATGTAAGAATAATTAAGATAAACATAGTTAGACTTTTAAATATATCGTTAATTTTATTTAGACACTTGCATGTATGATAATTTACTTCTATAGATATTTTCGCCTCAAATTTTTAAAAACACTCAATTGGTAGTAGCTAATATGTTGTTGCATTAATAATGTGACGGATATTAATTTAGAGGGGTTTAATTAGTAATGGGTGGTAGTGGATTGATTTATAAATTATATTTATAAGTTAAATTATAACAAATATTGAGCGCCACTTATTTAAAAAAATATTTAAATAGTTTAAATATAAAACCGTTAAATAAGTGGTCAATTTTGAACCAAAAGGTGGATGACAAGGGTATTTTGGACCCAATAGGTGGGTGAGAAGGATATTTTGGAGCCAATAGGTGGATGGAGGGTAATTTTGTACCATTTCCAATACTTTAAGGGTATTTTAGGCCCTTTTCCGTATAATTTATTAAACTCTTATCCTTAGCTTTGGCTGTATGGTAAGCTTTTACCTAAGCATGTGGCCTGTCTAGATTATAAGACTATTGATAAATAGCAGTTCTAACATGGGTTTTAAATTGCCCCTTCTTTAATAACTAACGGGGACTTACGACACCACATGCTCGCTATTATCAAGAGTTTATAACCTGACTATACCTCCATCTCAAAACCAAGTCAAGGACTATGATAAGAATTTAAGAACTCATAATATGTTAGCGTATCTTGACTAGATCCAGATATATTATTAGAACCTTATACAGAAATCATGCATCTGGCATAGATATGAAAGGTATTTAGCCGGACATAGTCACGGCGGCAGTAATGAAAATATAATAATAAAAAGTAGTTTTGAATTACCTAAGATATCACACCGAAGCTTGAATTATTATTTGTTCACAACAGCATATTTTACAAGAGAGAAGAGAGAAGAGAGAGAAGAGAGAGAAAAATTCTTTTTTATGGAAGAGCTCCTGCCTCTTATCTGAGGGAGAGTGCTATTTCTATAGGCAAATTATAAACTAAGTGGGTCCCTTATCTGGTCCCCTTACACAATATTTTTACTATTTTACTATTTTTCCTATTGCTTTCATCCTTATCTGATCTTCTTGGTACTTAATAGATTGTAGAAACTCGTCTACTTTATCAAGCTCATTTTCTGTCAAGCTTATCTCTTGATCATCAGATTAGGCGTCTGCAATATCATTGCTGGTGCCACTTTTCATTGAAGTATATGATTTAACAAATTCTGAGAGGTTTTGTAGTAAATTCCTCTTAACATCTTCAAGATATTCATTTATCATTTCATCTTTATCTCTTTCTTAAATAGAGATTCTTCTGGCAATATGCTTGATCCAATTTTCAGCTGACAGCTTCTTTAGGGGTATGACCTTGTATTCTATAATCTTTGCTTGTATTTGATCTACATGCTCTTGGACATGAGGTAGACAAGTTTTTGGGTCTTGTCTTGTGACCTTATCCCAAAAGTTGTGGTAATAAGTTCGATAAAGACAAGGAATTTTTTCCTCCGGAGTATACCCTATCTCTGGGATCCATTTATGAATCCATAGTATAGAAAATTCGATAAAAAAGTACATTTGATCAATTTTTCTATATTACAGATATGATCTGATAAATGTAAATTGGTTAGAAAAGGGAAAACTTTTACCTAGTCTTTGTAAAGATTTAAATAATTGTTTGGTAAAATCTTTACCGAAGGTCCATGGTAATTCCACCAATTGATGAACCAATTTGGGATAGTTTGTTCAAACACTTTTGCACAAATTTTTATAAACCAAGTGTGCTTATGTTTGTCATTGTTATAATAAAATATTTTATGGAAGGCTTGAATATAATCCCAATAGGTCAAGTTCATACTTATTTTGTTGACATAAACTTTCCTTTCTTGCATAGTGGATATTCCCCATTCTTCTACAGATATAATCTGTTTAATAATAAATTTAGAGAAGTTATAAACTTCTTTTTCCTGTTCTGAAGTAAAGTGCTAGAATTCCGCACTTCCTGTATGAACCAGAATAGCCTCTTAATATGATCGAGTCTTATAAGATTCTCCGGGGAAATATAACCTCTTTATTAGATACCTTTGGAAAATCTTCCAAGGTTCATTACTTCTCTGTATATCAGAGTTTTCCAAAAGAAATATGATTTCTTTGGCAGTTGCTTTTTCACAGCATTTTTGCATATCGCCCTCTTTTGCTAAAGAAGCATAGGTATCACCTTGCTCTTTTGTTTGCAGATATGCTTGTAATTGCTCATATAATGGACTATTTGTTGGAATATCCTTTAAATTGATAGTTGAAGATGATGATGATGCCTCATCAATTTTTGAATTAACCTGTCTCTTATTTCCCAATATTATTGGAAATGATGAGCCGTATGACGACCTTTGAGAAGACTGAGAGGTCGATCTTCCTCTTCCTCTATTTTTACCCCCTCTGCCACGTGCTTGTGACCAAGGTGGAGGGTCATTTCCTCCCATGCTGTAATAACAAACTTATTAGTGATAATCAAAATAATCATCAAAGTCCAGGTAACAAGGACTAATGACTTCTTCATAATCATGCATATAAAAGTAGAAGTCGTCTTGTATTATTGACAACATCAGTTTTGTCAAGAATTAATTCTTGAATATCTTTTTCTAAAGGGAGTACCTTTAGAATGGTAATTAGAGATGTATCATCAAAGAAAAATGCAAAATAAGACATACTAAAAGTTTTTTTGTCTAGGAGGTTATATATTCCCTGGATAACAAATCTGGAAGGGAATTATCAATTCCTTTTTTTATATTGAATTTCAAAATCAAAAGGGGCTAGTTGGGCTTGCCACCTAGCAAATATTAACTTCAAAGCATCGTGTTTGAAATCTTTATCAAACATGTATTTAACAGATTGGGCATCTTTTCTACAAAAAAATTTGATTATAAAGATCATCTTGAAATTTCAAGACGCATTTAACAATACAAAGCATTTCATGTGCTATAGTCGCATATTTGCGCTAGGCTTCAGTCCATTTTCCTGAATAAAAACGAATAAGATATTCATGTTTATCATGAGGGTTAACTTGTTGAAGAATCCCTCCATAACCAATATTTGAAGCATCAGTTTCAATAATTTTGGTCCATGCTGGGTTAGCAAGAGTTAAACAAGGTAAGGTTTTAATCCTTTGTTTAATACTTCTAAAAAGCGTAGTAAGATTCTCATTCCAAGGGCATTTATTACCCTTTTTAATCTATCTGTCAAAGTTTCAAGATCTTTAGGAAGATTTTTATAAAAAGGGGAAATGTAATTTAAACTTCCCAAAAATCTTTGTAACATAGTCCTGTCTGTTATAATATCAAGAAACTTTGACGCAAATTCTATAGATATTTGAATAAGAGTAATTTTTCCTTGACAAATTTGATGTCCTAGAAATCAGACATCAGTTTGAAATAAACTCATTTTTGATTTAGAGATAACTAAACCATTTTGAATAACAATTTTCTTGAAGATCTCAAGATGCTTAATATGAGATTCAAGAGTTTTTGAATAAACTAAAATATCATCAATATAAACAATTTTAAAATCCATACATGGATTAAAAATATCATTCATAATCTTCTGAACTTCAGACGGCGCGTTTTTCAAACCAAATGGCATAACATTCCATTCATATTGGCCAAAAGGAAAATTGAAAGCAGTTCGATAAGTATGTTCCTTAAAAATCTGAATTTGCCAATATCCTGACTTTAAATCAAATTTAGAAAATAAATTAGCATCATATAACCTTGATAAAAGATCTTTTTTATTTGGAATAGGATATCTAATCCATTTTGAATTTTTGTTTAAAGGTTTATAGTTTATAACTAACCTGGGAACACCTCTTTCTTGTTCTGCAACTTTATTTACATAAAAAGCAGTACAAGACCAAGGAGATTTTGAAGGCTTTATTAATCCTTTCTGTAATAAATTATCAATTTCTTTTATACAAAAAACCACTAATTCAACATTCATTTGGCAGGGGCGAGATTTAGTGGGAATATCATTTTCAGAAAAATTATCTTCATATGGCAGAGTAACAATATGTTTTTTCCTGTCCCAAAAAGCACTTGGATGGTCTGCACAAATGTCAGCTGCCATTTTTTCAGAAATCAATTTAATTTTTTCTTGTATTTTAGCTGATCGAATAGATTATGAAATATTCATGCTATATATTTCCATTTGTAAAGAATCAATATGTTTCTGTTTTAAATGGTTTAAAGAGTTAATATCTCTAATGATTGGTTCAGTTATAAATTCAAAATTAATGGTATGACCATTATAATTCGCTGAAAAACCTTTTGCATTTAAATTTGAAAAAAGATAGATAGCATTTATAAAAGGAGTTCCGAGAATTATCGGAGGATGTAATTGACTTTTAACTAAAAAGAAAAAATAGGAATACAGACTTTACTCTGACAAATACAAGTATTAGACAACTTATACTTCATGTCTAAAGCATGATTAGATGTAGATTTAACAATATGAGTAGTTTTTTCAAAAAACCTTGAAGGAATTAGTCCTTCCTGAATGCAACTAACATCTGCACCACTATCAATTATAGCAATACTAGTTACTTTAAAATCATTATTAACTAGAATGGTACAATTAATATACCAACGATGTGGAGTAACAATCTGCATCATTCAAAGAAAACTATTAGGTTTAGAACTAAGAGATTCATCTATCTCTTCGTCTACAACTGCCTTACCTTTGTCAGTAAGATGAGTCGAAGAAATATCTTTTTCATTTTCTAACTGCGAAATTCTAGGATTATTAATCATTTGATTTTTTTTTAAAGAATTAATCTCTTTTTTTAAGTTTTCAACTTCATGTTTCAAATCGTCAAGAGAAATATCTCTGGTTTTGACAATATCTTGCCCTTTCTTTTCAAGACGACAAAAGACTTCCTGCAAAGAATAAGAGGAGGTTTGAGAAGAAGCCATTTCCAAAATTTTATTTGTACGATTTTCATCAGAAACATCTTTTAAAAGTTCATTGACATTATCAGAAGATATCATATGAAGATTGAAGTCTGTAAAATTGAGACTGTAATTTTTCTAAATTTGATTCTTCTATTTGAGACTGTATTTTATAAAATTCATCTTGTCCACACACACAAGTATCACCTGTACAATTGACACACTTATTAGTAGCATCAGATTTATCATTATCACTATTAGAAGAATCTGAACTATAACGAGAAGAACCCGAATCTGATTCGTACAATAGCTCATAAATTTTTTCTTCTGTTGAATCATCCAGTTCCAAAGCTTTAAGATTTTCTGCCTTGCATTTTGTAGCAAGATGACCAAATTTTACACATTTGTAACATTTGATATTCTTTAAATCTCTTTTAGATAAATATCTGACAAATCTTGTTGCCTTCCTAGAAGCTTTCTTAGCTTACTTCTTTTCCTTATATTGTTTTGAACGATGAAACTTTTTTTAACTTCTCTTTTGATCTCCTTCAGAAAATATCTTTTGATTTTGATTAGAAGGTCCTTCAATCCCAAATTGTGCACAAAAGTCTCCCTATTGAGATCTTTCTGACATTTGATTTCTCTTAATTTGTTGAGGTAGCTTAAGCTCATTGCACAGATTTAATCCTTCCTGAGTACAAGTCCTTATTAATTTTACATAAGTTAAAGTATCATAAGGAATCTCTTATGATCCCCTCTTAGAGTTTTCTTGACTCTTTCCACAAATAAGGGAGGAACGCCATCTATAAATCTGGCTTTCCAATAACTTATTTTTCTTTCTGGTAAATCCATGACCCTGCTTAGGAAGGTGTCTTTCTACCATCTGAATTCTCCTAAGTGTCTACATTAAGACCATTTAGCAGAGTTCTAATAGTTTCATTCTGGTTAGAAAATCTTTCATTAAAATGTCCTAAAATTGTGAGGACTAGGGTATAAACTGCATACTCAGTCTTTTGACTAATAATTTTTTCTGTTGGTTTCCCATCTTCACCAGTGACTATCTCCCTTTTTATCTCTTCTTTATTTGCATTTGTAATGGCATACCTTTCTTCGGGAGATAGAAAATTATCCCACCGTCCTCGAAGTTGACCTGTAAATCCTGCAATAATCAACTTACAGGTAGCATGGTCAGAATTATTATTAGTATGCCTGCAAATAAACGAATACATCAGCATCTGATGTACCATGATGGAAACTTGTCGATCTGTCAAAGCATCCAGATTCCATTCATAAACCTCATTTCCACTGTATGACGTGTTAGTTTGATTCAAATCTCTTTCCTCTATTAAGACATCTTGAGGAGTTAGACGAGGGTAGTAATAAGTCATCATAGATGGGATAGTAGCATAGTCACCTTTACCAACAATCTTTTGTTGATTACGATAACCAGATTTAAAACTTCTAGAATTAATCTCTGAGGTTTGTAAATCATCATTTTTAGAAAATTGTCCTGCAATTTTATTAATATCGGAAATATAAGTTGTAAAATCAATGGGTTCACTACTTAAACCAGAAAGTTTTTTATCAATAAGACTTTCTAAATCACTGAAAGTTTTTACTTTAAAATTAGTAGTATCAATGGGACGCTGGATATGCGTTGGTACAACATTTAGAGTTGTATTAGAAGTAGAAGCAATATTTTCTTGAGGACTCCTTTGAAATTCTTTCACCAAAATAATTAATTCTTCTAATTTTTTGTCTAGAGAACTAATATGTTCTCCTAAGACTTTAACATATTAACTCAAATAATTATTTTGAGCAATTAAATTATTCATTTCATTAACAGTAATCTGGGCAACATCAGTTTGGATAAATTTTTGAAAAGCTGAAAAAGTTAACCTAGTATTATTAGGTAATATGAACGGAGATTGCAGAGGATAGATGACCATTGTAATAGAACCATCACTCTTTTTAAATGTTCTTTCAATAACTTTGATGTATAAAGGTAAATAAGTTGTTATAAATCAGGGGACAAAATAAATAATTTTATTATGTAAAGCGCAAGTTTCATAAAAATCTTGCGATATATTATTTAAATCATCTTGGCTATAAGTCTAAAAAAACCAAGTTCTAAACTTGTTCCATTTTTTATTTTGAAATTCATTTTGAATATGTCTTCTTGCTAGGGATCCTGGACTAAAATCAATTTGGTGACTCATCATAATTCAAATACTGTTTAGATCCGACGTCTTATTAACGTCAAAGTCCATCTCAGATAGAGTTGATTCTAATTCAGACAACCTTTCTGCTGCCTGCACAATATTAGTGTTAGGGTCAATTCTTACCCTTTCCACTATTTTATCACTCATAATGTCACTTAAAGTGTGCAAATATAAAGGTCTACTTCTAGCTGATCCGTAAGTAGGAATATCAGGATTAATAGGGGAAATATGTTGTATATCCGGCAAAGCTTTATAATCAGAAAATGATCTCCTATTATAAACAGGAAGTTTCTCATTAAAGTCAATACAAATTCTTCCGTCAGGATTTTGAGTAATATGAGAATATTCACTATTAGTGGCTTCATCAGCTACCTGCCTTTGCGAAACAGCCGAGTTTAAAATCCATTTATCTGGAAAATTAATTTCTTCCCGTTTAATGGGCCTTCTAGTGGTGATTTTAGATTTTATAAAATTAGTTTCAACCAAGATAGTTTCATTAGATTTATCAAATAATTTACATTTAGGATTTAATGTAGATAATAACTTATAATATATTCTGTAAGATAAACATATAAGTTCAGATCCAGGAGCATATTTATAGCCATGAGTCTTAACATTTAATGTTAAAGCATCAAGAATATTAGCATCAGATAAAGACAGTTGGAGATTAGGCCGAGTATTAAAATATACTGGGCCATAAGCTACAGTAGATTCAATTGAACCCATTAAAGATTGTCTAAAATTCAAATTTCTAGCATCTCTTAAAGAAGCTAAAAATGTTTCAGGTAACCCTTTAAGAATTAAAGGTTTAAAAGCAATTTGAACCATTCCTATATGCATCCAATTATATTTAGTTTTATATAAATCAACGTCTTGTATATTTAATAAACGAATAACATGTTCATCAGAATTAAGAGTCAAAGACTGCTCAGTTGTTTTTATCAATTGTTTTGAAGAAAGTTTATCAAACCAACCATAATCATAAATAAGTTTTGTATCCACTTTAGGGATAGTCCATTTATTTAATAACTCAAGATTAAGAAGTATATCTACCTCTTCTAATCTAGTACTTTTGATACTAGATTCTCCCAAATCCATGTATATAGCAACTTTCATATCTATGCCTTACACACATTAAATCTGGATCACTTCAATTCCATAATTCAGAAAAAAGGTGAAAAGGGCGTATTTTACTTTTTATTGGTGGTGTTGGGAAATCTGCATAGATAGGATCGCATACTTGGTCGCTCTGATACCTCCTAAAGCGAAATAGGAACGCGCACGGGTAGAGAGTCTGCCTGAGTCGTGCGGCCTCAGGCTGGCTTTCTCCAAGGGAAGTTTTGTCCTGTCCGCTAGGACTGAGCTATTCGTTTCACTAACGCACATCTTTCGGTGCTTGTTCACTCAATTATTTCGTTCGTTCATAAAATATCTGGCTATATATATATATATATATATATATATATATATATATATATATATATATATATATATATATTAAAACAAATCAAATCAAATCAAATTGACAATTTTTGGGTGTTGACAGTTGACTTTAATCGAATAAATAGATTTTAAAATTATTTTTTTACGAACCGAAAGATGCATTTATGTAGTAATTTCAAATATGTGTCTTTTTTTAAAAAAAAAACTTTTTTTTCTTAATTTTAGGTTGACTTTTTAATACGTAAATGTTGATAATAATTATGGAGCTGACATGTGGCATTTTTTCTTCTGCAATTATATATAGATTGACAACAAGAATTTTGACTAATAGTTTATCATACATTTTTTAATCATATTGATGTACAGAAGATTACAATTTATAGTACATTCAATACAGGTTTTGAATATATCTTTTTTGTTAATACATCAAATTAATGTAATCTAATTTATCTTTGGAAATTAGTTAAATTGACTTTTCAAAAGCGTAACATGACTACTAAAAATGGACAGAGAGAGTAATTGACAATAAAATACTTCGGTAGAATATGATAAGGTAAAACCTAGTCTCCCTTGTACTTATCCGTGAGCATTTATTTCAATTTTTATTAAAACAGAAGTAGCACCCTCTAGTGGTATAAATTGGCAAAAATAAAATATTATCTCTCTACCAAATATAGGAAAATTCAAAGAATACATTTTTGTGATTTTTTTCTTTTTCCAAATCAAAAATAAAAGTTTTATCTAAAAAAAACACGATTATTTTTATCTAAAAACACAATTATTATTAAAATAAAGGTTTATAGTTTAAAAATAAATATTTTAGCCAGAAATGAATTGGAACTCATAGAAGGTCCAAAATCATATGTCTACTGATTGGGGAAGGTGAAATTTAAAATAATAGACATATTAATAGGAACGGGAGTAAACTTTACAATATTTATGGGCCTATTAATGAGAATACTTTACAATAGCTAGTACGTGTTCATGATTCTACAAAGGAACACGTACTAGCTGCTTGTTCCTACTTGCTTAACTTTAAATAGTTTCGTATAAAATATTGTATTATTTATAAACCTTCGAATAACACACCAATTACAAATAAATGTAACCTATGGAATTATATACTCTAATTCCTATCAACCCCAGGACCAAAACCTTAAGTTTTAAGATTTCTAATGTTCTTCAAGTTCTTCAACTTGTCGAACAATACCTTCACTTAAACCTCTGATGTAAGCAAAACTCTTGTAAACATATTACAATATTACTTTCAACTCGCAGCACTTTCCAGAATCAAAACTCTCACCAATTCTTGATCGTGTTTTGATATTACTGTTAATATAAGCGCAAATTTCTTCAAAGAAACTATTGTTGTATTTATAGACCACGCATCC
Source organism: Solanum chilense (assembly GCA_032847665.1). Taxonomy (NCBI): domain Eukaryota; kingdom Viridiplantae; phylum Streptophyta; class Magnoliopsida; order Solanales; family Solanaceae; genus Solanum; species Solanum chilense. Next base: position 68,242,053 of record CM064963.1, on the reverse strand, counting down.
TTATTCGTCTTTTAACTTGTCTTCGCCTCAAAGCCTTTTTGTACTCGACTTGGACTTCCTCTTTACTAGGAAAGAAACCTGACATGTGAATTCGTTAATCAGGTAGGAAATAGGTTACGTGAATTCCTAAATCAAGTAGGAATTAAGTTTTCTTTAAGTCTTCCAGTTACATTTGAATAACACTATGTTTGAATCATTGTTATCCATTTTATTGTATTGTATCATATACTATACCTACAATGTTTGTTTTGATTATTACTTAAAAATGTATTGTATTGTATTGTTAAATTTCGTTGTTACGTAACAATGAGAAGCCCTATTTTATGGAACAACCAATTTTGTGTGTTCCCATTGTTACTTACTTTTTTTTCCAATTATATCTTTACATAATATTTCAAAAGACTATTTTACCCTTTACCTTTAATATTTAAATCAATCAGACCTCCTACCCTAGAATAATTAAGGATATTTAGTAAATTTATAAATTACAATACAGTACGATACAATTAAAACAAACAACTAAAATGTTATTAAACAATAACAAACAATACGGTCTAGCCAAACATTGTATCTGTCATACAATATAGTACAATAGAGTACAATACAATATAATTAATTATAAGACAATGGAAAACAATGATTCAAACAAAGTGTAACTGAACCACGTCTCTACAACCTGTTCTATGCACTTTGAAACTTTGACATTCTTTCAAAAACTTTTATTTAGGTATCTGTGCTTCTTTCACACGTTTAAAGTTATAAGTGTTAAGGGTTGTGGAAATTTTATAACAAGAGTAGTTATTATATTCAACACCTACAACTAAGTTTTGTTGCAAATCTAGCTTACATTACTTCAACATCTTGATTAGCTAAAAATGGCGTTATGAATAATTTTGGAAATTACTCTACTGGTAAAAGACAATTAATTCTACACAATTTATTTGAATATATATAATACCTCTCTCCTTAAGCTTATTTTAATTTTCACCATGGATTCATGGAAGGATAATAACATGCGGAATTTAGCTTACCAGGGCAACCAGATAATATCATTTCTATAGTAGTATCTGTCAAATTTGTGTACCCAATTTTAAGAGAAATGATGGTAGTACTCTAATTAACTCTAGCTAACACAAGGATTTGTTGGGTTTTAAAAAGTGTGAATGGAAAATGAAGAGTTGTGATTTTGGTTGCGACTTTTATGAAAAGTTATGACTTTTATGAAAAGTTACGACTTTTATGAAAGGTGATGACCTTTCTAAAAGATTGTAATTTTTCCAAAGGTTTGTGACCTATTTGGTAAGGCAAAATGAGAAATTTTTCGCACTACCCTTTTGTCCCATTTTTTTGAAATAGAATTCCTTGACTTCTTCTACTAGTGCTCTAAGTGTACATTACTCCCGTTGAGTGGCTCGTTGACACCAACATTTTTGGTATCAATACACAGGTAATTGATATCGTTCTATCCTTGGAGTACATACTACAAATCAAACCTCGAATATTAGAGGGAAATAATTTTCTTAAGGGGACACTGTTTATTTAGTGGACTTGATCTTCTTTCTGTTTTTTCAAATTTTGGTATGTGGTATATATTTTAGATTTGTGAACTAGTTTTTGTTCTTCAGTTCTTCAGTGATTCATTTAACTTTGATAAATCTGTGTTTCTGCAAAGTTTGTTGGAATCAGTAAGATTCTATGACGATAGATTGACAAAAATTCATCTTTAAGAAAAAAAAAATCGCATATTTTTTTAACTGGTTTCTGATTCTAGTTTAACTTTTGTAGTTGTGAAATGTTATTAGACTTTGTTGGGTGTCTTCAAAATTTTATTTGAAGTATCTTACAAATACAAGATGAATGACAGGGTTCAGTTGGCAATATCTATAATTGATATTCTTGAGTATCGAATTTATTTATTTATATATATATATATATATATATATATATATATATATATATATATATATATATATATATATATATATATATATTAGAAATGACACTTGAGGGTGTACGAACACTGCTATATGCAGTTGTACTAAAAGTAACAAAAATTGTATAATAAACTTGGGCTTATTTTGAATTCAATGCCATGTGTATGCAATGCCCTCCAATTTGCCTTTATTTAATAGACACGTAATATTATCTTACCTTTGTGGGAGAAAGCTGACTTTCACTTACACTCCCCAAATTTCTTTAGGCTTCTATTCCTTATATTTCTCTCTCTTTTCTCTTCACTTACAGTTTCCAAATTTCTTTAAGGGCTTCTATTCCTTATAATTCTCTCTCTTTTCTCGGCAAAATTGATGCATTTATTCCTCCAAATTAGAATAGAAGAAGCTTGGTCGAAAAGTTGTTCACATTTTCCTTTTTTCTGTCTGTTTATTTTTCTGAAAAATTTGAACAAATCACAGTTCCAATCGCTAGGCTGTCCAAGAGAGCCTCTCTCTTAGGCTAAGTCGAAAACTGAGTACCAAGAAATTGTTCAAAATTCCCAACTTTTCTGGAACAAGCTTCAACAATTCTCCGCATCACTGCTTACCATTTTCAAGTTAGTCTAATTTTCGTTCTCTTTCTTTCTATTTTACGACTTCAAAAAATATTTGGAACAATTTACATGTTACAGTCATCATAAGGAGGAATCTCTTTTGAGGTATAAAATAATAGGGTAAGTAGAAAGTTTGTTGTTTTTTGTTATAGTAGATGATACTCTATTTTAGATTTTGATAGATTTTCCAGCAAGTAATATTGCTTCATTTCGAGTTTCTATCAAAATTGTGTGGACTTCTACAACAAGAATTGTTTCTTTTTCCTCTTGCACTTTTGTCTTTTCAATTTCTTTTCATGTTTTCCGTTCTCTTTGCAGCTTTGTACTTACAACTATGCAAATTTTGCAGATTGTTGACAAAGTTTGGTACTTGCCTAGTATACATACAAGAGAAAGTCATATGTTTGGTTTTTGATTTATACTAGAGACAGTCATATGTTATTCAATTTATGAGTATCTCTAGTATAAATATGTCAGAACCACTTGTAAGAGACAATACTGCGTGAATAACCTCCTCGAAGAAATCATACTTGTTCATAATTAAAAAAAATATTTTTTTTCTTCCAAATAAATTATAGAATTACAAATCAAGAAAAAATTTCACCTCGAATCATATACTATTATATTTCTTTCAATAGATCCCCCATAGTAGTAATATAATTTAGATTATGCTTTTTAAGGACTTTCAAATTTTTAAGAGTGTAGATTCTGTAATAGTAAGAGAGGATTATTTTTTTTAAAAAAAAAGTATAATTAAATTTTATGTTATGCCTACTAAAATCTTCATTTCACTAAAAGAAAATCGAACGAAAAACATTTGTTGAGCTAAGTTTGGTTTCACCATATTAAGTTGTTTGGATTAATGAAGTTTTCCACCAATCTAAGAATTATTATTTTCTTGAATGAATATTTATTAAAACTATTTAAACAAAAGCATTGATCTATATTTCAGAATGTTCCAAATAATATTTGTATCAAATAAAATTAAACTTAAGTTAATTTAGATAGAGAGGGGGGGGGAGGAAGGTTATATGATTGAAATTGAAATTCAACAACTTTTGAAGTCTTACACATAATAATATTGATTGAACAACAATAAAATAAATTATCCAAGTAAAATAAATTATTGCAATACATCAATAAAACAAACAACACGTTAATAAGAAAACGATAAACAACTTTATTATAGAACCTTTATTCTTTTGGACAACAACTTTATTCATCTTAAGAACATTTAGCTTTATCATATCTTTAAGTTTTCGATCACAACTTTCTGAAAATGTCACTGCTTATCAAAAAATTCATAACCCTTTGAAAAGGCACAACTTATCATAAAAGGCACAACCCTTTAAAAAAGTCACAACCCTTTGAAAATGTCACAACTCATTGAAAAAGTTAAAACCGGTCAAAAAAACTCACTACCCTTTGGAAAAGTCACAAGCCATTTAAAAAGTCACAATCCATTTAAAAAGTCACAATCCTTTAATTTGAAAAGGTATCTTCTTTCATTGATAAATATAATAAATTGAGCATTTTTCATTGGGGGCAGTATAGTAATTCAACATTTAAATTTGAGAGTTCATGCTTTTAAGGTATGTAAATAAGTGTAAATATATATATATATATATATATATATATATATATATATATATATGGGTGTGTGTGTGTAACGACCTGCTTAGTCGTTTTGAGCAGTAGAGTTTATTTCTGGTAATAACTGTCTTGGTCGACGGATCCCACGACGGACCGTCATGGGCACGACGGGCCTTCGAGGGGGTCTTGTTCCAAAACACTTAGATTCTGAAATTTGGATACTGAGATCGACTCTCTGAACTTCGTGACAGAACTGCAGGACGGACCGTCGTAGGCACGACGGACGGTCACAAACCTTGCCACAGAAATTAACTCTCTGAACTTTGTGACGGACCTGCAGGACAGACCGTCACAGTCATGACGGACCGTCACAGGCTGCGTAACCCTGACTGGGTCGGATTTCTGTTAAAAGTTTTAACGGGCGTTTTGGACTATTCCTGCTTATAATTATAAAGTTAGTGGGTTAATGTTAATAATTTATTTAGTTGGGGATTAAAGAGGATAACATGGAAATAAATAATGGGGTATTTTCCATCATAATGAATTATATTGGTAATTAGGGTAAAACAAAGAGAAATCTGGAAAAAAGAGAAAATCAGAAAGAAAAAGAGAGAACGAGCGAGAGAAAGAGAAGAACGCGGCTTTGGGAAAGTAGATTGCTTGATCACGATTCTTCGGTGGAGGTAGGTTATGGTTTATGCTATCTCATACTAAACTCTAAATAGCGATTGATATGTATTGGGTAGTATTGTAAAGTCTTCTATATGCTTAATTGTGTGGTTGCATGATGTGATTATATAATTGTGATGAATTAGCATGATGAGGCTGTTGAATCTTAAACCTTAAAACCTCTCTATTAATGATGATGTCTTGACATAAAGGAAGGTTGATGAACTGGAAAATAATGAGATTAAGGGATCGGGTGTCACGAACCGACACGTAGTATTAGGGGATCGGAGTGTCACATTCCGACACCAGGATAGTAGGGGATCGGAGTGTCACGTTCCGACACCAGGATAGTAGAGGATCGGAGTGTCACGTTCCGACACCAGGATAGTAGAGGATCAGAGTGTCACGTTCCGACACCATGATAGTAGAGGATCGGAGTGTCACGTTCCGACACCAGGATAGTAGAGGATCGGAGTGTCACGTTCCGATACCAGGATAATAAAGAGAATGAATCTTGAATTATGTTAATATACTCAATTTAAAGAACCTATTTCCCAAATGAGTATGGTGTGGAGGCTTGAGTCCTCATAGATGTGCTTGGTGTTGTGGCCAATGGTTATGGTACTTGTTGCGTCACCTGTTGAGTATGTAGTTGATTTTATATTATTATTTGATATATATTGCTTTCTATTTTGAGTTGGCCGATGATACCTACTAAGTACGTGTTCCTTGTACTGACCCCTACTTGTATTCTTTTTCTTTGTTATTTATGAAATGCAGCAAACGTGCCATCAACTTCGACTCGTCCGCAACTCTAGCCAATCTTCAGTATATCAGAATTCAGGGTGAGCTATTGTTCCTAGCTCGGACTGAATTCTCTCTCATTCACGTCTTGATGTCCTTGAAGTTCGGACATGGACCATCTGTTTACTTATATTAGCTTCTTAGACACTCTTAGATTTAGTAATTTGAGGATAGATGTTCTTGTGGTGATGACTTCCAGATTTTGGGAATAGTAAGTATTAAATTTTAGAAGTTATTTATTGGTTATATTAATGAGTTTTAAGTCTTCCGCATTGTATTTTGTTCATTATGGTTGAAATATTTGTAAATGATTGGGGTTTAGATTTGTTGGTTCGCTCACATAGGAGGATAAATGTGGGTGCCACTCGCGGCTCGTTTTGGGTCGTGACAAACTTGGTATCAGAGCATTAGGTTCGTTGGTCTCATCACACAAGAACGAGTCTAGTAGAGTCTTAAGGAATGGTAGGGGGACGCCTTTACTTTTCTGTGAGAGGCTATAGGACTTTAGGAAAATTCCATTCTTTCTTTCTTTCGTGCTATTACTTTGATCCAATTGGTATCTAGGTGATACAAATTGGTATCTGATATCCTCACTCTATTTCGCAGATGGTTAGAACTAGAGCAACAACTGTGCCAACACCAACACCGGCAAGACAGGATGCGTCTGAGCCGGCCACTGGGGCTGTAGCTCGAAGAGGAGCAGTGGCAAGAGGCCGTGGTAGAGGTCGCGGGAGGACGTCCTCTAGAGGTAGAGGACAAACACCTGGCCCAGCTAGTACTAGGGCAGTGACTCCTCCACCGACTGATGAGGTAGTAAGAGAGGGTGAGGAAGGGGAAAATGAACAAGTGCAAGATGAGGAGTTACCACCCCAACCTACCCCAGAGATGATTAACCAGGTTCTTGCCTATCTTAGCGGGTTATGTGATCAGGGCCAGACACCTCCAGTGTTTTCTGCACCATCACCTCAGGTTCCGGGAGTGCAACATGCAGCTGCTATAGCTCCCCGCATGGATGCCTCATTGGAAATAGGCACGTTTCCTCGATTGACTACAGGGCCTATAATGACTAGTGATCAACATGAACTTTTCACTAAATTCTTGAAGTTGAAACCTCCAGTCTTCAAGGGTGCTGAATCTGAGGATGCCTATGATTTTCTGGTTGATTGTCATGAGTTGCTACATAAGATGGGCATAGTAGAACGATTTGGCGTTGAGTTTGTGACCTATCAGTTTCAAGGAAACTCCAAAATGTGGTGGCGGTCGTATGTTGAGTGTCAACCAGCACAAGCACCACCTATGACTTGGGCATCATTCTCTAGTTTATTTATGGAGAAGTTTATACCCCGGACTTTGAGGGATAGGAGGAGAGATGAGTTCCTGAGTCTAGAGCAAGATAGGATGTCGGTTACTGCTTATGAGGCTAAGTTTCGTGCACTATCCAGGTATGCCACCCAACTTTGCTTCAATCCACAAAAGCAGATTCGCCGTTTTGTGAAGGGGTTGAGGTCAGACTTGCAGATTCCAGCCTTACAGGTAGCTGCTGCAGCAAAATCTTTTCAAGAAGTGGTTGATTTTGTGATAGAGGTGGAAGGGGTGAAGCCGGACGACTTCACCCTGGCGTCGACATCTAAGAGGTTCCGTAAGGGAGGTGAGTTTAATGGTTCTTACTCCAGAGGGCAGAGTTCGGGAGGTTACACAGCCCGGCCTATTCAGTCTTCACTGCAGGCTGTAGCTGGGGGTCCATCACAGACCAGTCAGCATTCCTCTGAGTTTGTAGGTTATCCCCAGACTTCGTCGTTCTCACAGAGACCTATGCTTGAACCCAGAGAGTCTTATGGATGTGGGGAGACTGGACATATTAAGAGATATTGTCCAAAACAGAGTTATAGACCCCCAATAGTTAGAGGTAGAGGTGTTCATGGAAGAGGCTGCTATTCTGGAGGACGGGGTGGCCAAGGTAATGGAAGTCACCTAGTCAACCGGGGTGGCGGGCAAACTGGAGCTACTGCAGCGCAACATGGTAGGGGCAACGGGCAGACAGGTGATAGGGCCCATTGTTATGCTTTCCCTAGGAGGACTGAAGCGGAGACATCTGATGCTCTTATCACAGGTAATCTTTTGGTTTGTGATTGCATGGCTTCTGTATTATTTGATCCTGGATCCACATTTTCATATGTATCTTCCTCATTTGCTATTGGTCTTAATTTGCATTCTGAATTGCTTAGCATGCCCATTCGGTTCTCTACTCCTGTGGGTGAGTCTGTGATAGTTGAGAAGGTGTATAGGTCTTGTACTGTGACTTTTGTGGGGAACAATACTCATGTGGACTTGATTATTCTAAGAGATGGTTGATTTCGATGTAATTCTTGGTATGACTTGGCTTTCTCCAAATTTTGCAATCTTAGATTGTAATGCTATAACTGTGACATTGGCCAAGCCTGGGACAGATCCGCTAGTGTGGGAGGGTAACTATACTTCCACCCCAATTCGTATCATCTCCTTCCTTCGTGCTAAGAGAATGGTGAGTAAGGGTTGTTTAGATTTCTTGGCACATCTCAGGGATGATACTTCCCAAGTACCTTCGATTGAGTCTATTTCGATAGTCCGTGAGTTTCTGGATGTGTTTCCTGCAGACCTTCTGTCACGACCCAAAACGAGCCGCGAGTGGCACCCACACTTATCCTACTATGTGAGCGAACCAACCAATCTAAACCCCAACATTTCAACCATAATAAACAGAATATAATGCGGAAAACTTTAAACTCACTAATATAACCAATAAATAACTTCTAAAATTTAATACTTATTATTCCCAAAATCTGGAAGTCATCACCACAAGAACATTCTACCCTCAAATTAATAAATCTAAAAGTACCTAGGAAGTTAAAATAAGTAAACAGATGGTCCATGTCCGAACTTCAAGGACATCAAGACATGAATGAGAGAGAATCCAGTCCGAGCTAGGAACAATAGCTCACCCTGAAATCTGGTGTGATGAAGACTGGCTAGAGTTGATGACGAGTCGAAGATGATGGCGCGCTTGCTGCATTCCATAAATAACAAAGAAAAAGAATACAAGTAGGGGTCAGTACAAGGCACAAGTACTGAGTAGGTATCATCGGCCAACTCAAAATAGAAAAGCAATATATATTGAATAACAACATAAAACCAACCAAATACTTAACAGGTGACAACAACAAGTACCATCACCATTGGCCACAACCCAAGCACATCTATGAGGACTCAAGCCTCCACATCATACTCATTTGGGGAATAGGTTCTTTAAATTGAGTATATTAACATAATTCAAGATTCATTCTCTTTATTATCCTGGTGTCGGAATGTGTACACTCCGATCCCCTCAATATTCATTCTCTTTTATTATCCTGATGTCGGAACGTGACACTCCGATCCCCTACTATCCTGCTGTCGGAACGTGACACTCCGATCCCCTACTATCCTGGTGTCGGAACATGACACCCCGATCCCATATTATCCTGGTGTCGGAACGTGACACTCCGATCCCCTAATTCTACGTGTCAGTTCGTGACACCCGATCCCCTAGTCTCATTCTTTTAGTTCATCAAGCCTTCTTTTATACCAAGGCATCATCATTAACAAAGTGGATTTAAGATTTAAGATTCACAACCTCATCTTTCCAATCCATTACAATTACATAATTACATCATGCAAGCACACAATTAAGCATATAGAAGACTTTACAATACTACCCAATACATATCATTCGCTATTAAGAGTTTACTATGAAATAGCATAAACCATAACCTACCTCCACCGAAGAATTCGTGATCACGCAAGCTACTCCTCAAAGTCTTTGCTTTCCTCTTTGTTCTCTCCTCTCTCGCTCGTTCGTTCTCCCTTTCCCTCTCTGTTCTTTCTATTTTTCTTATTCAAACCCTTTTTCTTTTACCCTAATTATCATATAATTAAGTATAAAAGATGATAAAAATAACCCACTATTTATTTCAAGGTTATCTCCTTTAACCCCCCAAGTAATTGAATTATTAACATTAACCCACTAACTTTGTAATTATAAGCATGAATAGTCCAAAACGCCACTTAAAAACTTTTAACAGAAAACCGACTCAGTCAGGGTTACGCAGCCTGTGACGGTCCGTCATGACTGTGACAGTCCGTCCTGCAGGTCCGTCATAAAGTTCAGAGAGTTAATTCTGTGGAAAGATTTGTGAAGGTCCGTCGTGCCAACGACGATCTGTCCTGCCATTCCGTCGTGAAGTTCAGAGAGTCGATCTCAGTACCCAAATTTTCAGAATCTAAGTGTTTTGGAATGAGACCCCCTCGACGGTCCGTCGTGCCCATGACGGTCCATCGTGGGATCCGTCGACCCAGACAGTTATTACCAGAAATAAACTCTACTGCTCAAAACGACTAAACAGGTCGTTACAATAGATACCAATTTACCCATCGTTCGTCCTCGAACGATCACAAGAAGAAAAACAAGGGCGAGAAACAGTACCTCAGTCTGTAAAGAGACGTGAATATTTTTCTTGCATATCAGCCTCATTCTCCCAAGTGGACTCTTCAACTGGCCGATTCTTCCACTGAACCTTGATAGATGCAATCTCCTTTGATCTCAACTTGCGGACTTCTCTATCTAAAATAGCAACAGGCTCCTCCTCATAGGACAAATTTTCATCAAGAAGAAATGAATCCCAACGAATAATGTAGTTCCCATCCCCATGGTATTTCTTCAGCATAGACACATGAAATACCGGGTGCACTCCTGAGAGTCCTGGAGGCAAGGCTAATTCATAGGCCACCTCCCCTACTCGCTTAAGTATTTCAATTGGTCCAATATACCTTGGGCTTAGCTTACCTCTTTTACCAAACCGCATCACCCCTTTCATGGGTGAAACCTTCAGCAAGACTTGTTCACTCTCCATGAACTCCAAGTCTCTAACCTTTCGATCTATATATTCCTTTTGCCTACTTTGCGCCGCTAAAAGCTTTTCTTGAATGAATTTCACTTTCTCTAATGATTCCCTCAGAAGATTAGTACCCCAGGGCCTCACCTCGAATGCATCAAACCAACCAATGGGAGACCTACATCTCCTCCCATACAATGCTTCGAATGCGGCCATATCAATACTTGAGTGATAGCTATTATTGTTTGAGAACTCTGCTAAGGGTAAGAAGTTATCCCAATGACCACCAAATTCTATCACACATGCACGAAGCATATCTTCCAAAACCTGAATCGTTCGCTCAGACTGACCATCGGTCTGAGGGTGAAATGCAGTACTAAGGTCAAACCTAGTACCTAATTCAGCATGCAATGTTCTCCAAAACTTAGAAGTAAACTGCGTACCTCTATCTGATATGATGGAAAGTGGAACTCCATGCAATCGAACAATTTCTGAGATATAGAGTTTGGCTAACTTCTCTGCATTGTAAGTCACCTTGACCGGAATGAAGTGAGCAGACTTAGTTAATCTGTCCACAATTACCCAAATAGAATCAAACTTACCCAATGTCTTTGGAAGACCAACCACGAAGTCCATTGCAATTCTCTCCCACTTCCATTCAGGAATGGGCATTCTCTGAAGTGTTCCTCCGGGCCTCTGGTGTTCATACTTTACCTGCTGACAATTCGGGCATTGTGCGACAAAATCAACAATGTCACGCTTCATCCTACTCCACCAAAAATGTTGCTTTAGGTCACGATACATCTTGGTTGCACCAGGATGTATAGAATATCCTGAACTATGAGCCTCTGTAAGAATAGTGTGGATCAAATCATCAACACGAGGCACACATACCCTTCCATTAATCCTCAAAACACCTTCCTCATCGATTTTTGCTTCTTTAGCCTCTCCTCGCAACACCTTATCTCGGATCCGAATCAGTTTCTCATCAGTAAACTGCTTTCCCTTAATCTTGTCAAGAAAGGAAGATCTTGCCTCTACACAGGCCAAAAATCCTCCCTTCTCTAGTACTTCCAGCCTCATAAAGTCATTAGCCAGAGTCTGAACCTCTCTAGCCAATGGGCGTCTAGAAACCTGCAAGTGAGCTAGACTTCGCATGCTCCCTGCCTTTCTACTTAAGGCATCTGCCACAACATTAGCTTTTCCCGGGTGATACAAGATAGTGATATCATAGTCCTTCAGTAGTTCCATCCATCTCCTCTGTCTTAAATTCAAATCTTTCTGAGTAAAGACATACTAGTAAACTACGATGATCCGTATAGACTTCACACTTAACCCCATATAGATAATGTCTCCATTGCTTTAATGCAAACACTACCGCAGCCAACTCCAAATCGTGGGTCGGATAATTACGTTCATGCACCTTTAATTGCCTCGAAGCATAAGCAATTACATTCTTCTCTTGCATTAGCACTGCACCCAAACCAGAATAGGATGCATCACAATAAACAATGAAATTCTTGCCTTTCACTGGCAAGGTAAGAATTGGTGCAGTAGTCAACAAGGTCTTGAGATTTTGGAAGCTTTCTTCACATTCATCCGACCATATAAATGGAACATTCTGCTTAGTCAAATTTGTTAATTGGGAAGCAACCGAAGAAAATCCCTTGACAAATCGACGGTAGTAGCTAGCTAAACCAACAAAGCTCCTTACTTCTGTAACATTAGTAGGTCTTACCCAACTCTTCACTGCTTCAATCTTAGAAGGATCCACCATTACTCCATCCCTAGAAACTACGTGCCCCAAGAAGGACACTAAATCTAGCCAAAACACACACTTGGAGAATTTGGCATAAAGCCTTTTATCCCTCAATACTTCCAACACAATTCTCAAGTGCTCTTCATGTTCTTTCCTGCTCTTTGAGTATACTAGTATATCGTCAATAAACACAATGAAAAAGAGATCCAGATATGGCTTAAAAATCCAGTTCATCAGGCTCATGAACGCAGCAGGGGCATTCGTTAGTCCAAATGACATTACCAAGAATTCATAATGCCCATACCTGGTCAAAAACGCAGTCTTTGGCACATCCGTTGCCCGTATTTTCAATTGATGATAACCAGACCTCAAATCGATTTTTGAGAAGGTACAAGCACCTTGTAACTGATCGAACAAATCATTAATGCGAGGAAGAGGATACTTGTTCTTAACAGTTACTTTATTTAGTTGCCTGTAGTCTATCCACATCCAAAAACTCCCATCTTTCTTCTTCACAAATAAAACCGGAGCACCCCAAGGGGAAGCGCTTGGTCTAATGAAGCCTTTACCTAACAACTCTTGAAGTTGGGCCTTTAACTCTCTTAACTCAGCGGGAGCCATTCTATAAGGGGGTATGGAAATGGGGCGAGTACCCGGCTCCAGATCAATCCAAAAGTCGATATCCCTATCCGGTGGCATACCAGGAAGGTATGCAGGAAACACATCCAGAAACTCGAGGACTATCGAAACCGACTCAATTGAAGGTACTTGGGTAGTATCATTCCTGAGGTTTGCTAAGAAAGCTAAACAACCTTTACTAACCATCCTCTTAGCACGAAGAAAGGAGATGATACGAACTGGAGTGGAAGTGTAGTCACCCTCCCACACTAACGGATCTGTCCCAGGCTTTGCCAACGTTACAGATTTAGCATTACAATTTAAGATTGCAAAATTTGGAGAAAGCCAAGTCATACCCAGAATTACATCGAAATCAAGCATTTCTAAGATAACCAAGTCTACATGAGTATTGCTTCCCACAAAAGTTACAAGACAAGACCTATACACCTTTTCAACTATCACAGACTCACCCACCGGAGTAGAAACACGAATAGACATGTCAAGCAATTCACAATGTAAATTAAGACCAGTAGCAAATGAGGAAGATACATATGAAAATGTGCAGCAAGTATCAAATAATACAGAAGTCATGCAATCACAAACCAAAAGATTACCTGTGATAACAGCATCAGATGTCTCCGCTTCAGACCTCCCAGGGAAAGCATAACAATGGGCCCTGTCACCTGTCTGCCTGTTGCCCCTACCATGTTGTGCTGTAGTAGCTCCAGTTTGCCCGTCACCCCGGCCGTTTTGGTGACCACCATTACCTCGGCCACCACGTCTTCCAGAATGACGGCCTCTTCCATGACCACCTCTACCTCTGACTATTGGGGGTCTGTGACTCTGTTTTGGACAATACCTCCTAATGTGTCCAGTCTCCCCACATCCATAACACTCTCTAGATTTAAGCATAGGTCTTTGTGAGAATGACGAAGTCTGGGGGTAACCTCCAAACTCAGAGGAATGTTGGCTGGTCTGCGATTGACCCCCAGCTACAGCCTGCAGTGAAGACTGAATAGGTCGGGCTGGGTAACCTCCTGAACCCTGCCCTCTGGAGTAAGAACCATTAAACTCACCTCCCTTATGAAACTTCGTAGATGTCGATGCCATGGTGAAGTCGTCTAGCTTCACCCCCTCCACTTCTATCAAAAAATCTACCACCTCCTGAAAGGATTTTGCTGCAGCAGCTACCTGTAAGGCTGAAATCTGCAAATCTGACCTCAGCCTTTTCACGAAACAGCAAATCCGCTCTTGTGGACTGAAGCAAAGTTGGGTGGCATACCTGGATAGCTCACGAAACATAGCCTCATAGGCAGTAACCGACATCCTGCCTTGCTCTAGGCTTAGGAACTCATCTCTCCTCCTATCCCTCAAAGTCCGGGGTATATACTTCTCCATAAATAAGCTAGAGAATGACGCCCAAGTCATAGGTGGTGCCTATGCTGGTTGACACTCAACATATGACCGCCACCACATTTTGGCGTTCCCTTGAAACTGATAGGTCACAAACTCAACACCAAATCGTTATACTATGCCCATCTTATGTAGCAACTCATTACAATCAACCAGAAAATCATAGGCATCCTCAGATTCAGCACCCTTGAAGACTGGAGGTTTCAACTTCAGAAATTTAGTGAAAAGCTCATGTTGATCACTCGTCATTATAGGTCCTGTAGTCAATCGAGGGAACGTGCCTATTTCCAATGAGGCATCCATGCGGGGAGGAAAGAACATGAGGAGCATTTGAGGATTGTGTTGGAAGTGTTGAGGGAGAAAAGGCTTTATGCAAAATTTTCCAAGTGTGAGTTTTGGCTAGATTCAGTGTCCTTCTTGGGGCACGTGGTTTCTAAGGATAGAGGGATGGTGGATCCTTCTAAGATCGAAGCAGTGAAGAGTTGGGTAAGACCTACCAATGTTACAGAGGTAAGGAGCTTTGTTGGTTTAGCTAGCTACTACCGTCGATTTGTCAAGGGATTTTCTTCTGTTGCCTCGCAACTGACAAATTTTACTAAGCAGAATGTTCCATTTGTATGGTCGGATGAATGTGAAGAAAGCTTCCAGAATCTCAAGACCTTGTTGACTACTGCACCAATTCTTACCTTGCCAGTGGAAGGCAAGAATTTCATTGTTTATTGTGATGCATCTTATTCTGGGTTGGGTGCAGTGCTAATGCAAGAGAGAAATGTGATTGCTTATGATTCAAGGCAATTAAAAGTGCATAAACATAACTATCCGACCCACGATTTGGAGTTGGCTGCAGTGGTATTTGCATTTAAGCAATGGAGACACTATCTATATGGGGTTAAGTGTGAAGTCTATACAGATTATCATAGTTTACAATATGTTTTTACTCAGAAGGATTTGAATTTGAGGCAGAGGGGGTGGATGGAACTACTGAAGGACTACGATGTTACTATATTGTATCACCCAGGAAAAGCTAATGTGGTGGCAGATTCTTTTAGTAGGAAAACAGGGAGCATGGGTAGTTTAGCCCACTTACAAGTTTCTAGACGCCCATTGGCTAGAGAGGTCCAAAACTTGGCTAACGACTTTATGAGACTGGAAATACTAGAGAAAGGAGGATTTTTGGCCTGTGTGGTGGCAAGATCTTCTTTTCTTGACAAGATTAAGGGAAAATAGTTTGATGATGAGAAACTAAGCCAAATTCAGGATATGGTGATGCGAGGAGAGGCTAAAAAGGCAATAATTGATGATGAAGGTGTTTAGAGAATTAATGGAAGGGTATGTGTGCCTCGTGTTGATGATTTGATCTACACCATTCTTACAGAGGCTCATAGTTCAGGATATTCTATACATCCTGGTGTAACCAAGATGTACCGTGACCTAAAGCAACATTTCTGGTGGAGTAGGATGAAGCGTGACATTACTGATTTTGTTGCCCAATGCCCGAATTGTCAACAAGTAAAGTATGAACACCAAAGACCCGGAGGAACACTTCAGAGAATGCCCATTCCTGAATGGAAGTGGGAAAGAATTGCAATAGATTTCGTGGTTGGTCTTCCAAAGACATTGGGTAAGTTTGACTCTATTTAAGTAATTGTTGACAGGTTAACTAAGTGTGCTCACTTCATTCCGGTTAAGGTAACTTACAACGCAGAGAAGTTAGCCAAACTCTATATCTCAGAAATTGTTCGATTGCATGGGGTTCCACTTTCCATCAAATTAGATAGAGGTACGCAGTTTACTTCTAAGTTTTGGAGAACATTGCATGCTGAATTAGGTACTAGGTTGGACCTTAGTACTGCATTTCACCCTCAGACCGATGGTAAGTCTGAGCGAACGATTCAAGTTTTGGAGGATATGCTTCGTGCATGTGTGATAGAATTTGGTGGTCATTGGGATAACTTCTTACCCTTAGCAGAGTTTTCATACAATAATAGCTATCACTCAAGTATTGATATGGCCCCATTCGAGGCATTGTATGGGAGGAGATGTAGGTCTCCCATTGGTTGGTTTGATGCATTTGAGGTGAGACCATGGGGTACTGACCTCCTGAGGGAATTACTAGAGAAGGTGAAATTCATTCAAGAAAATCTTTTAGCGGCGCAAAGTAGGCAGAAGGAATATGCAGATCGAAAGGTTAGAGACTTGGAGTTCATGGAGAGTGAACAAGTCTTGCTGAAGGTTTCACCTATGAAAGGGGTGATGCGGTTTGGTAAACGAGGAAAGCTTAGTTCGAGGTATATTGGTCCATTTGAAGTGCTAAAGCGCGTGGGGGAGGTGGCTTATGAATTGGAATTACCTCCAGGACTCTCAGGAGTGCACCCGGTATTTCATGTGTCTATGCTGAAAAGATATCATGGAGACGGAAAGTACATTATTCGTTGGGATTCAGTTCTTCTTGATGAGAATTTGTCTTATGAGGAGGAGCCTGTTGCTATTCTAGATAGAGAAATCCGCAAGTTGAGATCAAGGGAGATTGCATTCATCAAAGTTCAATAGAAGAATCGACCAGTTGAAGAGTCCACTTGGGAGAAGGAGGCTGATATGCAAGAAAGATACCCACACCTGTTTGCAGATTCAGGTACTCTTTTTCGCCCTTGTTTTTCTTCCTTGATCATTCGAGGACGAATGATGGGTAAATTGGTATCTATGGTAACAACCTGTTTAGTCATTTTGAGCTGTAGAGTTTATTTCTGGTAATAACTGTCTGGGTCGACGGATCCCACGACGGACCGTCATGGGCACGACGGGCCGTCGAGGGGGTCTCGTTCCAAAACACTTAGATTTTGAAATTTGGATACTGAGATCGACTCTCTGAACTTTGTGACGGACCTACAGGACGGACCGTCACAGTCATGACGGACCGTCACAGGCTGCGTAACCCTGACTGGGTCAGATTTCTGTTAAAAGTTTTAAGGGGCGTTTTGGACTATTCCTGCTTATAATTATAAAATTAGTGGGTTAATTTTAATAATTTATTTAGTTGGGGATTAAAGAGGATAACATGGAAATAAATAATGGGGTATTTTCCATCATAATGAATTATATTGGTAATTAGGGTAAAACAAAGAGAAATCTGGAAAAAGTAGAAAATCAGAAAGAAAAAGAGAGAACGAGCAAGAGAAAGAGAAGAACGCGGCTTTGGGAAAGTAGATTGCTTGATCACGATTCTTCAGTGGAGGTAGGTTATGGTTTATGCTATCTCATAGTAAACTCTAAATAGCGATTGATATGTATTGGGTAGTATTGTAAAGTCTTCTATATGCTTAATTGTGTGGTTGCATGATGTGATTATATAATTGTGATGAATTAGCATGATGAGGCTGTTGAATCTTAAACCTTAAAACCTCTCTATTAATGATGATGTCTTGACATAAAGGAAGGTTGATGAACTGGAAAATAATGAGATTAGGGGATCGGGTGTCACGAACCGACACGTAGTATTAGGGGATCGGAGTGTCACGTTCCGACACCAGGATAGTAGGGGATCGGAGTGTCACGTTCCGACACCAGGATAGTAGAGGATCGGAGTGTCACGTTCCGACACCAGGATAGTAGAGGATCGGAGTGTCACGTTCCGACACCAGGATAATAACGAGAATGAATATTGAGGGGATCGGAGTGTCACGTTCCGACACCAGGATAATAAAGAGAATGAATCTTGAATTATGTTATTATACTCAAATTTAAAGAACCTATTTCCCAAATGAGTATGGTGTGGAGGCTTGAGTCCTCATAGATGTGCTTGGTGTTGTGGCCAATGGTTATGGTACTTGTTGCGTCACCTGTTGAGTATGTAGTTGATTTTATATTATTATTTGATATATATTGCTTTCTATTTTGAGTTGGCCGATGATACCTACTAAGTACTTGTTCCTTGTACTGACCCCTACTTGTATTCTTTTTCTTTGTTATTTATGAAATGCAGCAAACGTGCCATCAACTTCGACTCGTCCGCAACTCTAGCCAATCTTCAGTATATCAAAATTCAGGGTGAGCTATTGTTCCTAGCTCGGACTGAATTCTCTCTCATTCACGTCTTGATGTCCTTGAAGTTCGGACATGGACCATCTGTTTACTTATTTTAGCTTCTTAGACACTCTTAGATTTAGTAATTTGAGGATAGATGTTCTTGTGGTGATGACTTCCAGATTTTGGGAATAATAAGTATTAAATTTTAGAAGTTATTTATTGGTTATATTAATGAGTTTTAAGTCTTCCGCATTGTATTTTGTTCATTATGGTTGAAATATTGGTACATGATTGGGGTTTAGATTGGTTTGTTCGCTCACATAGGAGGATAAATGTGGGTGCCACTCGCGGCTCGTTTTAGGTCGTGGTGTGTGTGTGTGCATATATATATTTATAAATTGGCCAAAAATTCAAATAATAATAATAATAAATTATTTACCTATTTTATTATAATTCTTTTTTTTAATTATGATTATATTTTGGTGGATTTGTAAGATTTGATAGATTTGAGTCAATATTGAGTTAGGATCAAATCCAATGTAAATCAATACATATAAAATGTTATTTACAAAATTTTCAAATTTTGTCATCTAAGAACAACTTAAACCAACTATATAGAACCTTGAGACACGAAGACCCCTTTAAGGTATTTAAACTTTGACTTATCAAAAATGCAAATAATAATAATAATAATAAATTATTTACCTAATGATCTTCTAACTAAAGTTATATTTTTTGTTGATTTTTAAGAGTTTGTAGGTTTTGTTTGATGTTTACTTATGATTTTGTTTGATGTTGCCTTATGATCAAATCTAATGTAAATCAATACATACAAAATGTTATTTACAAAATTTTCTAATTTTATCTTGTAAAAATAACTTGTCACGTTTTGATACTACCCCCTTGACGTAACACGGGATCTAAGATCACGAGTGACCCCAAGCTAACCCTATGTATGACATATCATACACATACTAAGAATACTTAATAAGACAAATTCTATGTGGAAGCTAAACAATAGATAAATGGGGAAGTGGGTAATACACAACTCTAAATGTATAAAACACACTAATAAAGGTTTTAAGAATAGTCAAACGATAAACTCATCCATAAAAGTTGATTTTATATTACTATATCTGAAAAGACTCTAACTCAATTAAGTTGAGGGAACATGCCCCCTAGTTGATTCTAACAAAATAGAAAACTAAATTAAAATACTAAAATGAAAAACATGTCTATTGTCCTCGAAGTACGAGGACTCACCACTAATGTTGTTGAAATGCAGATCGAGAATCGACCTAAGCGCGATCTGGATGAAGAGTACCTGAAACTACATCATAAAAGATTGTACTACAGAGTATGCGTCAGTACTTAGAATGTACAGAGCATGCAAGAGATATATACTAAACTAAACAAGTATATATAAAGCTGAAACAAGGCATAAGTTAGCAATATTGTAAACGAAACAAAATGTAAATACTAAAAGTTAAAATGAATGCAATGACCAAATGCTACTCATGAACATGACATGCTAAACAGAATACTGAATTAGATATTGAAAACCTGGTTAATGCATGAGGAGTCTGATTGTGGGAGCTCATATTAACTAAGATAAAGCTATGCTAGCTAAATGTGGAGTCTGATACATACGCTCCATCGAGAGGATCCAATATACATTTACAGGGGTATAAAGACATGACTGACGTGATCACTAAATTTGATTCCCAATAGAGGGGAATTATAATCCTATAGTGGCACATAGTTATGGGACTATGAGGGTATGCCAAACCCTAGTCCACTCGGTGCTAAGTCTACTCCAAACTGAATATTTATATGACACAAATGCAGCTGAAATATTGAATAGCTCAATACACTGACATGCAAAATGAGAATAAAACATCTCTATACTAATAATGTGACATTCAAAATGCGAAACATGATTATCTTTTTAACTAACCTAACAAGTGTAATTCATGAACTAGGAGAATATTTACAAACTAGGGTTATGAGTTTCATACAAGCAACTAAACAACGCTACCAAGGAAACATGATATTTAGATTGTGGAAACCATAGCAATTGAAATCATAACAGTTCTCCAAGATTTTACAAATCCTCGTTGTAGAAAAGATATGTGGAATCAAGAACTAACTGATTTCTAAGGACTTAGTGGATGAAAAGAATCCACTTGTGAAATACCGCATACTGGTGAGAAAATCTAGAGATAAATCCTTCGATTTTGGGATTCAAACCTGAAGAAAACTTTCTACTTGGTCTTGAGGGATTGGTCGACTTTCCTCTTCTTTTTGGCTGTAATTTCAATGAATTTTCAGGATAAAGGTTTTTTATTAGGTTCTGACTAGATTATTATGCTTAAATTTAGTAAAACAGTGTATTTTAGGTATTACACAACATAGTTTAAGTGATCAATGTATAAACGAAAGGACCAAAATGACTCTGACTTAAATTTGACGAGTGCCACCTACTATAGGACTGACGAGCCATCGGTTGACCTACCAATCGTCGGTAGGGGTTGTCGGTCAATCTCTGCCCCACAAGGTTTCACTAAAATGAGCATAACTTCTTACTCCAAGAGAATATTTTAGTAAACTCGGTGGAGTTGGAATGAGGATTAATTTATCTTTCATTTAATAAGTCATGGGATGCCTAATTTATCTTGTGATAAACGATATGTTAGTTGGAGTTGACCCAACAACTATTTCTCTCCAATTGGTTATTCACCCTCACCTATGATCCGTAGGTCAAACCACAGACCGTCATGGTCTACTGTGGATAGTGGGAGACCATAAACATTTGGTGCCCAATGACAGATGCCACCTGCATATCGTGTGTCAAACCACGGACCATCTGTGGCTTCCGTGGTTCTTGCACTAGATCCTAGAAAGCTGCATTTTTCTCTATTTTCTCAATTTCAATTTGTCCTCAAATGGAATCTAAACAAGTTTATTATAGAGGAAAGGAGTTGCAATTCCTACCACTAATTACTAGAAACTAATATCTAGCTGAACTAAGTTCTAAGAACATCTAAATATATAGGAATGCAAGAACAACTCAAAGAAAAAGATACTAAGATTGAATTTACGCATGAGAAAATTGAGAGAATGGAGAGGAACTATAACATGAAGTTGAAATAGTATCGGAAGAAAAAAAAAAGATGAATGTACTTGGCCATCATGGTTGCTTCTGCTTCACAACTAGCTCCCTTTATTGACTGACTCCTCCACAAAACATTTACTGAATCAACTTCCTTATTTCTCAACCAACGATTCAACCGTCAAGAATTTTGACACGAAATTCTTCATAGGTCACCCTATTTTTCATAGCTACACTCTCTAATGGTACTATTGATTCCTGATCACCCACACACTTCTTTAACAAGGAAATGTGAAAGATTGGATAAACGGCTGCTAGTTGTATTGTCAATCTAACTCATAAGCCACATTATTAACCATTTTCAGGATTTTGTACGGACCTACATATCTAGGGCTGAGCTTTCCTTTCTTTTGAAATCTCATCACCCCTTTCATAGGTAACAATTTCAATAAAAACCAATAATGAAATTAAGAAAAAAAATCAATTAAATAGATTTTATTAAAAGAATATTCACTAACTATTAAAGTTTTGCATTCAATCACTTTTCATTTACTTTAATTTATATCATAATTTTTGAATTCAATTTTAAATTTAAGAACACTTCATCATTTTCTTAAAGAATTTGTCTAAGTTTGTACATGAGAAGAGAGTTATGTAGAAATAAAATGAACAATATAAATAAGCAGAATAAAAGACAAGAATATAAGAAATGTGGTTGATAAATTTAAATAAAGAAAAATCTAGAAAAATATATAACATAAAAAGAAAAAATTTAAAAATAATATAGTTTTATATTAAATCCTTGTAACACCTCGAAAATGAGACCTAGGAAAACAAATGCACAAAATTACCTGGTGTAGTGGACCGCGACAGGGTTCACGGAAAGTGTAAGGGTCCACGGTCTGTAGACCGTCTCACGAGAGTTTGACTAGTAGCCTCCTCACCAGTGCCTTAGACCCCCACGTCCAAGTGAAGGCCACGAAAGACTTCACAGTTCGTGGTCATTCACACAGGTTGTGGGAGAATCCGTGGGAGTCTAGGCAGTTAACCCCTAAATCCAGGTCCTCTAGACCAGATGTCTAAGTGAAGACCAGGGACGAATTCACAGTCTGTGGTACTTCACACTAGCCGTAGAAGTGCCTACGAGGTTTGATCCCCAACATATCAGTCTAAGTATAAGATCACGACCAACTTCATGTCCAGTGGTCCCTTTGTCGATATGTTGTGATGGTCATGATTATTCCGTCTGTATATTTAAGTAAGGGGTGCTTTGGTCTTTTCTTTCTTCGCTAGACTTTAAAACCTCGTCATTTTAACCCTAAATTTTGTGGTTTTTGTCATTTTTAGCCTAGAAACATAACTAGAACTTACCTAAGTCAAACCATAAATCAAAACATAGAAAATTAGAAGCAAAAAATAGAAAGAATTTACCAACCCTAGATCCAGAAACGCAATAAGTTTTCATTAATTTTAGCCTAGAAATTGAAAAATGTCCTTGTGCAATTCAGCACCATGTATATGGGATCTCACTAATGGGTTATTTTCACCCATTAGGTCTCTATTTTTCAGTCAGATTCTTGATTCCTTTATCATGATTAAACCTAGGGTTTTCTATAACCTTAGCAGATTATCATAAATTTGTTATTCAAATGATCCAAATTAGAATATTATGTTATTACTCAGGCTATTGCATGAATTTCAGAACTCTAGCTTTTTATTTCTTTAGTTCTTGAATTACACATTCTAGGTCAGACATTTTTAGTTAATTCCACTATTTCAGATATACATGCCTCAGTATATAAAGGTGTCATTATCAGTTTCTTTATGCACATTCTTAGTTTGCATGTCTGTTTGACGTATCAGTATATTACAAAAATTTAGTCATAATCAGTTAATCACTTAATCTATTGGGAGTAGCATAATACCGAGTTGGACTAGGATTCAACGTACCCAAATAGTTTCATAACTACTAGCCACGTAGGTAGTAAATCCCCTCCGTGGGCATCATTTCTGTGAACATGTCAGCATGCCTCAATAACTTTGGTTGAGCATATTGGGTCCTCTCGATGGAGCTTATACATCGGACTCCACAGTTAGCTCTTGTGGTTTTATTTATCAGTTATTAGTAGCTCGGCAAATCAGTTAGATCTTGCATTGACCACATTTAAGCATTAAGCCTCAACGTGTTATAACTTTGTCATTGCATAAGATTAGTCATGTTCAGTATATCAGCATCTATATTCAGTTTAGATTATTGCATTGCTTTATTGATTTGTTCAGTTATATATTTATTTGAGTTTTAATATAGCCCTCATGCTCACTACCTTTCAAATATTGATGCATATGTTGCATTGCATCTTCTCGTGATGTAGGTTCAGACATTCAGCATTCAAATCATCATACGTTAGTTTCTGATCTCCAATTCAGCAGCATTAGTGGTGAGTCCTCATCTTCTCAGGAAATAGTGAAATGTTTATCCTATCATTGTTTTAGTCTTTAATTTTAGTTTTGCTCGATCTAGTTAGAACATGTCCTAACAGTCTGTGACCCAGTTATAGCTAGAGGGGTATATTGAAATTGCCTCGTCATAGTCTATTAAAGAGTCACCTCTACAGATCCTGTAGATTTACAAATTGTATACATCGATATAATTATAGGCATGGATTGGTTACACTCCTGTTATGCCTTAGTAAATTATAGAACTAGGTTTGTTCGTTTTAAGTTTCAAGACAAACCAATCCTAGAATGGAAGGGTAGTAGCTTTGCGCATATGAGTCAATTCATTTCTTACCTTAAGGACTGAGAGATGATCTCTAAGGGTTATCTCTAGAATCTAGTTTGGGTTAAGGATTCAATCTCTCAAAGGGTTAAGGATTCAATCTCTCAAAGTCCAATTCATGAGTCAGTTCCGATCGTCAATGAGTTTCCAAAAGTATTTCTAGAAGATCTTCATGGAGTGCCTCTCAAAAGGAAAAAACGAGCTTGGAATCGATCTCCTTCCGGATACCTAGCCTATCTCTACTACTCCTTACTAAATGGCTCCAGCCGAGCTTAAGAAATTTAAATAGTAGTTGAAAGACCTTTGAGATAAGGGCTTCATCAGGCCTAATATTTTTCCATGGGGTGCACTGGGGTTTTTCATGAAGAAGAAATATGGTTCTCTCATAATGAACATTGATTATAAACAGTTGAACAAGGTCACAACCAATAATAAGTACCCCATCCCAGGATTGATGGCTTATTTGACTAACTTCAGGGTGCTAGTCACTTGAGCATATAGTATCCAGCGAAGGGATTTGACTGGATTCCAAAAAACTAGAAGAACTGAAACAATATCCCATACCTACCTCTCCTTCAGACATTAGAAGTTTCTTGGGACTAGAGGGTTCTAACATAAGGTTTGTGGAAGGATTTTCATCCATTGACTAGGCTGACTAAGCAAAAAGTCAACTTTCAGAGTTAACTCTTGTTTTGACTCTACCATAGGGTTCATACTATTATGTAATTTTTATTGTAATGCATCTAGAGTGGACCTAGGTTTTGTGTTGAATAAGTGAGTTAAGGTTAAAGCGTATGCTTCCAGCCAGCTTAAGGTGCATGAGAAAAACTATCTGACTCATGACCTCGACTTAGCAGTAGTGGTGTTTGCACTCAAGACATAAAGATACTACTTGTATGGTGTTCATGTAGATGTGTTCACATACCATAAGATCCTTCAATATGTGTTCACCTACAGAGAGATTAATATTCTCCAGAAAAGGTGGCTTGAGTTCCTCAAGGATTATGACTTGAGTGTGCATTATCATCCCGTAAGGAAAATGTAGAAGTTGATGCCCTTAGAAGACTATTTATAGGCATAATACATATGAAGGAAGAAAGAAAAGAGCTAACAAAGGATGTTCACAGACTTTCTCTTTTAAGAGTCTATCTCATGAGCATATCAAATTATGGTGTGAATGTTCAAAATTGATAAGAATATTCATTGTTGGTGAAGGTTAAGGAAAAGGAATATAGCAATCTGATATTGCTCGAACTCATAGGTGCAGTCCATCAAAATAGAGTTGAGGTTTTGTCCTAGGGAGATATTGTGATTCGCTACCAGGGAAGATTATGTGTTCCTAATATGGGTGAGTTCAGATAACATATTCTTTCATAGTCTCATAACTCCAGATATTGTATTCATCTATATGCAACTTAGATGTACCGTGATATGCAGGAAGTCTAATGGTGGAATTGTATGAAAAGAGATGTAGCACACTTTGTGGCTAAGTGCCCCAACTGCAAACTAGTCAAGGTAGAACATCAGAAACCTAGAGGTATGACTCAAGATGTTTACATTCCTACTTGGAAGTGAGAAGTGATTAAAATTCACTTCATCATTTTTTTACCTCGTACTCATAGACAAGATGAATCTGTTTGAGTGATTGTTGCGGTAGTTACTAAGTCTTTGAGCTTTTTGGTGGTAAAGACTACAAATTCAGTGGAGGAATATGTCAAGATTTTCATTGATTAGGTAGTTAGGTTGCATGGGGTTCCTTTGTCTATCATCTAAGATAGAGGTCCACAATTTACCTCTCCTTTGTAGAAGTCATTTCAAAAAGATTTTAGTTCTTTGGTTAATCAGAGCACAACATTCCATCTGAACCATTAGTACTTTAGAGGACATGTTGAGAGATTTTGTGATCAAATTCAAGGGTAGTTGGGATGATTTCTTCCTCTTTGTAACGACCTGTTTAGTCGTTTTGAGTAACAGATTTTTATTTGGGGAAACTGGTTGAATACGACGGACACCACGACGGACCGTCGTGGGCACGACGGACTGTCGAG
>CM064963.1:68192080-68213580 GCA_032847665.1 Solanum chilense | reverse complement strand
TCTTGTATTTGTGGAGTGCAGCAAACTTGCCGTCGTCTTCAACTCGACCGCGATTCTAGCCAGTCTTCACTGCACCGGATCTCAGGGTGAGCTATGCTTCTAGCTTGGACTGGATCTTCTTTTCTCGTCTTGATGCCTTGAAGTTCCGGCATGGACTAGCTTTCATTTGTTTAACTTCTTAGAATATTCTTAGTTTCGTAATGTAATCATAGATGTTCTTGTGATGATGACTTCCGGATTTTGGGGATATTTAAGTATTCGTTTTTCGTTATTGAGTTAAGTCTTCCGCGTTGTATTTTATTATTTATGTTTGGGTTTAGATTGGTTGGTCCGCTCACATAGGAGGGTAAATGTGGGTTCCAGTCGCGTCCCCGATTTGGGTCGTGACACTCTTATAGAGTTAGCCTATAACAATATTAACCATTCCAGCATTCAGATGACCACTTATGAGGAATTGTGTGACGTAAATGTAGATCTCATGTTGGTTGGTTGAAAGTGGGTGAAGCAGACTTGATAGGTCCAGATCCAGTTCTTGAAGCTATGTATAAAGTGCAACTCAGTAGACATATACTTAAGATAGCCCAGAGTATCCAGAAATCCTATGCAATTGTAACCATAAAGGAACTAGAGTTGCAAGTTGATGATTTGTTTTTTCTCGACGTGTCACTTGTAAGGGATGATGCTGTTGGGCAAGAAAGGGAAGCTCACTCCTAGATATGTAGGCGCTTACAAGATCTTAAAAAGTTTTAGTAAAGTGGATTATGAATGAAAGTTGCCAGCATATATTGAAACGGATTAATAAATTGGCTTATGAGTTGGACTTGCCAGCATATTTTGAAGCAATACATGCAGTATTTCACAAGTTTGTGGGTGATCCAACATTTGTAGTGTCATTAGAGAGTGTGGTTGTAAAAGATTGTCTTTCTTCTGAGAATGTACTAGTTGAGATTCTTGATCATCAGATTAGAAGGTTAAGAAAAAACGAATTTGCTTCAGTCAAAGTTTGGTGGAGGAGTCAATCCGTGAAGGGAGTTGCTTGAGAAGCAGAAGCAGCTATGAAATCCATGTATCCTCACCTCCTTCATTACGATTCCACTATAGCCTAATGTAATAGTTCCTCTATAATTTTTCAGTCAGTCATGCATAAATTTGATCTTAATATCATGTTCCTTTTGCATTTTTAGCGTATTTGGATGTTTTGGAACTCAGTTCAATCAGAAATTCAGCTTTTAGTGTTTAGTAGTAAGATTTGCATCTCTTTCCCTCCAAATCAACTAGTTTAGTCTTCATTTGAGGACAAATATTCCCAAGGGGACTATCTTGTAACACCTCCAAAATCAGACTTAGAAAAAATTCAAAAAATCACCTAGTGTAGTGGACCACGGCATGGTTCACGGACCGCGAAAGGGTCCACGATCCGTAGACCTACCCATGAGAGTTGGACAAGTAGCCCCCTCACATGTCCCTTAGACCCCAGGCGCAAGTGAATGTAACAGACAACTTCATGGTCTGTTGTCCTTCACACAGGTCGTGGGTGAGTACATGGGAACCTAGGCAGTAGACCTAAATCTAGACGCTCTAGACTACATGCCCAAGTGAAGGCCAGTGATGAGTTCATGGTCCGTGGTACTTCACACAGACCATGGTAGTGCCTACGAGGTTAGATCCCCAACATTTTATTCTATGTTTAAGATCACCACCGATTCCCAGTCTATGGTCCCACATGATCTTTCAAGAAGGTTGTTATTAGTCTGCTATTTTAAGTCAGGAGTATTTTTGTCTTCCCCTTCTTCATCAGGATTTTAAACCTCGTTTTTTTAACACTAAATTATATGGTTTAAACAGTTTTAGATTTGACATATAACTAGAACTCTCTACGTCAAATCATTAGTAAAAACATAGAAAATTAGAAGTAAGAGCGGAGAAAGAGTCGACCAACCCTACATCCAAAAACATAGTAAATATTCATCAGTTTCAGCCTCGGAATTAAAAAATTTCTCTTTGTTATTGAGTACCATATATGTGGGATTTCACTGGTGGGTTCCTTTCACCCGTTGGGCCCAGTTTTCAATCAGATTTGTGATTTCCTTTTCATGATTAGATCTAAGGTTTTCTAGAACTACAAATGATTATTATAAATTAGTTATTTAAGTTACCCAAATCAAATATATGTTATTACTTACTCTATTGTATGAATTTCAAAATTGTAGCTATGTATTTCTTTATATCTTAAATTACTTATGTTAGGTCCGACATTATTCAGTTAATTCAAGTATTTCATATATACATGCCTCAGTATATAAATGTGTCACAATCAATTTATTTATGCATATTGTCAGTTTGCTTGTCAGTTTGACCTATCCAATATATTATAGAAATTCAAACATAATCAGTTAATCACTTAATATATTAGGAGTAATATAATACCAAGTTGGACTGGGATTAAGCTTTCTCAAATAGTCCCAAAATTATTCATCTATAACTTTACGCAGGTATATTGGGGTCTCTCGATGGAGTATATACATCAAACTCCACAATTAGCTCATGTGATTTTATTATTGATTATTAGTTGCTCCTACAACTCAGTTAGATCCAATTGCATTGACCACATTTCAGTATTCACTCTCAACATGTTATAACTTGATCATTGTATTTAGATTAGTCATGTTCATTTCATCAACATCTATATCAGGTTTAGATTATTGCATTGATTTTTCTCTTTGTTCAATTATACGTTTATTTCAGTTTTACTCTATACCTCATGCTCACTATCTTTTAAGTATTGATGCATATATTGCTACATATTCTCGTGATGTAGTGTCAAGCCCTCGACATTCAGATCACGCATAGATTGGTTCCCGATATCTAGTTCAGCAGCATTAGTGGTGAGTCCTCATTCTTCAAGTACAATAGTGACATGCTTATCCTATGAGTATTTTAGTCATTAGTTTCAGTTTTGCTGGATCTAGTTGGGGAATATCCCAACATTTATAGTTTTATATCTCTCTTGTAATAAACTCTCATATTATATTTTTTTTATCTTTAGTATGCTTATGATTATGCTAGTAGGGTTACCTAGGGGTAACTTGTGATCCTAAGTCATGTGTCCGCGTCTCGGATTTAGCTTCAGGGTGAACAATACAAAAATAATGAGACCTTTTATTGGGTATTCTAAGCCCAAAAGTGAACTCATCTCAGACTTTTCAAAGCAAAAAAAAAAAGAAGATTGACCTGTTGCACTAAACGAGAATCAAACTCGGAATATACAGTTTAGCAATGAACCCCCTTGCAAGTGAGCCAGACACATCTTTTGGTTATTGAGGGGGTTCATTTTACTATCTATATGCATAAAATCAGAAGTCTACCTTATATACATATTGGTCCACCCCTTATTAGGTATATTTATGTGAATATATACATATTCGAGTACTGATTATTTATATTTTTTTCAGTAAATTTTATATGTAGAGATATAGAATAGATAGATTTTTTTCAAGAAGAAATAATTATTTGTCAAAAACTCAAAAGATACCAAGACAGATCGATATGAGAAAAACGTACTTTTTATTGGTGATGTAAGTTAAATTTAATTTTTTTTCTTCTCCTAGTGTTTTGGGTTTTGTATATAATTATTGCTATATTGTCTATTTATGTGTCTTATCAAACAATGTCAAGATTAACAATAAAGGAACGTTTTGGATCCCCATGACTTATACTTTAATAATTTAATTATCTTTTAATATCCTTAATTTCATAATTCATAGTATAAGATTATTTTCTTATTTGATTTATTTTTGGTATTCTTTAAAAGGCAAGTAGTTTCAACATACTACTTGTTGTCTAAAATTACTCATAAACGGTTAAGATCCCAACTTATCATTTTGATTAGTTTTCTCAAGTAAAAGAGTTAGATTTCTTATTGAATCTTGTCAAGGCTTTATACATCACATTCTTGGGAATTCGTGAAATGCTTCTTTGAAATTCTATTTCTTTATTTCCATCTTTCAGATTCTTTTCTATTTTTCATCCTCACTTCATAATACTATTCTATATTTAGGATTTCTGTAACCTCGTTGTTATAATTATGTAATACAATAAAAACATAATAATGAGATGATCACAACAAGGTTATATAATTATAAAAACAAGTTTCTATGTATAATTGTAATCTTTCTTTGATCGTATTATGTGTCATTACAACGAGTAAAGGAGATCCTAAATATAAAAATTGAAAATATAGAAGTGCGGAAGCAAAATGGAAAAAAATACGGAAAATAGAAATAAATATATTAGAAAATCTATGAATTTATAAGAACGTTATTTTAAAGCTTTGAGAAGGTCCAAGTAATAACATATACATCTGCGAGCAAGGCGGACGCACGTGGTCTCCGGTGGTTCACGGAACCCCCTTGGCAAAAAATTACAATGTGTAAATAAAGTGAATTTTCTTTGAATCTGTACAAATATATGTTTTGTGAACCTCTTTAATAACAAAGAGAAGCTAATGGTGCAGTGGCAGGTCCCCACCGAGAATAGTTGTGCATCACGTCCCAGTGAAAGCGTTTTAGTTTTTTGTGTTTTAGTTATGTTTTACAAAATCAGTTCTGTTTTTCATTTTTTTAGTTTTTTTTTTTACTTTAAAAACCAGCTAAAAGTGGGTTTTAAACCCAAAAAATTTCAAGGTCCCATTTCTAAAGGTTTATTTACATGTTTTTTACTTTTATTTTTCGAACCCCCTGAACGAAAATTCTGAATTTGCCACTGTGACTACGTGAAGAAATTGACGCCTTTACTTCAGAATATGAATTAAAATAATAAATTCCGATCTTAACTCTTTATTAGTAATTTAAGACAATAAATATGTAAAAACTAATCACAATAGATAAATAACAAAAAGAAATAATAATATCATATGAAAATTATTTAAGACAACAGCTAATATGTAGAAACTAATAACAATAGATAAATAACAAAAATAAATAAAAACATCATTTGAAAATTACCTTATACCCTAACTTTGAAACTAGAAAATGTTGAAAGATAAATTCTCAAAGTACAAACCACAAAGATTCAAAGAACTCTTAATATTATTATCAAAGTTTCAATATA
Organism: Solanum chilense; assembly: GCA_032847665.1. Taxonomy (NCBI): domain Eukaryota; kingdom Viridiplantae; phylum Streptophyta; class Magnoliopsida; order Solanales; family Solanaceae; genus Solanum; species Solanum chilense. The sequence goes on along the minus strand of CM064963.1, from coordinate 68,208,471 downwards.
AATAAATTATCAATAATTTTAAGGAAAATTCAAAAGTACCCCCTCAACCTATGTTCAAAATCCCAGAGACACACTTATGCTATATTAAGGTCCTATTGCCCGCTTAAACTTATTTTATAAGTAATTTTTGACCCCTTTTCAGCCTACGTGGCACTAGCTTGACAAAAAAAGTCAACCAACGTTGAGCTCACAAGATAGTTTCACGTAGGCCAAAAAAGGATAGAAAATTATTAATAAAATAAGTTCAGGGGGTAATAAGACCTTAGTATAGTATAATTGTTTATCTGAGATTTCGGGCATAGGTTGAGGGGCTACTTGTGCATTATCCTATAATTTTTATATATTGTGTTCTTACAGGAAAAAAAAGCACTTGTATTTATAGGACGAAAAAGGTTGTTGTTAGAACTAATAAACCCTACAAGAATCATCTAGAACGTAGGAAAATACGACCTGAGGTTAGTATTCAGGCTAGAAACTAAATCCCAAATATTTGGGGTTGGATTAAGGCCTTTTGTGGGTCTTCTGATTGTGTCTTTGGCCTTGATTCAGCTGTAGATTTTAGCTTAACTTTTTTTATTAAATTTAAAATAGAAGCCTTAGAATTCTTTAGTTATTTATGTGGCTAGCTTCGCTTAAGGATTAAATTGTTGGACACTACTTTGTATCTCTTTTGCGCTGAAATTCAGACCCCATTAACTTGTACAACCAAATAGTTTTAGTAGTTGGACAATTCATATCCCTTAGACTTGGATGCTACATATCCAACAAGACACTTTTGAATCAATAATTGAACCTCATTGGACTTGTAAACATACTCCTTGCTTTCATATCTCGTCATGGGTCTTCTTGACTCTTCTAACGTTTCATCCTTGTCCTTTAATGGAGTATACGTCCATGAATGTTATCATATAACTCTTACTTTATAGGAAAATGTATGAGATTGGACTTCTATGTTATTGTAAATTAATATAAATTATGACAGATTTTCTTTGAAATGTTATGTTACTATATCAAATTAAATTTATTATTACTTAATTAGTATTAGGTTTTTTTGAGGTAAAAAAACAAAAGTTCAATAGATAAATTTATAAGAATACAAGGTTGTGACATTACTTTTGGAAAACAAAAAAAATGTGTTGAAGGAGCATGTCCTAAATGATATCAAATTGAATTCATACTCCAAATTCTCCTTTCGATGTCATATACACAATCCCACGCAACTTCTAGAGTTTATATTGAGGCATGACTAAATAAATTCATGTATTTTGTACAATAAACAGTTCACTCTGAAATTCTTAGGCATCATAATCATTTATTAACTATTTAACTTAATTTAAAGTGCTTATTTCCACATAGAAATAGAGTTGAAGATAGTCTTCCTTCTCATACGTAAATATCAAAGTTTTTGTATATCGATGAAACTAGTGCAGGTGAGTGCATCATAAATCGTACTAGAAAATTATTTATACTCAAAGAAAATATTTGACAAGTGAACAACTTTGAAGAAGTGAATGCAACATAATTTACAATATTATTGGCATATTTTAATTGATTATATTATATTAGATTACATAATTTTCTTAGATCTCTTATAACATTTCATTGTAAAATATATATGAAATTATTTAGAAAGTGTTTGTTACTCCTTGTAGTCCATGACTCATACAAGACTACACTATAAAAACATTTAATCAAGCCTCACTCTTCGTTTCTAAAACTAGAACAAGATAAAGTTGAAAAACTTACTCATTCTAAATAATACCCCAAAACCTGATTGTCATGTGTACCAGCCACTAAATACATAAAATGCGAAATATAGAAATAAGTACAGGCCTCACTCTTCGTTTCTAAAATAGGACAAAGTATAAAGAAATGGAAAAAAGATATTGTATATCAAATTAGCGGAAGATCAAGGAAATAAGGAAATTAACACGTCGAAGAAAATCTACGAAGTTACAAAGCTACCAGCCTGGGTATACAATAAGAAACAACAAATCTTCCTTAGTTCAACAAAGCCACTTATTATAAATTTATATTTTTATATTACAATAAATATAAGTTAGGGTAGGGTTAGTGTCTTTGGGACCAAGTCAATTTTGTGTATGTGGGTTTGTGTTGTATGTGTGTTCGTGCCCTTTATATTATGTAATAACCATGTCACAAAAATAAAAATATCACTCAAGTAAATAAAAATAACTTATGGAAATTTACTAGGTGAAGCCAAACGTTTACGAATCTGCTTGATTTCACTTGTCAAAGTGTGGCATCTATGATTTAAAAGAAGACTCTAGAGGAGATCCACTAAACAATCAAAATTGAGAATGACTTCAAGCCTAAGGAAAAAAGGAGGTTAGAAAGGAGAATGCCTAAGCATTTGAGTGAATCTGATGTTTTTCATATGATGGGCAAAAATTATTTGTTTATATATGATTACCCAGAATATGAAAATGTTAGTTTCACTCAAATCCTCAGGTATTCTCCCTTTCTAAATCTTCCTTCCTTAAGGGTTAAGTTATTCTTAATGTTAAAGAACTCGCATATTTCCTTTGGATTCTTTTCTTTGATCTTATAAGCCACAGTTTGACAAGTTAGATCAAGTAGGCTCTTTATGCTCATGTAGTTAGCAAACAAAATCAAATCAAAGAATTTAATAATAAAAAAAAATTATAATGCTTGGACTTTCACCTAATAAATTACCGTAAGTTAATTCATTCCTTCACGTGATTTTTTTTTCTTCCATTACTTCATTATTTTATAATTTAAAGCAATTATAAATACTTTAAAATTGATTATCTAGTTAGATATTATATCTTGTTTTTGTATTATTATCTTGAAAACTTCTTAGAGAATATAACTTATTAAAGTACAAACTATCACTTTTAAAATAATCATCCATATTTTATAATTTTTGGTAGTATTTAACTAATATATTTCTTTTTTTCAAAGACAAGATGATACCCAAGTTGATATATATATATATATATATATATATATATATATATATATATATATATATATATATATATATATATATATATCAAATTACAAAGGGGTAGATGGAACATACTTAGCAAGAGGAACCACAGAAAACGAAGGGACGGACCCAAACATGAACTTGATAAATATAAAACAAAATTTTTTGAGAGATATTGTATATAAAATCAGTGGAAGACCGAAGAAAAAAGGAAATTAACATGTAGAAGAACAAGTAACAACAAATTGACTTACTTTCCACGAAGCACTTGGAGAAAGATATAACTAGAATGGAAGTGCAAAATCTTCGAATTTACGAAGCTACTAGCCTATCAAGCATATGGGAAGTAGTGTTCATTGGCCTATGGCGGGGGGTAATAATTATTCTATATTGCTTGGGTAAATAGCCCCTTTCTAATTGAATAGTTCAAATAACTAGTTGAGCATACCTATTCTATTAAAGAATAGCCTCCCTTATCGAAAAGAAGTGCCCTAAAATGAGAGGACTGGCTTTCTCATCCCCCTAAGGAAGTAGAGTGCATATAGTTTCTCATCTCCTAGTGGAGCCGAGCCATCTACTTCTCTGAGACCTGTTCCTAGGGATCCAGATCAATATGCCTCGAAGTAGGAAGGAAATCACCCCGGCCACCAACCTAATTCTTTTCCATCTATCTCATCCGTATCAACACCATCAAAGTGTCCTAAGAGCCACGCGGGTATACACAAAGAAACAACAAATATTCCTCGGTTCAACGAAGCCACTTATTATAAATGTATATTTTTATATTACAATAAATGAAAGTTAGGGATAGTGACTTTGGGACCAAGTCAATTTTGTGTGTGCGGGTTTGTGTTTGTGTATGTGTATGTGCGTGTTTTATATTATGTAATAACGATGTAACATTAAATAAAAATATCACTCAAGTAAATCAAAATAGCTTATGGAAATTTACTAGGTGAAGTCAAGCATTTAAGAGTCTTCTTGATCTAACTTTTCACATTGTGGACGATATGATCAAAAAGAAGACTCTAGAGGAGATCCGCAAAACATTCAACATAGAGAATGACTTCAAGCCTACGGAACAAAAGTAGGTTAGCAAGGAGAATGCCTAAGCATTTGCGTGAAGCTGTTGTTTTTCATATGATGGGCCAAAATTATATGTGTATATATGATTACCCAGAATATGAAAATGTTAGCTTCACACAAATCCTTAGGTGTATGGGTTAAGTTATTATTAAGTTTAAAGATCTCGCGGAGTTCCTTTGGATTGCTTTATTTGAATTATGTGCCATAGTTTGACAAGTAAGATAAAGTAGGCTCTTTATGCACATATAGTTAGCAAACATAATCTTATCAGAGAATTAAATAATAGAAAATGTTTTATAATGCTTAAATTTCACCTAATAAATTATCGTAACTTAATTCATTCCTTCACATGATTCTTTTTTCTTCAATTACTTCTTTATTACATAATATAAAGCAATTACTAATACTTTAAAATTTATTATCTTATTAGTTATAATATCATTTTTGCATTATTAGCTTGAAAACTTCTTAGAGAAAATAACCTTTTAATGTACAAACTATCACTTTTAAAATAGTCATCCATATTTTATAAACTTCCTAGAATTTAACTAATATATTTCCATTTTTCAAAGAAAAGATTATACCAACGTTGATCAATATAATAATAAGTAAAATGTTGAAATTACTGATGAATTATTCATAGAAAACTAAACCTTAAAATATGCAAGAACGTTAAGATGGCTGGAAAATAAAAAATCAACAATATATATATATGTATATATATATATATATATATATATATATATATATATATATATATATATATATATATATATATATATATATATATATAATTAATTATAACAATACAGAGGGGGGAAGAAGGAACCACAGAAAATGGATGGACGGACCCAAACATGTACTTGTTAAATATAAACCAAACTTTTCTGAGAGACATTGTATATCAAATCAGCGCAAGACCAAACAAATAAGGAAATTATCATGTAGAAAAACAAGTAACAACAAATTGACTTACCTTCTATGAAGAACTTGGAGAGAAGATAGAACTAGAATGGAAGAGGAAAATCTACGAAGTAACAAAGCTACAAGCCTGGGTATAAATAAATAAACAACAAATATTCTTGAATTCAACAAAGCAAGTTATTATATATGAATATTTTTATATTAAAATAAATGCAAAGCTAGGGTTACTAACTCTGGGACCAAGTCAATTTTATGTGTGCGTATTTTTGTTTGTATGTGTGTTCGCGTGCTTTATCTTATGTAATAATGATATAACATAAGAAAAAAAATCACTCAAGTATACCAAAATATAGAAATTTACTAGGTGAAACCAAGCATTTAAAAGTGTTCTTGATCTCACTTTTTACACTATGGCAGATATGATCAAAGAAAGACTGTAGAAGAGTTCCGCCAAACACTAAACATTAAGAAAATTTTCAAGCCTAATGTAACGACCTGTTTAGTCGTTTTGAGCAGCAGAGTTTATTTCTGGAAATCACTGCCTGGGTCGACGGATCCCACGACGGACCGTCATGGGCACGACGGACCGTCGAGGGGGTCTCGTTCCAAAACACTTAGAATACTAAAATTTGGGTACTGAAATTGACTCTCTGAACTTCGTGACGGAATGGCAGGACGGACCGTCGTTGGCACGACGGACCGTCACAAATCTTTCCACATAATTAATTCTCTGAACTTTGTGACGGACCTGCAGGACGGACCCTCACAGCCATGACAGACCGTCACAGGTTGCGTAACCCTGACTCGGTCGGATTTCTGTAAAAGTTTTTAAGGGGCGTTTTGGAATATTCATGCTTATAATGATAAAGTTAGTGGATTAATGTTAATAATTCAATTACTTGGGGGTTAAAGAAGATAACCTTGAAATAATTAGTGGGTTATTTTTATCATCTTTTATACTTAAATATATGACAATTAGGGTAAAAAGAAAAAGGGTTTGAATAAGAAAAACAGAAAGAACAGAGAGAAAAGGGAGAAACGATCGAGAGAGAAGAGAAGAAACGCAAGGAAAGCAAAGGTTTTGGGAAGATAGCTTGTTTGATCGCGATTCTTCGGTGGAGGTAGGTTATGGTTTATGCTATTTCATAGTAAACTCTTAATAGCGAATGATATGCATTGGGTAGTATTATAAAGTCTTCTATATGCTTAACTGTGTGCTTGCATGATGTGATTATATAATTTTGATGAATTAGCATGATGAGGCTATGGAATCTTAAATCCTAAATCTACTTTGTTAATGATGATGCCTTGGTATAAAAGAAGGCTTGATGAACTAAAGTAATAAGATTAGAGGATCGGGTGTCACGTTCCGACACCAGGATAGTAATAGAGGATCGGTGTCACGTTCCGACACTAGGATAGTATATGGATCGGAGTGTCACGTTCCGACACCAGGATAGTATATGGATCGGAGTGTCACGTTCCGGCACCAGGATAGTATATGGATCGGAGTGTCACGTTCCGACACCAGGATAGTATATGGATCGGGTGTCACGTTTCGACACCAGGATAGTATATGGATCGGGTGTCACGTTCCGGCACCAGGATAGTATATGGATCGGAGTGTCACGTTCCGACACCAGGATAGTAGTAGTGGAGCACAGTGTCACGTACCGACACAAGAGGAATAAAGATAATGAATCTTGAATTATGATAATATACTAAATTTTAAAGAACTAATTCCCAAATGAGTATGATGGGGAGGCTTGAGTCCTCATTGATGTGCTTGGTGTTGTGACCAAGGGTTACGGTAATTGTTCTTGTCACCAGTTAAGAATATTAGTTGATTTTATGTATTATCTGATATATATTGCTTTCTATTTTGAGTTGGCCGATGATACCTACTCAGTACTTGTGCCTTGTACTGACCCCTTCTTGTATTGTTTTTCTTTGTTAATTGTGGAGTGCAGCAAACGTGCCATCGTCTTCAACTCAACCGCAACTCTAGCCAGTCTTCATCAAGCCAAATTTCAGGGTGAGCTATTGCTTCTAGCTTGGACTGGATCTTCCTCTTCATGTCTTGATGCCTTGAAATTCCGGCATGGACTAGCTTTTTATTTATTTTAGCTTCTTAGATACTCTTAGATTTAGTAATTTGAGGATAGATGTTCTTGTGATGATGACTTCCAGATTTTGGGGATAATGATTGATAAATTTTAGAAGTTATTTAATTGATTTCATTAATGAGTTTTAAGTCTTCCGCATTGTACTTTGTTCATTATGGTTGAAATGTTGGGGTTTAGATTGGTTGGTTCGCTCACATAGTAGGATAAGTGTGGGTGCCACTCGCGGCTCATTTTGGGTCGTGACAAACTTGGTATCAGAGCATTTGGTTCGTTGGTCTCATCATACAAGAACTAGTCTAGTAGAGTCTTAAGGAACGATAGGGGGACGCCTTTACTTTTCGTTGAGAGGCTATAAGACTTTAGGAAAATTCCATTCTTTCTTTCTTTCATTCGTGCTATTACTTGGATCCAATCGGTATCTAGGTGATACAAATTGGTATCTGACCATCTTCACACTATTTTGCAGATGGTTAGAGCTAGAGCAACAGCGGAGCCAACACCAACACCGGCAAGACAAGATGCAACTGAGCCAGCCACTGGGGCTGTAGCTCGAGGAGGATTAGTGGAAAGAGGCCGTGGTAGAGGTCGCGGGAGGATGTCCTCTAGAGGAAGAGGACAAGCACCTGGCCCATCTAGTACTAGGGCGGTGACTCCTCCACCGACTGAGGAAGTAGTAAGAGAGGGTGAGGAAGGGGAAAGTGAGCAAGTGAAGAATGAGGAATTACCACCCCAACCTACCCCAGAGATGATTAATCAGGTTCTTGCTTATCTTAGCGGGTTATCTGATCAAGGCCAGACACCTCCAATGTTTTCTGCACCAGTACCTCAGGTTCCGGAAGTACGATAGGCCGCTACTGAGGCTCCCCGCATGGATGACTCATTGGAAATAGGCACGTTTCCTCGTTTGACTACAGGGCCTATAATGACAAGTGATCAGCATGAACTTTTTAGTAAGTTCTTGAAATTGAAACCTCCAGTCTTCAAGGGTGCTGAATCTGAGGATGCTTACGATTTTCTGGTTGATTGTCATGAGTTACTACATAAAATGGGCATAGTGGAACGATTTGGCGTTGAGTTTGTAACCTATCAGTTTCAGGGAAATGCCAAAATGTGGTGGTGGTCACATGTTGAGTGTCAACCCGCACAGGCACCACCTATGACTTGGACGTCATTCTCTAGCTTATTTATGGATAAGTATAACCCCCGGACCTTGAGGTATAGGAGGAGAGATGAGTTCTTGAGCCTAGAGCAAGGTAGGATGTCGGTTACTGCGTATGAGGCTAAGTTTCGTGCGTTATCCAGGTATGCCACCCAGCTTTGTTTCAGTCCACAAGAGCGGATTCACGTTTTGTGAAGGGATTGAGGTCAGATTTGCGGATTTCAGCCTTACAGGTAGCGGCTACAGCAAAATCCTTTCAAGAAGTGGTAGACTTCGTGATAGAGGTGGAGGGAGTGAAGCCAGATGACTTCACCATGGCATCGACATCTAAAAGGTTTCGTAAGATAGGTGAGTTTAATGGTTCTTACTCCAGAGGGCAGGGTTCCAGAGGTTATCCAGCCCGCCCTATTCAGTCTTCACTACAGACTTTAGTTGGGGGTCCACCGCAGACCGGTCAACACTTCTCCTAGTTTGGAGGTTATCCCCAGACTTCGTCATTCTCACAGAGACCTATTCTTGAATCTAGAGAGTGTTATGGATGTGGGGAGACTGGACACATTAAGAGGTATTGTCCAAAACAGAGTTACAGACCTCAAATAGTCAGAGGTAGAGGTGGTCATGGAAGAGGCCGTCATTCTGGCAGACGTGGTGGCCGAGGTAATGGTGGTCACCAAAACGGCCGGGGTGACGGGCAAACTGGAGCCACTACAGCACAACATGGTAGGGGCAACGGGCAGACAGGTGATAGGGCCTATTGTTACGCTTTCCCCGGGCGGTCTAAAGCGGAGACATTTGATGCTGTTATCACAGGTAATCTTTTAGTTTGTGATTGCATGGCTTCTGTATTATTTGATCCTGGCTCCACATTTTCATATGTATCTTCCTCATTTGCTACTGGTCTTAATTTACATTGTGAATTGCTTGACATGCCTATTCGTGTTTCTACTCCGGTGGGTGAGTCTGTGATAGTTGAAAAGGTATATAGGTCTTGTCTGGTGACTTTTGTGGGGAGCAATACTCATGTAGAGTTGGTTATCTTAGAAATGGTTGATTTCGATGTAATTCTGGGTATGACTTGGCTTTCTCCGATATTTGCAATCTTAGATTGTAATGCTAAAACGGTAACGTTGGCCAAGCCTGGGACAAATCCGTTAGTGTGGGAGGGTGACTACACTTCCACTCCAGTTCCTATCATCTCCTTTCTTCGCGCTAAGAAAATGGTTAGTAAAGGGTGTTTAGCGTTCTTGGCACACCTCAGGGATGATACTACCCAAGTACCTTCAATTGAGTCGGTTCCGAGAGTCCGTGAGTTTCTAGATGTGTTCACTACAGACCTTCCTGGTATGCCACCGGATAGGGATATTGACTTTTGCATTGATCTGGAGCCGGATACTCGCCCCATTTCCATACCCCCTTATAGAATGGCTCCAGCAGAGTTAAGGGAGTTAAAGGCACAACTTCAAGAGTTGTTAAGTAAAGGCTTCATTAGACCAAGCGCTTCCCCTTGGGGTACTCCGGTGTTATTTGTGAAGAAGAAGGATGGGAGTTTTCGGATGTGCATAGACTACCGGCAGTTGAACAAGGTAACTATTAAGAACAAGTACCCCATTCCTCGCATTAATGACTTGTTCGATCAGTTACAAGGTGCTTGTGTCTTCTCTAAGGTTGACTTGAGATCCGGTTATCATCAATTGAAAATACGGGCAACGGATGTGCCAAAGACTGCTTTTCAAACCAGGTATGGGCATTACGAATTCGTAGTAATGTCTTTTGGTCTTACGAATGCCCCTGCTGCTTTCATGAGCTTGATGAACGGGATTTTTAAGCCATATCTGGATCTCTTTGTCATCGTATTTATTGATGACATACTGATATACTCCAAGAGTAAGCAGGAACATGAGGAGCATTTGAGAATGGTATTGGAGTTGTTGAGGAAGAAAAAGCTTTATGCCAAATTCTCCAAGTGTGAGTTTTGGGTAGATTCAGTGTCCTTCTTGGGGCACGTGGTTTCTACCTACTAATGTGTCAGAAGTAAGGAGCTTTGTTGGTTTAGCCAGCTACTGCGGTCGGTTTGTCAAGGGATTCTCTTCTATTGCTTCCCAATTGACGAACTTGACTAAGCAGAATGTTCCATTTGTATGGTCGGATGAATGTGAGGAAAGCTTTCAGAAACTCAAGACCTTGCTGACTACGGCACCTATCCTTACCTTGACAGTAGAGGGTAAGAATTTCATTGTTTATTGCGATGCATCTTATTCTGGTTTGGGTGCAGTGCTAATGCAAGAGAGGAATGTAATCGCTTATGCTTCAAGGCAACTAAAGGTGCACGAACGTAACTATCCAACCCATGATTTGGAATTGGCTGCAGTTGTGTTTGCATTAAAGCAATGGAGACATTATCTATATGGGGTCAAGTGTGAAGTCTACATAGATCATCGTAGTCTACAGTATGTCTTTACCCAGAAAGACTTGAATTTAAGGAAGAGGATGTGGATGGAACTGTTGAAGGACTATGATATTACTATTCTGTTTCACCCAGGAAAAGCAAATGTGGTGGCTGATGCTTTAAGTAAAAAAGCAGGGAGCATGGGTAGTTTAGCCCACTTACAAGTTTCTAGACGCCCATTGGCTAGAGAAATCCAAAACTTGGCTAACGACTTTATGAGACTGGAAATACTCGAGGAAGGAGGATTTTTTGCCTGTGTGGAGGCAAGATCTTCTTTTCTTGACAAGATCAAGGGAAAACAGTTTGATAATGAGAAACTAAGCAGAATTTGGGATATGGTGTTGCGAGGAGAGGCTAAAGAGGCAATAATTGATGAGGAAGGTGTTTTGAGGATTAAGGGAAGGGTATGTGTGCCCCGTGTTGATGATTTGATCCACACCATCCTCACAGAGGCTCATAGTTCCGGATACTCTATACATCCTGGTGCAACCAAGATGTACCGTGACCTAAAGCAACACTTTTGGTGGAGTAGAATGAAGCGTGACATTGTTGATTTTGTTGCCAAATGTTCAAATTTTCAGCAAGTAAAGTATGAACACCAGAGGCCCGGAGGAACACTTCAGAGAATGCCCATTCCCGAATGGAAGTGGGAGAGAATTGCAATGGAATTCATGGTTGGTCTTCCAAAGACATTGGGTAAGTTTTATTCTATTTGGGTAATTGTGGACAGATTAACTAAGTCTGCTCACTTCATTCCGGTCAAGGTGACTTACAATACAGAGAAGTTAGCCAAACTTTATATCTCAGAAATTGTTCAATTGCATGGAGTTCCACTTTCCATCATATCAGATAGAGGTACGCAGTTTACTTCTAAGTTTGGGAGAACATTGCATGCTGAATTAGGTACTAAGTTGGATCTTAGTACTGCATTTCACCCTCAGACCGATGGTCAGTCTGAGCGAACAATTCAGGTATTGGAGGATATGCTTCGTGCATGTGTGATAGAATTTGGTGGTCATTGGGATAACTTCTTACCCTTGGCGGAGTTTTCATACAATAATAGCTATCACTCAAGTATTGATATGGCTCCATTCGAAGCATTGTATGAGAGGAGATGTAGGTCTCCCATTGGTTGGTTTGATGCATTTGAGGTTAGACCTTGGGGTACTGATCTTTTGAGGGATTCATTAGATAAGGTGAAATCTATTCAAGAAAAGCGTTTAGCGGCTCAAAGTAGGCAAAAGGAATATGCAGATCGAAAGGTTAGAGACTTGGAGTTCATGGAGGGTGAACAAGTCTTGCTAAAGGTTTCACCCGTGAAAGGGGTGATGCAGTTTGGTAAAAGGGGTAAGCTAAGCCCAAGGTATGTTGGACCATTTGAAGTACTTAAACGACTAGGGGAGTTGGCTTATGAATTAGCCTTGCCTCCAGGGCTCTCAGGAGTGCACCCGGTATTTCATGTGTCTATGCTGAAAAGATACCATGGAGATGGGAACTACATTATTCGTTGGGATTCAGTTCTTCTCGATGAAAAATTGTCTTATGAGGAGGAGCATGTTGCTATTCTAGATAGAGAAATTCGCAAGTTGAGATCAAGGGAGATTGCATCCATCAAAGTTCAATGGAAGAATTGACAAGTTGAAGAGTCCACTTTGGAGAAGGAGGCTGATATGCAAGAAAGAAACCCACACTTGTTTACAGATTCAGGTACTCCTTTTCGCCCTTGTTTTTCTTCTTATGATCGTTCGAGGACGAACGATAGGTAAATTGGTATCTGTTGTACCGACCTGTTTAGTCGTTTTGAGCAGCAGAGTTTATTTCTGGAAATCACTGTGTGGGTCGACGGATCCCACGACAGACCGTCGAGGGGGTCTCGTTCCAAAACACTTAGAATACTGAAATTTGGGTACTGAAATCGACTCTCTGAACTTCGTGACGGAATGGCAGGACGGACCGTCGTTGGATCGACGGACCGTCACAAATCTTTCCACATAATTAATTCTCTGAACTTTGTGACGGACCTGCAGGACGGACCGTCACAGCCATGACGGACCGTCACAGGTTGCGTAACCCTGACTAGGTCGGATTTCTGTAAAAGTTTTTAAGGGGCGTTTTGGACTATTCATGCTTATATTTTAAAGTTAGTGGATTAATGTTAATAATTCAATTACTTGGGGGTTAAACGAGATAACCTTGAAATAATTATTGGGTTATTTTTATCATCTTTTATACTTAATTATATGACAATTAGGGTAAAAAGAAAAAGGGTTTGAATAAGAAAAACAGAAAGAACAGAGAGAAAAGGGAGAAACGATCGAGAGAGAAGAGAAGAAACGCAAGGAAAGCAAAGGTTTTGGGAAGATAGCTTGTTTGATCACGATTCTTCGGTGGAGGTAGGTTATGGTTTATACTATTTCATAGTAAACTCTTAATAGCGAATGATATGCATTGGGTAGTATTATAAAGTCTTCTATATGCTTAATTGTGTGCTTGCATGATGTGATTATACAATTGTGATGAATTAGCATGATGAGGCTATGGAATCTTAAATCCTAAATCTACTTTGTTAATGATGATGCCTTGGTATAAAAGAAGGCTTGATGAACTAAAGTAATGAGATTAGAGGATCGGGTGTCACGTTCCGACACCAGGATAGTAATAGAGGATCGGGTGTCACGTTCCGGCACCAAGATAGTATATGGATCGGAGTGTCACGTTCCGACACCAGGATAGTATATGGATCGAGTGTCACGTTCTGACACCAGGATAGTATATGGATCGGGTGTCACGTTCCGGCACCAGGATATTATATGGATCGGAGTGTCACGTTCCGACACCAGGATAGTAGTAGTGGAGCGGAGTGTCACGTACCGACACAAGAGGAATAAAGATAATGAATCTTGAATTATGATAATATACTAAATTTTAAAGAACTAATTCCCAAATGAGTATGATGGGGAGGCTTGAGTCCTCATTGATGTGCTTGGTGTTGTGACCAAGGGTTACGGTAATTGTTGTTGTCACCAGTTAAGAATATTAGTTGATTTTATGTATTATCTGATATATATTGCTTTCTATTTTGAGTTGACCGATGATACCTACTCAGTACTTGTGCCTTGTACTGACCCCTACTTGTATTGTTTTTCTTTGTTAATTGTGGAGTGCAGCAAACGTACCATCGTCTTCAACTCAACCGCAACTATAGCCAATCTTCATCAAGCAAGATTTCAGGGTGAGCTATTGCTTCTAGCTTGGACTGGATCTTCCTCTTCATGTCTTGATGCCTTGAAATTCCGGCATGGACTAGATTTTTATTTATTTTAGCTTCTTAGATACTCTTAGATTTAGTAATTTGAGGATAGATGTTCTTGTGATGATGACTTCCAGATTTTGGGGATAATGATTGATAAATTTTAGAAGTTATTTAATTGATTTCTTTAATGAGTTTTAAGTCTTCCGCATTGTATTTTGTTCATTATGGTTGAAATGTTGGGGTTTAGATTGGTTTGTTCTCTCACATAGTAGGATAAGTGTTGGTGCCACTCGCTGCTCGTTTTGGGTCATGATACCTAAGGACAAAAAGGAGGTTAGAAAGGAGAATGCCTAAGCATTTGAGTGAAGCTGGTGCTTTTCATATTATGGGCCAAAATTATTTGTTTATATACGACTACCAAGAATATGAAAATGCTAGCTTCCCTCAAATCCTAAGGTATCTCCCTTCTAAACTCTTCCCTTCCTCATGGGTTATGTTATTCTTAATATTAAAGATCTCTCGGATTTCGTTTGGATTCTTTTATTTGATCTTATATGCCACAGTTTGACAAGTAAGATCAAGTAGGATCTTTACGCTCATGTAGTTAGCAAACATAATCAAATCAAAGAATTAAATATGAGAAAATGTTTTATAATGCTTGGACTTTAACCTAATAAATAACCGTAAGTTAATTCATTCCTTCACGTGAATTTTTTCTTCCATTACTACTTTATTATATAATTTAAAGCAATCATAAATACTTTAAAATTGGTTATCTAATTAGTTATTATATCATTTTTTGCTTAATTAGCTTGAAAACTTCCTAGAGAAAATAACATTTTAAAGTACAAACTATCATTATATAAATATAAATCATTTTTTTGCGAGACATTGTATATCAAATTATCCCAATACCAAATAAACAAGGAAAATAACTCGTAGAAGAACAAGTAACTAAAAGTCGACTTACCTTCTACGAAGAGATTGGAGAGAAGATAGACCTAGAGTTGAAGAGGAAAATCTACAAAGTTACAAAACTATCAGCACGGGTATGCACAAAGAAACAACAAATCTTCCTCAGTTCAACAACGCAACTTATTAGGAATGTATATTTTTATTTAACAATATATGTAAAGTTAGGGTTAGTAACTTTGGGACCATGTCAATTTTGTGTGGGGGGGTTTGTGCTTGTATGTGTGTGTACGCTCTTTATATTATGTAATAACGATGTAACATAAGATAAGAATATCACTCAAGTAAATCAAAATAACTTATGGAATTTACTAGGTAAAGCCAACCATTTAAGAGTCTGCTTGATCTCACTTGTCAAACTGTGGCAGATATGATTTAAGAGAAGACTCTAGAGGAGATCCACTAAACATTAAGAATCGAGAAAGACTTCAAGCCTAAGGAAGAAAAGGAGGTTAGAAAGGAGAATGCCTAAGCATTTGAGTGAAGCTGATGTTTTTTCATATGATGGGCCAAATTATTTGTTTATATACGATTACTCAGAATATGAAAGTATTAGCTTCACTCAAATCCTCAGGTATTCTCCCTTTCTAAAATCTTCCCTTCCTTAGGGGTTAAGTTATTCTTAATGTTAAAGATCTCGCGGATTTCCTTTAGATTCTTTTCGTTGATCCAGTTTGACACAGTTTGACAAGTTAGATCAAGTAGGATCTTTATGCTCATGTAGTTAGCATACATAATCAAATCAAAGAATTAAATAAGAAAAAATATTTTATAATGCTTGAAGGTTCACCTAATAAATTATTGTAAGTTAATTCATTTCTTCACGTGACTTTTTTTCTTCCATTACTTCTTTATTATATAATTTAAAGCAAATATACTTACTATAAAATTAATTATCTAATTAGTTATTATATCATTTTTTGCTTAATTAGCTTGAGAAGTCATTATTTAAAATAACCTTTTAAAGTACAAACTATCACTTTTAAAATAATCTTTCATATTTTATAAACTTGCTAGAATTTAACTAATATATTTCCTTATTTTCAAAGACAAGATAACACCAATGTTGATCTATATAATAATAATGTAAATATTGAAATTAGTGCTTAATATTCAGAAAAAACTAAGCCTTTAGAAAAAATGCAAGCACACTAAGATGGCTGGAAAACAAAAAATCAACAACATATAACATATATATATATATATATATATATATATATATATATATATATATATATATATATATATATTAACAAAAGGGGTCGGAAGGAACATACTTATAAAGTGGAACCACAGAAAACGGATGGAAGGACCCAAACATGAACTTGATAAATATAAAACATTTTTGAGATACATTGTATATCAAATCAGCACAAGACCAAAGAAATAAGGAAATTAACACATAGAAAAACAAGTAACAACAAATCGACATACCTTCTATGAAGAGCTTG
>CM064963.1:67719580-68187080 GCA_032847665.1 Solanum chilense | reverse complement strand
ATTATAAAAACAAGGTTATATACATAATTGTAATCTTTTTCTGATTGTATTATATGTCATTACAACAAGTAAAGGAGATGCTAAATATAAAAATTGAAAATATAGAAGTGCGGAAGCAAAATGGAAAAAAAAACTACGGAAACTAGAAATAAATATATGAGAAAATCTATGAATTTATAGGAACGTTATTTTAAACCTTTGACAATGTCTAAGTAATAACATATACATCTGCTAGCAAGGCAGACCCACGTGGCCTCCGGGGGTTCACCAAACCCCCTTGGCAAAAAATTACAATGTGGAAGTAAAGTAAATTATCTGTGTATATGTATACATATATGTTTTTTGAACCTCTTTAATAACAAAGAGAAGCTAATGGTGCAATGGCAGGTCCCCACCGAAAATAGTTGTGCATCAATTCCAAGTTAAAGCGTTTTATTTTTTAATTTTTTAGTTGTTTTTTAAAAAATCAGTTCTGTTTTTTATTTTTTTAGTGTTTTTTACTTTAAAAACCTGGTAAATGTGGGTTTTAAACCCAAAATATTTCAAGGTACGATTTCTAATGTTTTATTCACATGTTTTTTACTTTTATTTTGCGAACCCCCTGAATGAAAATTCTGAGTCTACCAATGTGACTACGTAGAGAAATCGAAGCCTTTACTTCAGAAGACGAATTAAAATAATAAATTCATATCTTAACCCTTTATTAGCAATTTAAGACAACAATTAATATGTAGAAACTAATTACAATAGATAAATAACAAAAGAAATAATAATATCATATGAAAATTATTTAAGACAATAGTTAATATGTAGAAACTAATCACAATAGATAATTAACAAAAATAAATAAAAATATCATTTGAAAATTACCTTATACCCTAACTATGAAACTAGAAAATGTTGAAAGATAACTTCTCAAAGTACAAACCTCAAAGATTCAAAGAACTCTTAATATTATTATCAATGTTTCAATGTAAATATAATTATCAATAATTTCATAGAAAATGCACAAGTACCCCGTCAACCGATGTTCGAAATCCCAAAGACACACTTATACTATACTAAGGTACTATTACCCGCCTAAACTTATTTTATAAGTAATTTTCTATCCCTTTTTTGCCTACGTGGCACTAGCTTAAAAAAAAGTCAACCAACGTTGGGCCCACAAGATAGTGTCACGTAGGCCGAAAAAAGGTAGAAAATTAGAAATAAAATAAGTTCAGGGGGTAATAAGACCTTAGTATAGTATAATTGTGTCTCTGAGATTTCAGGCATATGTTGAGGGGCTACTTGTTTATTATCTCATAATTTTAATATATTGTGTTCTTACTTAACAAAAAAGCACTTCTATTTTTGGTATAAGATTATTTTTTTTATTTGATATATTTTTGGTGTTCTTTAAAAGGCAAGTAGTTTCAACATACTACTTGTTGTCTAAAATTACTCATAAATGGTTAAGATCCCAACTTATCATTTTGATTAGTTATCTCAAGTAAAAGAGTTAGATTTCTTATTGAATCTTGTCAAGGCTTTAAGCATCACATTCTTGGGAATTCGTGAAATGCTTCTTTGAATTTCTATATCTTTATTTCAAGCTTTCAAATTTTTTTCTATTTTTCATCCGCATTTCATAATAATATTCTATATTTAAGATCTCTCTTACCTCGTTGTTATAATTATGTAATACAATCAAAACATAATAATGAGATGATCACAATGAGGTTATATAATTATAAAAACAAGGTTATATACATAATTGTAATCTTTCTCTGATTGTATTATATGTCATTACAACAAGTAAAGGAGATGCTAAATATAAAAATTGAAAATATAGAAGTGCGGAAGCAAAATGGAAAAAAAACTACGGAAACTAGAAATAAATATATGAGAAAATCTATGAATTTATAGGAACGTTATTTTAAACCTTTGACAATGTCAAAGTAATAACATATACATCTGCTAGCAAGGCAGACCCAGGTGGTCTCCGGGGGTTCACCAAACCCCCTTGGCAAAAAATTACAATGTGGAAATAAAGTAAATTATCTGTGTATATGTATACATATATGTTTTTTGAACCTCTTTAATAACAAAGAGAAGCTAATGGTGCAATGGCAGGTCCCCACCAAAAATAGTTGTGCATCACTTCCAAGTTAAAGCGTTTTATTTTTTTCTTTTTTAGTTGTTTTTTAAAAAATCAGTTCTGTTTTTTATTTTTTTAGTGTTTTTTACTTTAAAAACCTGGTAAATGCGGGTTTTAAACCCAAAATATTTCAAGGTACGATTTCTAATGTTTTATTCACATGTTTTTTACTTTTATTTTGCGAACCCCCTGAATGAAAATTCTGAGTCTACCAATGTGACTACGTGGAGAAATCGAAGCCTTTACTTCAGAAGACGAATTAAAATAATAAATTCATATCTTAACTCTTTATTAGCAATTTAAGACAACAATTAATATGTAGAAACTAATTACAATAGATAAATAACAAAAGAAATAATAATATCATATGAAAATTATTTAAGACAATAGTTAATATGTAGAAACTAATCACAATAGATAATTAACAAAAATAAATAAAAATATCATTTGAAAATTACCTTATACCCTAACTATGAAACTAGAAAATGTTGAAAGATAACTTCTCAAAGTACAAACCTCAAAGATTCAAAGAACTCTTAATATTATTATCAATGTTTCAATGTAAATATAATTATCAATAATTTCATAGAAAATGCACAAGTACCCCGTCAACCGATGTTCGAAATCCCAAAGACACACTTATACTATATTAAGGTTCTATTACCTGCCTAAACTTATTTTATAAGTAATTTTCTATCCCTTTTTTGCAACGTGGCACTAGCTTAAAAAAAAGTCAACCAACGTTGGGCCCACAAGATAGTGTCACGTAGGCCGAAAAAAAGGTAGAAAATTATAAATAAAATAAGTTCAGGGGGTAATAAGACCTTAGTATAGTATAATTGTGTCTCTGAGATTTCAGGCATATGTTGAGGGGCTACTTGTTTATTATCTCATAATTTTAATATATTGTGTTCTTACTTAACAAAAAAGCACTTCTATTTTTGGTATAAGATTATTTTTTTTATTTGATATATTTTTGGTGTTCTTTAAAAGGCAAGTAGTTTCAACATACTACTTGTTGTCTAAAATTACTCATAAATGGTTAAGATCCCAACTTATCATTTTGATTAGTTATCTCAAGTAAAAGAGTTAGATTTCTTATTGAATCTTGTCAAGGCTTTAAGCATCACATTCTTGGGAATTCGTGAAATGCTTCTTTGAATTTCTATATCTTTATTTCAAGCTTTCAAATTTTTTTCTATTTTTCATCCGCATTTCATAATAATATTCTATATTTAAGATCTCTCTTACCTCGTTGTTATAATTATGTAATACAATCAAAACATAATAATGAGATGATCACAATGAGGTTATATAATTATAAAAACAAGGTTATATACATAATTGTAATCTTTTTCTGATTGTATTATATGTCATTACAACAAGTAAAGGAGATGCTAAATATAAAAATTGAAAATATAGAAGTGCGGAAGCAAAATGGAAAAAAAAAACTACGGAAACTAGAAATTAATATATGAGAAAATCTATGAATTTATAGGAACGTTATTTTAAACCTTTGACAATGTCAAAGTAATAACATATACATCTGCTAGCAAGGCAGACCCACGTGGTCTCCGGGGGTTCACCAAACCCCCTTGGCAAAAAATTACAATGTGGAAATAAAGTAAATTATCTGTGTATATGTATACATATATGTTTTTTGAACCTCTTTAATAACAAAGAGAAGCTAATGGTGCACTGGCAGGTCCCCACCAAAAATAGTTGTGCATAACTTCCAAGTTAAAGCGTTTTATTTTTTTCTTTTTTAGTTGTTTTTTAAAAAATCAGTTCTGTTTTTTATTTTTTTTAGTGTTTTTTACTTTAAAAACCGGGTAAATGTGGGTTTTAAACCCAAAATATTTCAAGGTACGATTTCTAATGTTTTATTCACATGTTTTTTACTTTTATTTTGCGAACCCCCTGAATGAAAATTCTGAGTCTACCAATGTGACTACGTGGAGAAATCGAAGCCTTTACTTCAGAAGACGAATTAAAAAAATAAATTCATATCTTAACCCTTTATTAGCAATTTAAGACAACAATTAATATGTAGAAACTAATTACAATGGATAAATAACAAAAAAATAATAATATCATATGAAAATTATTTAAGACAATAGTTAATATGTAGAAACTAATCACAATAGATAATTAACAAAAACAAATAAAAATATCATTTGAAAATTACCTTATACCCTAACTATGAAACTAGAAAATGTTGAAAGATAACTTCTCAAAGTTCAAACCTCAATGATTCAAAGAACTCTTAATATTATTATCAATGTTTCAATGTAAATATAATTATCAATAATTTCATAGAAAATGCACAAGTACCCCGTCAACCGATGTTCGAAATCCCAAAGATACACATACTATACTAAGGTTCTATTACCCGCCTAAACTTATTTTATAAGTAATTTTCTATCCCTTTTTTGCCTATGTGGCACTAGCTTAAAAAAAAGTCAACCAACCTTGGGCCCACAAGATAATGTCACGTAGGCCGAAAAAAGGTAGAAAATTATAAATAAAATAAGTTCAGGGGGTAATAAGACCTTAGTATAGTATAATTGTGTCTCTGATATTTCGGGCATATGTTGAGGGGCTACTTGTTTATTATCTCATAATTTTAATATATTGTGTTCTTACTTAACAAAAAAGCACTTCTATTTATAGGAGTAAAAAGGTTGTTGTTAGCACTAATAAACCCTACAAGAATCATCTAGAACGTAGGAAAATACAACCCGAGGTTAGTATTCAAGCTAAAAACTAAATCCCAAATATTTGGGGTTATTCTAAGGCCTTTTGTGGCTCTTCTGATTGCGTCATTTAAGCCTCATTTGGACTTGATTTATCTGTTAGTTTTAGCTTCACTTTTTATTTTAATTAAAATTGAAGCCTTAGATTTTATTAGTTATTTATGTGGCTAGCTTCACTTAAGGATTAAATTGTTGGACACTACTTTGTATCTCTTATGCGCTGAACTTCAGACCCCAATATTGCTCCTTGTACATTAACTTGTACAACCAAATAGTTATAGTAGTTGGACAATTCATATCCCTTAGACTTGGATGCTACATATCCAACAAGACACTTTTGAATCAACTTCTAGAGTTTATGCTAAGGAGTAGCACTTCCCTATCTACAAATTTATATTTAGGTATGACTAAATAAATTCATGTATTTTTTACAATTAAAAAGAGTTTACTTCTAAATTCTTAGACATCATAATCATTTATTAACTATATAACTTAATGTAAAGTTCTTATTTCCGTATAGAAGTAGAGTGAAGACAGTCTTCCTTATCATACTTAAATATCAAACTTTTTGTACATCGATGAAACTAGTGTAGGTGAGTGCATGATAAATCATACTAGAAAATTATTTATACTCAAGAAAATATTTGACAAGTGAACAACATTGAAGAAGTGAATGCAACATAATTTACAATATTATTGGTATATTTTAATCGATTATATTATATTAGATTACTTAATTTTCTTAGATCTCTTATAACATTTCATTGTAAAATATATATGAAATTATTTTGCAAGTGTTTGTTACTCCTTGTAGTCCATGACTCATACAAGACTACACTATACAAACATTTTAACAAGAAACTATTTAGTAGTTCAATCATGAAACAATCAAGTCAAGATGGATAGGGAAAATATGGAAGGCACATGTTATGTATTTTTCTATATTAACACATTATTATAGGTAATGCCATATCTATCACGATCCAAAAATGAACGTAATGACACTTGCCTATTTCCACCAAGAAAAGTCAATCTCAACCCAACGAAAATGAAAGAAATATGAAAAATATAAAACTAGAACATGATAAAGTCAAAAAACTTACTCATTCTAAATAATACCCCAAAAATTGATTGTCCTGTGTACAAGCCACTAAATACATAAAATGTGAAATGTAGAAATAGTACAAGCCTCACTCTTCGTTTCTAAAATAGAACAAAGTATAAAGAAATGGAAAAAAGATATTGTATGTCAAATCAGCGGAAGCTCAAGGAAATAAGAAAATTAACATGTAGAAGAAAGCTTAGGAACAAATCAACTTACCTTCTAGGAAGATCATGGAGAAATATATAACTAGAATGGAAGAGGAAAATCTGCGAAGTTACAAAGCTACCAGCCTGGGTATACAATAAGAAACAACAAATCTTCCTCAGTATAACAAAGCCACTTATTATAAATGTATATTTTTATATTACAATAAATGCAAGTTAGGCTAGGGTTAGTGATTTTGGGACCAAGTCAATTTTGTGTGTGCAGGTTTGTATTTATATGTGTGTGTGCGTGCCTTATATTATGTAATAATGATGTAATGTAAAATAGAAATATCACTCAAATAAATCAAAATAATTTATGGAAATTTACTAGGTGAAGCCAAGCATTTAAGAGTCTGATTGATCTCACTTGTCAAACTGTGGCAGCTATGATTTAAAAGAAGACTCTAGAAAAGATCCACTAAACATTCAAAATCGAAAATGACTTCTAGCCTAAGGAAGAAAAGGAAATTATAAAGGAATTCATAAGAATTTGAGTGAAGCTAATGTTTTTCATATGATGGGCCAAAATTATTTGTTTATATATGATTACCCAGAATATGAAAATGTTAGTTTCACTCAAATCCTCATGTATTTTCCCTTTCTAAACTCTTCCTTCCTTAGGGGTTTAAGTTATTCTTAATGTTAAAGATCTCGCGGATTTTATTTGGATTCTTTTCGTTGATCTTATATGCCACAGTTTGAAAAGTTAGATCAAGTAGGCTCTTTATGCTCATGTTGTTGCAAACATAATCAAATCAAATAATTATATAAGAAATAATATTTTATAATGCTTGGACTTTCACCTAATAAATTATCGTAAGTTAATTCATTCCTTCACGTGATTTTTTTTCTTCCATTACTTCATTATTATATAATTTAAAGCAATTATAAATACTTTAAAATTGATTATCTAGTTAGATATTATGTCATTTTTTTGCATTATTAGATTGAAAACTTCTTAGAGAAAATAACCTACTAAAGTACAAACTATCACTTTTAAAATAATCATCCATATTTTATAAAGTTGCTAGAATTTAACTAATATATTTCCTTTTTTTCAAAGACAAGATGATACCAAATCTGTGGAAGACCAAAGAAATAAGGAAATTAACACGTAGAAGAACAAGTAACAACAAATTGACTTACCTTCCACGAAGAGCTTGGAGAAAGATAGAACTAGATTAGAAGAGGAAAATCTACGAAGTTACGAAGCTACTAGCCTATCAGGCATATGGGAAGTCGTGCTCATTGGCCTGTGACGGGGGTAATAATTATTCTATATTGCTGGGGTAAATAGCCCCCTTCTTATTGAATAGTTCAAATAACTAGTTGAACATACCTATTCTTTTAAAGAATAGTCTCCCCTTATCGAAAAAAGGGCCCGAAAATGAGAGGACTGTCCTTCTCATTCCCCTAAGGAAATAGAGCGCATATAGTTTTCCATCTCCCAGTAGAGCCGAGCCATCTACTTCTCTACGACCTGTTCCGAGGGATCCAAATCAATATTCCTCAGGGTGGGAAGGAAATTACCCCGGACATCGACCTAATTATTTTCCATCTATCTCATCCGAACCGAGATCAACAAAATTGTCATAAGAGCCACCCTGGTATACATAACGAAACAACAAATCTTCCTCAGTTCAACGAAGCCACTTATTATAAATGTATATTATTATATTACAATAAATGCAAGTTAGGCTTAGTGACTTTGGGACCAAGTCAATTTTGTCTGTGCGGGTTTGTGTTTGTATGTGTGTGTGTGTGTGTGTGTGTTTTATATTATGTAATAACGATGTAACGTGAAATAAAATTATCACTCAAGTAAATCAAAATAACTTATGAAAATTTACTATGTGAAGCCTAGCATTTAAGAGTCTTCTTGTTCTAACTTTTAAAACTGTTGACGATATGATCAAAGAGAAGACTCTAGAGGAGATCCGCAAAACATTAAAATTCGAGAATGACTTCAGGCCTAAGGAATAAACGGAGGTAAGAAAGGATAATGCCTAATCATTTGAGTGAAGCTAATGTTTTTTATACGGTGGGCCAAAATTATTTGTTTATATATGATTACCCAGAATATGAAAATGTTAGCTTCACTCAAATCCTCTGGTATTATCCCTTTTTGAACTCTTCCCTTCCTTAGGGGTTAAGTTATTCTTAATATTAAAGATCTGGCGGATTTCCTTTGGATTCCTTTCTTTGATGTAGTTAGTAAACATAATCAAATCAAAGAATTAAATAAGAAGAAATATTTTATAATGCTTGGACTTTTACCTAATAAATACCCGTATGTTAATTCATTCCTTCAGGTGATTTTTTCTTCCATTACTTCTTTATTATATAATTTAAAGCAATTATAAATATTTTAAAATTGGTTATCTCATTAGTTATTATATCATTTGTGGCTTAGTTAACTTAAAAACTTCTTAGAGAAAATAACCTTTTAAAGTAGAAACTATCACTTTTCAAAGAATCTATATTATATAGACTTGCTAGAATTTAAGTAATATATTTTCTTTTTTTCAATGACAATATGATATTAATGTTGATCTTTATAATAATAATGTAAATGTTGAAATTAGTGATGAATTATTCAGAGAAAACTAAACCTTTAGAAAAAATGCAAGCACGCTAGGATGGCTGAAAAAAACACACAACATATATAGATAATTATCACATTACAAAGGGGGCAGAAGGAACATACATAGCAAGAGGAACAACAGAAAACGGATGGACGGATCTAAACACGTACTTGATAAATATAAATCAAAATCTTTTTAGAAGCATTGTATATTAATAAAGCGAAAGACCAAGGAAACAAGGAAATTAACGCGTAGAAGAACAAGTAACAACAAATCGACTTACCTTCTACGAAGAGCTTGGATAGAAGGTAGACCTAGAATGGAAGAGAAAAATTTACGAAGTTACAAAGCTACCAGCCCAGATATACACAAAGAAACAACAAATCTTCCTCGGTTCAACAAAGCAACTTATTGTAAATGTATATTTTTATATTACAGTAAATACAAAGTTAAGGTTAGTAACTTTGGAACCAAGTCAATTTCTCTTCTCTCTTGTTAACCTCTTAAAGGTACAATTAAAGTGGATTCATGAACTCATTAATTTCCATTTAAAAATTAGTACTCAAATTCAATGCTAGTCAGTATTATAAAAAGGTCATGCCATGCACAATCAGCCAAGAAACTATTCATATATATATATATATATATATATATATATATATATATATATATATATATATATATATATATATATATATATATATATATATATATATATATATATATAATAAAATAAATTAGAGTATATGATGTCAAATAAACTAAGTAAATAAATTTAACCAGTTTACATAAATGAATGCAACAAAAAGGTATTGAAACAATTTTTTAAAAAAAAAAAAGAAAAGAAGATTGATCTAGGTACTTAAACAAAAATCGAAGAAAATGATAATTATGAATCTTTAATACAACACAAGTATTTTTCGTTGATTTACCTATTAGAAAAGAAAAAAGTGAGAACAAACTATTCAATAAAAGTAATAATAATAATTGAGATTTAGAAAGTCTTTTTATAAAAGAAATGGACCTTTAATGGAAGAAAGTTCCCGATTCTGGATAAGGCAACAACAATATCAAGTCCTTTAGAGGCTCAGATCGAAATCTTCAACAAAAAACCTTACTGAATAAAATCTTTTTTATTTAGATCGGAATCCTCAACAGAAAACCTTACTGAATAAAATTATTTTTGTTCAGATCGAAACTACCAGAGCTCAAACTCGATGATTGTCTAGTGATGATAATTGTCGATTTTGGGGTTTTCAGTAGCTAAGAAAATAAACTATTGAGCATTGTACAAGGAGATCAAAATGATAGTGTTGCGGCTGATTTTATAGCGCTATGCTCCTAGGTTTTATTGGAAAAATGATAGTGTTGCGGCTGAGTATTGCGGGCGATGCACGGTTTATTTTACTTTAAATTTTATTAAAAAATAACTCATTTAAAGAAGATAATGATAAAAGATTAATATGAATATTTCTTGAAATGGTTTTAGTACAAACAATATTTATGTTCTACGATCTTTATTGAAAAATTATTAATAATTTTCTTTTATGTATTTTATGATGTTGCTTAGTTTTAAGTGAATTCATTGTTCTTTCGTTATTTAAATTTAACAAAAATAATTTCAATTACTACGTGAAACAAAATCTCGTCCAAATTCGGGAGTGCATGTACCATATTGGCTTTTATAATTAAAATTTAATAACTTTTTAGCATAACTATTATAATTTATATCAACGAAGGATGAAGAATGAAGAAAAATGTATTTTTTAAAAACAAAATTAAAAAATTAAAAATTGATATCAATAATTACCTAAGGTATGACGACATTTCATTTTCAAATTATCTCAGCTCTTTCATTTTCTCTGTCAATAGTCATATTGATTTTACTCATCATCGTCATAATATACTAATTTTATTCTTTGAAAATGAAGCACCTATTGAATCGTTAAAAGAATAGAAAAACAATATAAAAATAAAAAACGCCAACCAAATATAAATGGTAGTTGAGTTTAGTATGTATATTTATCTAATAATCTGATAAATTACTTTAAAAAAGATTGTTTTAATTTATCCTAAAAATGAACAGAAAAGGTTAAATTATGAAGTAGAAAAAGGAAATATTACATGTCATGCAAAGTATTAAATCGATGAAAGAATTATCATACCAATTATTTATGTGCCAAGAGTATTAAAAGGTGGCATACATGGTCCATTGCCATAAAATTCTTTGGAATTTCTCCATTTTTTTTATCATTAGTTTCGTCTTCTTCCTCCTTTCACCGAAGAGGATGGTGGCGCTTCGCCTTCAACCATAATCAAATAATTTCACATAAAATAATTAATAAAGAGGACATACAATTAATAAAGAAGACACACATACATACAGTAATATACTTTCACTCATTTTTCTTTTATGATATCAAGTGCAATTAACTTTTTTTATTGAATGTAACTTTTGTTACACATTTTTGAATTTTTATTTTGAAGAGTTGGTTTAAGAAGATGTGGATGATAATACAGTTAAGAGTAATATGTTTTCACAGATCTGTCTTATGAAGTCTAGCTATTTTTAGGAACGGAAAAGGGCCTAAAATACCCTCAAAATATTGATAATGATACAAAATTACCCTCCATCCACCTATTGGCTCCAAAATACCCTTCCCACTCACCTATTGAGTCAAAAATACATCCACCTTTTGGTTCGAAATTGACAACTTATTTAACGGTTTTATATTTAACTATTTAAATATTTTTTAAAATATATGGCTCTCAATTATTTGTTATAATTTAACTTATTAGTATAATTTATAAATCACTCCACTACCCACCCATTACTAATTTAACACCTCTAAATTAATAAACCCGTCACATTATTGATGAAAGCTACTGCCAATTGAGTGTTTTTAAAAATTTGAGGCGAAAATATCTACAGAAGTAAATTTATCATACATTCAGGTGGCTAAATAAAAATCACCGGTAAACTTAAAAGTCTGACTATGTTCATCTTAATTATTCTTACGGTTCAATTATGTGATGGTACTTCATAGGTAATTTTTTTCAAAATAATATATTAAAGGTTTTATAACAAATCATAAATATTTATATAATTATATTTAAAAAAAAGTGCACGAATTAATTTCATATGTATTACTTCTTTAACTTTAATCATAAATTTCTAATTCAATTTTGAATGAAAGTGTCTTCCTAAATAAGCGGCTCAACCTAAGTTTAATTGGGGCTTCGATTCGAGCTCGAATAATTTTGGATGTCATTTTTAGGACTCTATAATTTCATCGTGTTTTAGTAGTGTTTATGGCGATTTTGATATTATAATTGGATTATTAATTGGATGAAGTTTAGTTAGTAATGAGTGGATAGTGGGTTGATTTATAAATTATATTAATAAACTAAAATTATAACCAATAGTTGAACGCCAAGTATTTTAAAAAATATTTAAAGAGTTAAATTTGAAAACAATTAAAAAAGTGTTCAATTTGGAACACAAAGGTGGATGACAAGGGTATTTTGGAGCCAATAGGTGGATGAAAAGGGCATTTTGAAGCCAATAGGTGGATGAAGGGTAATTTTGTAACATTTTCAATACTTTAAAGGTATTTCAGGCCCTTTTCCGTTTTAGGAATAAGTTTCGTCATTAATTGAAATCTAAATTTTAAATGATTTATTTAATATTTATTCAATAACGTGGTTTCTTCTTCCTTTTGTTTTTGATTTTTTTAATTCTCATAACCGAAATCTTTTTTTACATATTACTTAATATAAGGCATGTGATAGAGATAAAATTTCAAATTATAAATTTTAAAAATGGAACAAAATTATCTCATTTTCACAAATATAGATCCACTGTTTTTAACTAATGTCACGATCCAAAAATGGGCGTGATGACACTCGTTTTTTTTCATCAAGACAAGTTAGCCTAACCCAATAATTTCGGTAAAATACAGAAATAAAACCAAAGTCTGATAACAATTACTAATACGGAAACAATTCAACTTAATTCAATTCCAAAAACCTAGTAGTCACATGCACAGGCCTCTAATGTAAATACTAGAATGGAAATAAAAATACGAGTCTAACATGAAGTTGTCTAAGTAAAAACAGAGTCATAAACTGGAGTAGGAAAGTTCGCTGAGATGACAAGCAGCTACTTCCCAATCCTCCACAAGATGCCTTGGAATCGAAGAGAATGAAAGTTATCACGAAAATCCGGGCTCGTAACCTACAACAATTTGTAGAAGCAAGGGGTGAGTACCAAACTAGGCAGAACCACAAGAAAACCTCTAAACACAAGTTAAGGGAACAAAATATGGGTAATCCTTGCACCCTATTTGAACCTCCACACTACAAACAACTCACAGTTTACCAAACACACAACTCAATAACCACACCCTTTTAATTTACATGTTCTCAATAACAACTCAACATTCAACAGTCGCAATATTCAGAGAGAAACGCTAACAAGATCAGCAAAACACGTATTCAAGTTCATCAAATAAAATGTGCAATGCCATGAGATGCAATGTCAAGTATGGTGATGCATGTCTTCCCTAACGATACACACCCACTATATCTCAGTCTGGGACCCATGGGGGATATATCAGTACATGCATCTGTCGCCGCGCACAACACGACTCTCAATAATAGTAACCATCACAGCGCGCGATACGTCCCTCGAAATATAATATCCATCGCGGAGCACGATACTGTCTCAGATGCAAAATGACATGCTTAAAATGATGAGATAACCATTTTGATATCAAAACACAATTTACAACAAGGAATACAACACCAACAACTAAGCAACAAGTCTCCAAATCATTCTCAACACCACACAAGGAAATACACGAATTTCATACGCTTAACAAGAGTTTAGAGATCCACCTGCCTTAATCAATCGAATAATCACTCCGGGGCTTGAGCCTTCCCCTTCCGTTGAGCTTCCGAACCAATGGAATCTATTCAAGTATATATTCATAATAAGGTTTCAGAACTAACAACACCCACATTATTATGTTTTTTAATTTTGACCTTTAAATTCTCCTAATTTTATGACCAAGTTCATAATTCTTGATGCCAACTCACATTTCAACTATCATATTTTTCAAATAATACGACCTTAATAGTTTTCATATAAAATAATATACCAATATTTAATTTCCTTGACTCACTATAGAAAAAAAATTTGTATCATCTCTTTAAGTCATAAAATAAAAATAAAAAAACAATTTAAAAATAAAGCTACACTACATGTAGCTCTCACGCTAAAACGGAAAGATAATGAACACACTGCTCCAGCCATGCATTGAATTCTTATTATGCATATTTTTACTAATACAATACTATTTAAGGCTTTCCAATTATATCATCATCATCATCATGTCATTATTGGCTATCAATTACTTGGCCAATTATCATGCCAATTCTCCACAAAAAATTGATCCAAAAGAGACAAACGATGCTAATCAAATCTAAAAACTAATAATTATCTATTATTCCATTCATTCTTTCACAACTCAAATATTTCAACCTCTTTCAAACCCACATTATAATACTAATATAATTTTTGTCATCACTTTATGAACAGAATAAATTATGATTTCCCTTAATTCCACCAAACCCACATTAACATGTCAACTTAAAAAATTCATTCAATTTCATTTAATACAAATCAGTAACATTGCATATATACGTAAGATAAAGCAGGCATAAATCGAAAAGATTCCCTTACCTTTAGGTAGAATCTCCGTTGCCAAGGTTGCACGAATCGTGTTTTAGGGTAGTTTTCTTTTCCTCTTATTTCATTAAATAATAATTATAGTAAAAGTACTAAATTTCACCAATTTATATTTTTATATATGAGGGACAACTAGTATAAGATCTTAAATATATTATCACTTTAACCCACTAACTATCTATTAATTAATTCAAGTTAAACAAATAATTCAAATTTCCAAAAATGACCTTCCGGGTCATTACATTATCCACCACTAAAAATCATGTTCGTCCTCGAACATAAGATTAAAGAAAGTACATGGAGCTTAAAAAAGCTATGGATATCTAGCACGCATGTCAGACTCTGTCTCCCAAGTTGCCTCCCCCGCAGATCGGTGCTTCTATTGCACTTTCACTGAAGCAATCTCCTTGGTCCTAAGCTTTCGAACCTGCCTATTCAAAATAGCTATAGGCTCCTCATCAAATGTAAATTCTGGATCCAACTTCACGGAGTCAAGTGAAAGCACATGATATTGATCCGCAATATACTTGTGAAGCATAGAGACATGGAAAACAGGATGAACTGCGGACAAACTA
Organism: Solanum chilense; assembly: GCA_032847665.1. Classification (NCBI taxonomy): domain Eukaryota; kingdom Viridiplantae; phylum Streptophyta; class Magnoliopsida; order Solanales; family Solanaceae; genus Solanum; species Solanum chilense. Next base: position 68,171,961 of record CM064963.1, on the reverse strand, counting down.
GGTGGCAAGGCCAACATATAGGCCACCTCTCCCACTCGGATCAAAATCTCAAAAGGTCTAATGAACCTACGGCTAAGCTAGCCCTTCTTTCCAAACCTCATCACACCCTTCATGGGTGATACTTAGAGCCAAACATGATCACCCTCAATAAACACTAAGGCTCTAACTCTCCGGTCTGCATAACTCTGCTGTCGACTCTGGGCTGTCAAACGTCTATAGTGAATCATACGGATTTGCTCCATAGCATCTCTAAGCAAGTATGTATCCAAAGAGTATATCTCCGCCGAATCAAACCAACCAATCGGTGATCTACACCGTCTACCATACAATGCCTCAAATGGGGACATTTGGATACTAGAGTGACAACTGTTATTATAGGCGAACTCCGCTAAGGGTAAATGTCAATCCCATCTAGCACCAAAAATCGATCACACACGCTTGAAGTATATCTTCCAATACCTCAATGGTCCGCTCAGGTTGACCATCTGTCTGAGGGTAAAATGTCGTACTCATATCAAATTGAGTACCCAGACCATGTTGTAATGTCTTCCAAAAGGGAGAAGTAAATAGTTAACCTCGATCTGATATGATAGAAACAAGAACTCCATGTAGTCGCACAATTGGACTGATATATAGCTCGGCTAACTTTTCTGTCGTATACTTCACCCGAACCGAAATGAAATAGGCAGACTTGGTCAGCCTATCAACGACAACCCAAATAGAGTCATAATCACCCACTGTGGAAGGAAAACTCACAACAAAATCCATAGTAATCCGCTCTCACTTCAATGTAGGAATAGGCATCCGATGAGATACACCCCTGGGCCGCTAGTGCTCACACTTGACCTGCTAGCAAGTCTAACACCTCGAAAATAATTCTATAACATCTCTCTATTTCCCACACCACCAGTAATGTTGAGAATAATTATGGTGCTGACATGTGGCGTTTTTTCCTCTGCTATTATACATAGATAGACAACAAGAATTTTGACTAATACTTTACCATATATTTTTTAATCATATTGATATACAAAAGATTAAAATTTATAGTATTTTCCATATTGGTTTTGAATATTTTTTTTTGTTAATACATCAAATTACTATAATCTAATTTAACTTTAAAAATAAGTTAAATTGACTTTTCAAAAGTGTAACATGACTACTAAAAATGGTTGGAGACAGTAATTATCAATAAAATACTCAGGTAGAATATGATAAGGTAAAACCTAGTCTACCTTGTACTTATCTTTGAGCATTTAGTTTAATTATTAATAAAACACCAGTAGCACCATCTAGTGGTATAAATTGGCAAAAATAAAATAATATCTCTCTATCAAATATAGGAAAATTCAAAGAATATATTTTTGTTACTTTTTCTTTTTCCAAATAAAAAAATAAAAGTTTTATCCAAAAAAACACGATTATTTTTATCTAAAAACACAATTATTATTCAAATAAAGGTTTATATTTTAAAAATAAATATTTTAGCCAAAAATGAATTGGAACTCATATAAGGTCCAAAATCGTATGTCTAATAACTGGGGAAGGTGAAATTTAAAATAATAGACATATTAATAGGAACGAGAGTAAACTTTACAATATTTATGGGCTTAGTAATGAGAATACTTTACAATAGCTAGTACGTGTTCCTGAATTCTACAAAGGAACACACATTAGCTACTTGTTCCTACTTGATTTCCTTTGTACTAGCTACTTGTTCCTACTTGATTGAAGCTTAATTGTAAATAGTGTCGTATAAAATCTTGTATTATTTATAAACCTTCGAATAACACACCAATTACAAATCAATGTAACCTAAGGAATTATATACTCTAATTCCTATCAACCCAAAGACCAAAACCCCAGGTTTTAAGTCTTCAAGTTCTTCAACTTGTCGAACAATACCTTCACTTAAACCTCTGATTGTAAGCAAAAAACTCTTGTAAACATATTACAATATTTCTTTCAACTCACACCACTTTCAAGAATCAAAACTCTCACAAATTCTTGATCGTGTTTTGATATTACTGTCAATGTAAGCGCAAATTTCTTCAAAGAAACTATTGTTGTATTTAAACACCACGCCTCCTTATTCATCATTGAACTTGTCTTCACCTCAAAGTCTTTTTGTACTGGACTTGGACTTCCTCTTTACTAGGAAAGAAACCTGACACGTGAATTCCTTAATCGGGTAGGAAATAGGTTACATGAATTCGTTAATCAAGTAGGAATTAAGTTTTCTTTAAGTCTTCCAGTTACATTTGAATTTAACACTATGTTTCGATCATTGTTATACATTATATTGTATTGTATCGCTACTATACCTACAATTTCTGTTTTGATTATTACTTAAAATTTATGGTACTGTATTGTTAAATTTCGTTGTTACTTAACAATGAGAAGCCCTATTTTATGGAACAACCTATTTGGTGTGTTCCCGTTGTTACTTAATTTTTTTTCCAATTATATCTTTACATAATATTTCAAAAATACTATTTTACCCTTTACCTTACATATTTAAATCAATCAAACCTCCTACCCTAGAATAACTAAGGATATTCTAGTAAATTTATAAATTACAATACAGTTCGATACAATCAAACCAAACAACTAAAATGTTATTAAAAACCAACAAGCAATACAATCTAGCCAAATATTGTATCTGTCATACAATACATTATTAAACAATGGGTAACAATGATCCAAAAAAAGTGTAACTGAACCACGTCTCTACAACCTATTCTATGCCACTTAATACTTTGACATTCTTTCAAAAAAAATTATTTTGGCATCTGTGCTTCTTTCACACGTTTAAAGCTCTATGTGTTAAGGGTGGTGGAATTTTATAACAATACTAGTTTTATATTGAACACCTATAACTAAGTTTAGTTGCAAATCTAGCTTACTTTACATCAACATCTCAATTAGCTGAAAATGGTGTTATGAATAAGTTTGGCAATTACTCTACTGGTAAAAGACAATTAATCCTACACATTTTATTTGAATATATATAATACCTCTCTCCTTAAGCTTACTTTAATTTGCACCATGGTGTCATGGAAGGATAATAACATGCGGAATATAGCTTACCGGGGCAACCACATAATATCGTTTCTTAATAGTATCTGTTAAATCTGCGTAACCAATTTTAAGAGAAATTATCAGACTACTCTAATTAACAACTAGCTAACAGAAGAGTTTGTTGGGTCTTAAAATGTGTGAATGGAAAATGAAGAGTTGTGATTTTGGTTGCGACTTTTATGAAAAGTTATGACTTTTATGAAAAGTTTTGACTTTTATGAAAGGTGATGACCTTTCTGAAAGATTGTAACTTTTCCAAAGGTTTGTGACCTATCCGGTAAGGCACAATGAGAAACTTTTCGCACTATCTTTTTGTCCTCTCTTTTTGAAATAGAATTTCTTGACTTCTTCTAATAGTGTTCTAAGTGTACTTTACTCCCGTTGAATGGCTCGCTGACACCAACATTTTTGGTATCAATACACTGATGATGGATATCGTTCTATCTGGGAGGACATACTACAAATTAAGCCTCGAATGCCAGAGGGAAATAATTTTACTTAAGGGGACACTGTCCACTTAGTGGGCTTGATCTTCTTTCTGTTTTTTCAGATTCTGGTATGTGTTATATATATTAGATTTCTGAACTAGTTTTTATTCTTCAGTTCTTCAATGATTCAGTTAACTTTGATAACTTCGTGTTTCTGCAAAGTTTGTTGGAATCAGTAAGATTCTTTAAAGACAGATTTATCAAAGTTCTTCTTTAAGAAAAAAAAATCGTATATTTTTTCAAACTCGATTCTTATTATAGTTTAAATTTTGTAGTTGAGAAATGTTATTTCACTTTGTTGTGTGTCTTCAAAATTTTATTTTAAGTATCTTAGAAATACAAGATGAACGACAGGGTTCAGTTGGCAATGCCTAAAATTCATATTTATGAGTACCGAATTTGTATATATATCTATATATTAGAAGTGACACTTGAGGGTGTACGAAAACTTCTATATGCAGTTGTACTAAAAGTAGCAAAAATTGTACAATAAACTTGGGTTTATTTCGAATTCAATGTCACGTGTATGCAATGCCCTCCAATTTGCCTTTTTTAAACAGACACGTAATATTATCTTACCTTTATCGGAGGCAGCTGATTTTCACTTACAGTCCCCAAATTTCTTTAGGCTTCTCTTTCTTATACTTCTCTCTCTTTTCTCTTCACTTACAGTTCACAAATTTCTTTAAGGGCTTCTATTCCTTATACTTCTCTGTCTTTTCTCTTCAAAATATATGCATTTCTTCCTCCAAATTAGTATAGAAGAGCTTGGTCGAAAAGTTGTTCACATTTTCGTTTTTTTTTCTATTTATTTGTCTAAAAATTTTTGAACAAATTACAGTTCAAGTCGCTAGGATGTCCAACAGAGTCTCTCTCTCACCCTAAGTCGGAAACTGAGTGCCAAGAAATTGTTCAAAATTCCCAACTTTTCTGGAACAAGCTTCAACAATTCTCCGCATCACTGCTTATCATTTTCAAGTTAGTCTAATTTTCGTTCTCTTTCTTTCTATTTTACGACTTAAAAAGTATTTGGAACAGTTTACATGTTACAGTCATCACAAAGAGGAATCTCTTTTGAGGTATAAAATAATAGGGTAAGTAGAAAGTTGGTTTTTTTATATAGTAGATAGTACTCTTTTTTAGATTTTGATAGATTTTCTAGCAAGTAATATTGCTTTATTTCAAGTTTCTATCAAAATTGTGTGGACTTCTAGAACAAGAATTGTTTCTTTTTCATCTTGCGCTTTTGTCTTTTCAATTTCTTTTCATGTTTTCCATTTTCTTTTGAGGTTTGTACTTACAACTATACAAATTTTGCAGATTGTTGACAAAGTTTGGTACTTGCCTAGTATACATATAAGAGAAAGTCATACGTTTGCTTTTTGATTTAAACTAGAGACATGCATATGTCATTGAATTTATGATTGTCTCTAGTATAAATATGTCAGAACCACTTGTAAGAGACAATACTGCATGAATAACCTCCTCGAAGAAATCATACTTGTTCATGTTTTAAACAAATAATTTTTTCTCCCAAATAAATTATAGAAGCACAAATCAAGAAAAATTTCACCTCGAATCATATACTATTATATTTCTTTCAATAGATCCCCCATAGAAGTAATATAATTTAGATTATGCTTTTTAAGGTCTTTCAAATTTTTAATAGTAAGAGAGGATTCTATAATAGTAAGAGAGGATTTTTTTTTTTAAAAGGATAATTTAATTTTATGTAATGCCTACTAAAATCTTCATTCCACTAAAAGAAACTTGAACAAAAACATTTGTTGAGCTAACTTTGGTTGCACCATAATAAGTTGTTTGGATTAATGAAGTTTTCGATCAATCTAAGAATTATTATTTTCTTGAATGAATATTTATTAAAACTATTTAAAGAAGAGCATTGATCTATATTTCAGAATGTTCCAAATAATATTTGTATCAAATAAAATTAAACTTAAGTTAATTTAGCTAGAGAGAGGGGGAGGAAGGGTATATGATTGAAATTGAAATTCAACAACTTTTGAAGTCTTACACATAATAATATTGATTGAACAACAATAAAATAAATTATCCTAGTAAAATAAATGATTGCAATACATCAATAAAACAAACAACACATTAATAAGAAAAAGATAAACAATACAAAATAAAAAGTAGGGATAATGCACAAGTACCCCTTCAACCTATGCCCGAAATCTCAGAGACACACTTATACTATACTATGATCCTATTACCCCCCCTGAACTTATTTTATAAATAATTTTCTACCCTTTTAACCTACGTGACACTAGTTTAGAAAAAATGTCAATACATGTTGGGCCCACAAGATGATTTAACATAATTAGATTTTGGGATGCTCATCATTCTGCTCTTCAGTATCGTTGTAATAACCTTTTATTGGTTGATCTTCTTCTTGTGGTTATTTCTTTCGGACAACACTTCATCATTTTCTTATACAATTTGTTTAAGTTTGTACATGAGAAGAGAGTTATATAGAAAATAAATCAACAATATTTATAAGCAGAATAAAAGACAAGAATATAAAAAAGGTGGCTCATAAATTTAAATAAAGATAAATCGATAAAAAGATATAACATAAAAAGAAAAATTGTAAAAATAAAAATAATATTATTTTATAGTAAATCCTTGTAACACCTCGAAAATCAGACCTAGGAAAACAAATGCGCAAAATTATCTCGTGCAGTGGACCGCGCGACAGGGTTCACGGACTATGAAAGGGTCCACGATCTGTAGACCTGCTCATGAGAGTTGGACCAGTAGCCCCCTCACAAGTCCCTTAGACCCCCACGTCCAAGTGAATGTCACAGAAGACTTCACAGTTTGTGGTCCTTCACACAGGACGTGGGAGAATCCGTGGGAGCCTAGATATTTGACCCCTAAATCCAGGCCCTCTAGACCACATGCCCAAGTGAAGACCCGGACGAATTCAAGGTCCGTGGTACCTCACACAGTCCGTGGTAGTGCCTACGAGCTTGGATCCCCATCATTTCAGTCTAAGTGTATGATCACGACCAACTTCACATCCCATGGTCCCTTTCACGATATGTTGTAATGGTCGTGATTAGTCCGTCTGTAGATTTAAGTCAGGGGTATTTCAGTCTTTTTCTTCTTTGTTAGACTTTTAAACCTCGTCGTCAGTTTTAGCCTAGAAACATAACTAGAACTTACCTAAGTCAAATTATTAATCAAACATAGAAAATTAGAGAGAAAAAAAGAATCGACCAACCATAGCTCTAGAAACGCAATAAGTTTTCATCAATTTTAGCTCAGAAAAAGAAAAACCTCCCTGTTGAATTAAGTACCATGTATATGGGATTTCACTAATATGTTCTTTTCACCATTAGGTCTCTAGTTTTCTGTCAGATTCTTGATTCCTTTATCATGATTATACCTAGGGTTTTCTATAACCTTAGCAGATTATCATAAATTTGTTATTAAAATGATCCAAATTAGATTATTATGTTATTACTCAGTGCATTGCATAAATTTCATAACACAAGCTTTGTATATCTTTAGTTCTTGAATTACACATTCTAGGTCAAACATATTCAGTTAATTCGACTAACTCAGATATACATGCCTCATTATATGAATGTGTCATTATCAGTTTATTTATGCACATTCTCAGTTTGCATGTTTGTTTGAGGTATCCAGTATATTACTGAAATTTAGTCATAATTAGTTAATCACGTAATCTATTGGGAGTAGCATAATACCGAGTTGGACTATGGTTCAACGTACCCAAATAGTTTCATAACTACTAGCCACGTAGGTTGTAAATCCCCTCCGTGGGCATCATTTCTATGAACACGCCAGCATGCCTCAATAACTTTGGTTGGGCATATTGTGTCCTCTGGATGGAGCATAATTATCGGATTCCATAGTTATCGGTTATTAGTAGCTCTGACAAATCTGTTAGATCTTGCTTTGACCACGTTTCATTATTACTTCTCAACATGTTATAACTTGGTCATTGCATCAGATTAGTCATGTTCAGTATATCAACATCTATATTAAGTTTAGATTATTGCATTGCTTTTTTGATTCGTTTAGTTATATGTTTATTTGAGTTTTACTATATCCCTCATGCTCACTACCTTTCAAATATTGATGCATATATTGCGGTGCATCTTCTCGTGATGTAGGTTCAGACACTCAACATTTAGATCAGCATACATCAGTTTCCAATCTCCACTTCAGCAGCATCAGTGGTGAGTCCTCATTTTCTCAGGAAATAGTCAAATGTTTATCCTATCAATGATTTAGTCTTTAGTTTTAGTTCTGCTCGATCTAGTTAGGCATGTCCTAACATTTTTATTCAATTTAAAGGCTTATTTTTATTCATAGTTAAATTAAGCTATAGCTTTAAAGTTTGATATTTCTCATGTATTAAACTCTCACATTATATATATTTATTTCATCTTTAGTATACTTATGACTATACCAACATGGTTAGCTTGGGCTCACACGTGATCCTAGGTCCCGTCTCCGCGTTTCAGGGGTAATCTCGGGACATGACAAACATGGTATCAAAGCACTAGATTTAAGATTCGTAGAATAACTGAAAAGCCACACTACGGAGTCCTTTTCATGTGTATAAAGTACACCACATCTAACGAGAGGGAGGATAGAAAGTGTATTAGGAATATCTTACTTCCTTCCTATTATTATCGTGTGTAAGGTATGATTTAATTCCTTGTTCTAGAGAGGGTCAAAAAGGTAATAATTTTTGAGGTCTTTCTACAACTTCAGCATCACCAGCAAGTTGCCTACTCAGTAGGTAAACTCATTTGGTATAGGTGGCGGAAAGCGCCAAAACAGGCATTATGCTCTTCAAGCTCTCCAAGATCATGAAGAGTCTTTTGACGTAGTCACTGGTATGTTACGAGTCTTTGATCTTGATATTTATACATTGTAAGATCCCGGGGATACTCTAACTTTTGTAACTCCATACATATCATTCCAATTCAGTGTTAGTCCAAAAACTCTCTCAAAACCCTTCTCAATCTCTACTCCATTCTATGACCCAGTTATAGCTAGAGGGGTATACAGTCTTTGCCCCATAACAGTCTATCAAAGAGTCACCTCCGCATATATTATAGATTTTGAAATGGTAGACTTTGATATCATTCTAGGCATGGATTATTTACACTCCTGTTATGCCTCAGTCAATTTTAGAACAAGGATTGTTCATTTTAAATTTCAAGACGAACTAATCCTAGAATGGAAGGGTAGTAGTTCTACGCATATGATTCAACTCATTTCTTACCTTAAGGACTGAAAGATGATCTCTAAGGGTTATCTCTATAATCTAGTACGGGATAAGGATTCAATCTCTCAGAGTCCAACTCTTGAGTCAGTTCTAATAGTCAATGAGTTTCCAAAAGTATTTATAGAAGATCTTCATGGAGTGCCTCAAAAGGAAAAAACGACTTTGGAATTGATCTCCTTCCGGATGCCTAGTTTATCTCTAATACTTTTTACTGAATGGCTCAATCCGAGCTTGAGAAAGTTAAAGAGCATTTGAAAGACTTTCTAGATAAGGGCTTCATCAGACCTAGTATTTTGCCATGGGGTGCACTAGTGTTGTTCGTGAAGAAGAAATATGGTTCTCTCATAATGAACATTGATTATAAATAATTGAACAAAGTCACAATCAATAATAAGTACCCCATCCCAGAATTGATGACTTGTTTGACCAACTTCAGGGTGCTAGTCACTTCTAAAAGATAGACCTTAGATCGGGTTATCATCAAATCAGAGTCAGAGATAGTGACATTCCAAAGACAACCTTCAGAACTCAGTGTGGTCATTATGAATTTGTAGCTATGTCATTTGGACTAAAGAATGCTCCAGCAACTTTCATGGATTTGATAAGTAAAGTGTTCAACCAGTACTTGGACTTGTTCCTTATCGTCTTTATTGATTATATCCTAATTTATTCTAGGGGTTAAGAAGAACTTGACATCCATTTGAAGGTTGTCCTGCAAAACTCAAAGATTGCCAATTATTTTATAAGGTTAGTAAGTGCGAATTTTGGTTGTAGTTAATTGCTTTTCTTGAGCATATAGTATCCAACGAAGGGATCCAAGTGGATTTCCAGAAACTAGCAGCAATGAAACAATATCCCATACATACGTCTACTACAGACATCAGAAGTTTCTTCGGCCTAGAGGGTTATAACATAAGGTTCGTGGAAGGATTTTCATTCATTGACTAGGCTGACTCAGAAAAAATTCAAGTTGCAGAATTGTTTTTACTCTATTAAAGGGTTCATACAATTATATAATTTATTGTAATTCATCTAGAGTTGACCTAGGTTTTGTGTTGGTTCAGCGAGGTAAGGTTATAGCCTATGCTTCCAGCCAGCTTAGGTGCATGAGAAAAACTATCAGACTCATGACTTCGACTTAGCAGCAGTGGTGTTTGCACTAAAGATATGGAGACACTACTTGTATGGTGTTCATGTAGATGTGTTCACATACCATAAGATCATTCAATATGTGTTCACCCAAAGAGAGATGAAACTTCGCCAAAGAAGGTGGATTGAGTTCCTCAAGGATTATGACATAAGTGTGCATTATCATCCCGATAAGGCAAATGTAGAAGTTGATGCCCTTAGAAGACTATTTATGGGTAGTGTAACACAAGTTAAGGAAGAAAAATTTGCAGCTTTTTCCCTCCAATTCAACTAGTTTAGTCTTCATTCGAGGGTGAATATTCCCAAGGGGAAGATATTGTAACACCTCCAAAATAAGATCTAGAAAAAAATGCAGAAAATTTCCTAGTGTAGTGGACCATGGCAGGGTTCACGGACCGCAAAAGGGCCATGATCCGTAGACCTACCCATGAGAGTTGGACCAGTAGCCCCCTCACAGGTCCCTTAGACCCCAGGTCCAAGTGAATATCACAGACAACTTCACAGTCCGTTGTCCTTCACACAGGTCGTGGATGAGCACGTGGGAGCCTAGGAAGCAGACCCCTAAATCCAGACGCTCTAGACTACATGCCCAAGTGAAGACCACAGACGAGTTCATGGTCAGTGGTACTTCACACAGACCGTGGTAGTGCCTACGAGGTTAGATCCCCAGCATTTCATTCTATGTATAAGAACACCACTGATTTCATAGTTTGTGGACCCACACGATCTTTCGAGATGGTTGTTATTTGTCTGCTATTTTAAGTGAGGGGTATTTGGTCTTTTCCTTCTTCATCAGGCTTTTACACCTCGTTGTTAATCAACCCTAAATCTATGGTTTGATCAGTTTTATCTTTGAAACATAACTAGAACAACCTAAGTCAAATCATTAGTAAAAATATAGAAAATTAGAAGCAATAGCGGCGAAAGAGTCCACCGACCCTAGATCCAAAAACAGAATAAATGTTCATCAGTTTCAGCCTTGGAATTAAAAAATTTCTCTGTGTAATTAAGTACACCATATCAGTGGTATTTCACTGGTGGGTTTCTTTCACCCGTTGGGTCCCCAGTATTCAATCAGATTTGTGATTTCCTTTTCATGATTAGATATAAGGTTTACTAGAACTGCAAATGATTATTATAAATTAGTTATTTAAGTTATCCAAATCAAATATATGTTATTACTACTCTATTGTATGAATTTCAAAATTCTAGCTATGTATTTCTTCAGATCTTAAATTACATATGTTATATCCAACATATTTAGTTCATTCAACTATTTCATATATACATGCCTAAGTATATAATGTGTCACTATCAATTTAGTTATGCATATTCTCAGTTTGCATGTCATTTTGAGCTATTCAGTACATTACAGAAATTCAAACATAATCAGTTAATCACTAAATATATTAGGAGTAATATAATACAAAGTTGGACTAGCATTTAGCATTCCCAAATAGTCCCTAATTTATTAGACATGTAGGTTGTAAGTTCCCTCTGTTGGCATCATATCATCGATCAAGACAACATGCATCTATACCTTTAGCAAGGTTTATTGGGTTCTCTCGATGGGGTGTATACATCAAACTTCACAATTAGCTCATGTGGTTTTATTATCGGTTATTAGTAGCTCCTACAACTCAGTTAGATCCAATTGCATTGACCACAATTCAGTATTCACTCTGAACATGTTATAACATGGTCATTGCATTTAGATTAGTCATGAACAGTACATCAACATCTATATCAGGTTCATATTATTGCATCGGTTTGTTTCTTTGTTCAATTATATGTTTATTTCAGTTTTACTCTATCTCTCATGCTCACTACCTTTGAAGTACTGATGCATATATTGCGCTACATGTTCTCGTGATGTAGGCTCAAGCCCTCGGCATTCAGATCACTTGTAGATTGGTTCCCGATCTCTAGTTCAGCAGCATCAGTGGTGAGTCCTCATTCTCCAAGGATAATAGTGACATGCTTGTCCTATGAGTATTTTAGCCTTTAGTTTCAGTTTTGCTTGATCTAGCAGGGGCATATCCCAACATTTATAGTTTGATATCTCTTTTGTAATAAACTCTCAGATTATACATATTTTGTTTATATTTAGTATGCTCATGATTATGCCAGTAGGGTTAGCTAGGGGCCACTTGTGATCCTAAGTCATGTGTCCTCGTCTCAGAGGTGGCTTCATGTCACGACCCAAAACGAGCCGCGAGTGGCACCCACACCTATCCTCCTATGTGAGCGAACCAACAAATCTAAACCCCAACATTTACCAATATTACAACCATAATGAACAAAATATAATGCAGAAGACTCAAAAATCTTATTAATATAACTAATAAATAAGCTTCTAAAACTTTATCAACTATTATCCCCAAAATCTGGAAGTCATCACACCAAGAACATCTATGAGGACTCAAGCCTCCACACCATACTCATTTGGGAAATAGGTTCTTTAAATTTGAGTATATTAACATAATGCAAGATTCATTCTCTTTATTCTTCTTGTGTCGGAACGTGACACTCCGATCCCCTACTACTACGTGTCGAAACGTGACACTCCGATCCCCTAATGCTACGTGTCGGTACGTGACACTCTGATCCCCTAATACTATGTGTCGGAACGTGACACCCGATCCCATAATACTACGTGTCGGTACGTGACACCCAATCCCCTAATCTCATTATTTTAGTTCATCAAGCCTTCTTTTATGTCAAGGCATCATCATTAATAGAGAGGATTTAAGGTTTAAGATTCAACAGCCTCATCTTTCTAATCCATCACAATTACATAATCACATCATGCAACCACACAATTAAGCATATAGAAGACTTTACAATACCACCCAATACATACCAATCACTATTTAGAGTTTACTATGAAATAGCTTAAGCCATAACCTACCTCCACCGAAGAATCACGATCAAGCAAGCTACTTCTCAATGCCTTTGCTTTCCTCTTCGCTTCTCCCTTTTCTCGCTCGTTCTCCCTCTCTCTGTTCTTTTTATTTTTCCTTCTCCAGATTCTTTTTCTTTTACCCTAGTTATCATAAATTCATTATGATAAAAATAACCCCTTATTTATTATAAAGTTATCTCCTTTAACCCCCAAGTAAATACATTATTAAACATACCCCACTAATTTCATAATTATAAGCATGAATAGTCCAAAACACCCCTTAAAACATTTAGCAGAAATCCGACCCAGTCGAGGTTACGCAACTCGTGACTGCCCGTCGTACCTGCGGCGGTCCGTCCTGCATGTCCATCACAAAGTTTAGAGACTCAAATTCAGTAAAGAGGTTTGTGACGGTCCGTCGTATATACGACGGTCCGTGCTGCAATTCCGTTGCGAAGTTCAGAGAGTTGATCCCCGTACCTCGATTTCAGAGTTTAAGTGTTTTGGCACGAAGACGCTCGACGGACCATCGTGCCTATGACGGTTTGTCCTACCTGTCGTCGAGGGTAATGAGGAGAGCAGCAGAAGAATTATTCAAGTGTGGGACGACGGAGTCCATCACGGTCCGTCGAGACCATGACGGTCCGTCGCGTGATCCGTCGGCCCAGTCAGTTTTTTATCACAAATGATTCTACTGCTCGAAACGACTAAACAGGTCGTTACAATAGATACATACCCATCGTTCATCCTCGAACGATCACAAGAAGAAAAACAAAGGCGAATAAGAGTACCTGAATCTGTAAAAAGATGTGGGTATCTTTCTAGCATATCCGCCTCCTTCTCCCAAGTGGACTCTTCAATTGGCCGATTCTTCCATTGAACCTTGATGGATGCAATCTCCCTTGATCTCAACTTGCGGATTTCTCTATCTAAAATAGCAACAGGCTCCTCCTCATAAGACAAATTCTCATCAAGAATAACTGAATCCCAGCGAATAATGTAGTTTCTATCCCCATGGTATCTTTTCAGCATAGACACATGAAATACCGGGTGCACTCTTGAGAGTCGTGGAGGTAATGCCAATTCATAAGCCACCTCCCCACGCGCTTCAGAACTTCAAATGGACCAATATACCTCGGACTAAGCTTACCTCGCTTACCAAACCGCATCAAACCAACAAATGGGAGACCTACATCTCCTCCCATACTGTGCCTCAAATGGGGCCATATCAATGCTTGAGTGATAGCTATTATTGTATGAAAACTCTGCTAAGGGTAAGAAGTTATCCCAATGACCACCTAATTCTATCACACATGCACGAAGCATATCCTCCAAAACCTGAATCGTTCGCTCAGACTGACCATCGGTCTGAGGGTGAAATGCAGTACTAAGGTCCAACCTAGTACCTAATTCAGCATGAAATGTTCTCCAAAACTTGGAAGTAAATTGTGTACCTCTATCTGATATGATGGAAAGTGGAACTCCATGCAATCGAACAATTTCTGAAATATAGAGTTTGGCTAACTTCTCTGCATTGTAAGTCACCTTGACCGGAATGAAGTGGGCAGACTTAGTTAATCTGTCAACAATTACCCAAATAGAATCAAACTTACTCAATGTCTTTGGAAGACCAACCACAAAATCCATTGCAATTCTTTCCCATTTCCATTCAGGAATGGGCATTCTCTGAAGTGTCCCCCAGGCCTCTGGTGTTCATATTTTACCTGCTGGCAATTCGGGCATTGGGCAACAAAATCAACAATGTCACGCTTCATCCTACTCCACCAAAAATGTTGCTTTAAGTCACGATACATCTTGGTTGCACTAGGATGTATAGAATACCTTGAACTATGAGCCTCTGTAAGAATAGTGTGAATCAAATTATCGACGCGGGGCACACATACCCTTCGCTTAATTCTCAGAATGCCTTCCTCATCAATTATTGCCTCTTTAGCCTCTCCTCGTAATACCATATCTCAAATTCGGATCAATTTCTCATCAGTAAACTGTTTTCCCTTAATCTTGTCAAGAAAGGAAGATCTAGCCTCCACATAGGCCAGCAACCCTCCCTTCTCTAGTACTTCCAGCCTCATAAAGTCATTAGCCAGAGTCTGAACCTCTCTAGCAAATGGGCGTCTAGAAACCTGTAAGTGAGCTAGACATCCCATGCTCCCTGCTTTTCTACTTAAAGCATCTGCCACAACATTAGCTTTTCCTGGGTGATACAAAATAGTGATATCATAGTCCTTCAAAAGTTCCATCCACCTCCTCTGCCTCAAATTCAAATCTTTCTGAGTAAAGACGTACTGTGAACTACGATGATCTGTATAGACTTCACACTTAACCCCATATTGATAATGTCTCCATTGCTTTAATGCAAACACGACTGCAGCCAACTCCAAATCATGGGTCGGATAGTTACGTTCATGCACTTTTAATTGCCTTGAAGCATAAGCAATTACATTCCTCTCTTGCATTAGCACTGCACCCAACCCAGAATAAGATGCATCACAATAAACAATGAAATTCTTACCTTCCACTGGCAAGGTAAGAATTGGTGCAGTAGTCAACAAGGTCTTGAGCTTCTGAAAGCTTTCTTCACATTCGTCCGACCATACAAATGGAATACTCTGCTTAGTCAAATTTGTCAGTTGGGAAGCAACCGAAGAAAATCCCTTGACAAATCAACGGTAGTAGCTAGCTAAACCAACAAAGCTCCTTACCTCTGTAACATTGGTAGGTCTTACCCAACTCTTCACTGCTTCAATCTTAGAAGGATCCACCATCACTCCATTCTTAGAAACAACGTGCCCCAAGAAGGACACTGAATCTAGCCAAAACTCACACTTGGAGAATTTGGCATAAAGCCTTTTCTCCATCAACACTTCCAATACAATTCTCAAATGCTCCTCATGTTCTTTCCTTCTCTTTGAGTATATCAGTATATCATCAATAAACACAATGAAAAAGAGATCCAGATATGGCTTACAAATCCCGTTCATCATGAAGGCAGTGGGGGCATTCGTAAGCCCAAAAGACATTACTAAGAATTCATAATGCCCATACCTGGTTCGAAAAGCAGTTTTTGGCACATCCGTTGCCCGTATTTTCAATTGATGATAACCAGATCTCAAATCGATTTTTGAGAAGGTACAAGCACCTTGTAACTAATCGAACAAATCATCAATGCGAGGAAGAGGATACTTGTTCTTAACAGTTACCTTATTCAGTTGCCTGTAGTCTATGCACATCCGAAAACTTCCATCCTTCTTCTTCACAAATAAAACAGGAGCACCCCAAGGCGATGCACTTGGTCTAATAAAGCCTTTACCTAACAACTCCTGAAGTTGGGCCTTTAACTCCCTTAACTCAGCTGGAGCCATTCTATAAGGGGGTATGGAAATGGGGCGAGTACCCGGCTCCAGATCAATACAAAAATCAATATCCCTATCCGGTGGCATACTAGGAAGGTCTGCAGGAAACACATCCAGAAACTCACGGACCATCGAAACAGACTCAATCGAAGGTACTTGAGAAGTATCATCCCTGAGATGTGCCAAGAAAGCTAAACAACCCTTACTAACCATTCTCTTAGAACGAAGAAAGGAGATGATACGAACTGGGGTGGAAGTATATTTACCCTTCCACACTAGCAGATTTGTTCCAGGCTTGGCCAATGTCACAGTTTTAGCATTACAATCTAAGATTGCAAAATTTGGAGAAAGCCAAGTCATACCCAGAATTACATCGAAATCAACCATCTCTAGAATAATCAAGTCTACATGAGTATTGTTCCCCACAAAAGTCACAAGACAAGACCTATACACCATCTCAACTATCACAGACTCACCTACCGGAGTAGAGACACAAATAGGCATGTCAAGCAAATCACAATGTAAATCAAGACCAGTAGCAAATGAGGAACACACATATGAAAATGTGGATCCAGGATCCAATAATACAGAAGCCATGCAATCACAAACCAAAAGATTACCTGTGATAACAGCATCAGATGTCTCTGCTTCAGACCTCCCGGGGAAAGCATAACAATGGGCCCTATCACCTGTCTGCCCGTTGCCCCTACCATGTTGCGTTGTAGTAGCTCCAGTTTGCCCGCCACCCCGGTTGATTTGGTGACCACCATTACCTTGGCCACCACGTCATCCAGAATGGCGGCCTCTTCCATGACCACCTCTACCTCTGACTATTGAGGGTCTATAACTCTGTTTTGGACAATATCTCCTCATATGTCCAGTCTCCCCACATCCATAACACTCTATAGGGTCAAGCATAGGTCTGTGGGAACGACGAAGTCTGGGGATAACTTCCAAACTTAGAGGAATGTTGGCTGGTCTGCGATGGACCCCCAGCTACAGCCTGCAGTGAAGACTGAATAGGTCGGGCTGGGTAACCTCCTGAACTCTACCCCCTGGAGTAAGAACCACTAAACTCACCTCCCTTACGAAACTTCTTAGATGTCGAGGCCATGGTGAAGTCGTCTGGCTTCACCCCCTCCACCTTTATCACAAAATCTACCACTTCCTGAAAGAATTTTGCTGCAGCAGCTACCTGTAAGGCTGGGATCTGCAAATCTGACCTCAATCCCTTCACAAAACGACGAATCCGGTCTTGTGGACTGAAGCAAAGCTGGGTGGCATACCTGGATAGTGCACGAAACTTAGCCTCATAAGCAGTGACCGACATCCTTCCTTGCTCTAGGCTCAGGAACTCATCTCTCCTCCTATCCCTCAAAGTCCGGGGTATATACTTCTCCATAAATAAGCTAGAGAATGATGCCCAAGTCATAGGTGGTGCCTCTGCTGGTTGACACTCAACATATGACCGCCACCACATTTTGGCGTTCCCCTAAAACTGATAGGTCACAAACTCAATGCCAAATCGTTCTACTATGCCCATTTTATGTAGCAGCTCATGACAATCAACCAGAAAATCATAGGCATCCTCAGATTCAGCACCCTTGAAGAGTGGAGGTTTCAACTTTAAGAATTTAGTGAAAAGTTCATGCTGATCACTCGTCATTATAGGCCCTGTAGTCAATCGAGGAAACGTGCCTACTTCCAATGAGCCATCCATGCGGGGAGTCACAACAGTTGCATTTTGTACTCCCGGAACCTGAGGTGCTGGTGCAGAAAACACTGGAGGTGTCTGGTTCTGATCAGATAACCCGCTAAGATAAGTAAGAACCTGGTTGATCATCTCTGGGGTAGGTTGGGGTGGTAATTCCTCATCTTGCACTTGCTCATTTTACCCTTCCTCACCCTCTCTTCCTATTTCATCAGTCGGTGGAGGAGTCACCGCCCTATTACTAGCTAGACCAGGTGTTTGTCCTCTACCTCTAGAGGACGTCCTCCCGCGACCTCTAACACAGCCTCTACCATAACCTACCTCCACCTAAGAATCGCGATCAAGCAAGCTACTTCTCAATGCCTTTGCTTTCCTCTTTGCTTCTCCCTTTTCTCGCTCGTTCTCCCTCTCTCTGTTCTTTTTATTTTTCCTTCTCCAGATTCTTTTTATTTTTCCCTAATTATCATAAATTCATTATGATAAAAATAACCCATTATTTATTATAAAGTTATCTCCTTTAACCCCCAAGTAAATATATTATTAAACTTACCCCACTAATTTCATAATTATAAGCATGAATAGTCAAAAACACCCCTTAAAACTTTTATTAAAAATCCGACCCAGTCGAGGTTACGCAACTCGTGACGGCCCGTCATACCTGCGAAGGTCCGTCCTGCATGTCCGTCACAAAGTTCAGAGACTCAAATTCAGTAAAGAGGTTTGTGACGGTCCGTCATATCTACGACGGTCCATGCTGCAATTCCGTCGCGAAGTTCAGAGAGTTGATCCCCGTACCCAGATTTCAGAGTTTAAGTGTTTTGGCACGAAGACGCTCGACGGACCGTCGTGCCTATGACGGTTCGTCCTACCTGTCGTTGAGGGTAATGAGGAGAGCAGCAGATGAATTATACAAGTGTGGGACGACGGAGTCCATCACGGTCCGTCGAGACCATGACGGTCTGTCGCGTGATCCGTCGGCCCAGTCAATTTTTTATCACAAATGATTCTACTGCTCGAAACGACTAAACAGGTCATTACACTTCGGGGTGAACAATCCAAAAATAATGAGACCTTTTAATGGGTATTCTAATCCCAAAAGTGAACCCATCTCAGCCTTTTCAATGAAAAAAAAGAAGATTGAAACCTGTTTCACTAAATGAGAATCAAACTCGGAATATACAGTTTAGCAATGAACCCCCTTGCAAGTAAGCCACACATCTCTTTTGGTTATTTAGGGGATTCATTTTACTATCTATATGCTTAAAATCAGATGTCTACATTATATACACATAATTTCTCGACGAGGGGGTTCGGCTGAACCCCCTAAACTACACGTAGGTCTACCCCTGATTAGGTATATGTATGTGAATATATACATGTTCGAGTACTGATTATTTATATTTTATCTGTAAATTTTATATGTAGAGATATAGCATAGATAGATTTTTTTCTAGAAGAAATAATTATTTGTCAAAAACTCAAAAGATACCGAGACAGATCGATATGAGATAAACGTACTTTTTATTTGTGATGTAAGTTTTGGTTTAATTGTTTTTCTTCTCCTAGTTTTTGGGTTTTGTATATAATTATTTCTATATAGTCTATTTATGTGTCTTATCAAACGATGTCAAAATTAACAATAAAGGAACATTTTAGATCCCCATGACTTATACTTTGAGAATTTAATTATCTTTCAATATCCTTAATTTCATAATTCATGATATAAGATTATTTTCTTATTTGATTAATTTTTTGTATTCTTTAAAAGGAAAGTAGTTTCTAACATACTACTTGTTGTCTAAAGTTACTCATAAACGGTTAAGATCCCAACTTATCATTTTGATTAGTTTTGTCAAGTAAAAGAGTTAGATTTCTTATTGAATCTTATCAAGGCTTTAAACATCACATTCTTAGGAATTCGTGAAATGCTTCTTTGAATTTCTATATCTTTATTTCCAGCTTTCAGATTCTTTTGTATTTTTCATCTGCATTTCATAATAATATTCTTTATTTAGGATTTCTCTTACCTCGTTATCATAATTATGTAAACAATGAAAAAAGAATAATGGGATGATCACAACGAGGTTATATAATTATAAAAACAAGGTTATATATATAATTGTAATCTTTCTTTGATTGTATTATATGTCATTAAAACGAGTAAAGGAGATCCTAAATATAAAAATTGAAAATATAGAAGTGCGGAAGCGAAATGGAATTTTTTTAACAGAAACTAGAAATAAGTATATTAGAAAATCTATGAATTTATAAGAACGTTATTTTAAAGCTTTGACAAGGTCCAAGTAATAACATATACATCTGCGAGCAAGGCATCCACATGGTCTCCGGGGGTTCACCCGAACCCCCTCGGCAAAAAAAAATGTGTAAATAAAGTAAATTTTCAGTGTATCTGTACACATATATGTTTTTATGAACCTCTTTAATAACAAATAGAAGCTAATGGTGCAGTGGCAGGTCCCCACCGAAAATAGCAGTGCATCACGTCCCAGTGACAACAGTTTTTTTTTCTTTTTTAGTTATTTTTTAAAAAATCAATTCTGTTTTTCATTTTTTTTAAGTGTTTTATACTTCAAAAACCTGCTAAATGTGGGTTTTAAACCCAAAAATTATTTTAAAGGGGTAGAAGGAACATACTTAGCAAGACGAACCACAGAATACGTATGGACGGACCCTGTTATTCTTATAGTAACCTGTATTTATAAGGTTAACAGAAATAAGATGAAGCAGAAAATTAATAAAATACAAGATTTAATCCGAGTCCACAAAAACTACTATGTGTCCTTAAGAAATTTAATCCCCTCACTGTACCCAAGGTTATGGATTAATTTCTTCCAAGATAAAACGGATTAAACCTGTTAAAGAAATAGCGGTACCTTAAACTTCTTTAACTTCAACAAACTTATGAACAGCAACAAGTCACACAGACTCAGTCGATCGACACTTTGATTTAATTTGAGAGAAAAAATAAATGCAGAGAAGGAAATTTTTTTTCAGTGTTTGAAAAATCGAAAATTGACTTCCTCTTATAGCCATTTTCAGCAAGGGAACATTTCTGTTATGTGAAATTTGTTCAGAACCATTTTATCCAGAAAGTTGTGTCTTTTGGAAAAAATAACAACTTTTAAGAAAATTGTGTCTGTTAGGAAAATAACGACTTTGTGGAAAGTAACGACTTTTTGGAAAGTAACGACTTTTCAGAATGAGTAACGACTTTTCGAAATGTTACCGTTACCCACAAATTTATAAGAGATAATTTTAACATGATTTATTTGATTTAACAAAAACTGATTAAATAAATTTTGTCCAAAAAATTACCAATCAATCACATCATTTGCAAAATCCAAATCCAAATCCAAATCCGAAGCCGAAGCCGAAGCCGAGGCTGAGGCCGAGCGAGCGATGACGACGACGGCGCGAGGGCCATCTTCTTCTTAGCTCTTTAAGAAGTAATGGAAGTGTTTCCTTCTATAAGGACAACAATTTTTCTTTCTTTTACCGATATGGGAGAAATGACTTTTCATTTGCACTTTGCAAATGACTTTTCATTTTCCCTCCAAAGTAGTTCCCTCACTTTTCATATTCTCTATTTTCTTTTTCCATTCACACTTACTAAATCCCAACAATCCCCCACATGAATGGCGAAGGCTATTGTTAAAACATATGCATGAAAAAACTTGTGTGTCTTGTAGGTAAAGGTTAATCATATCTGGATAAATAGGTTTCCCTTTAAACCTTCCATAGTGAACATATATCGGATATACTCGGTCAATCGGTAGATTTGATATCTTTGAATCGTCGAACTTTGGTGTATACCTAGACAACATATGTCACACAATCAACCCTTGAACTGTTCTTAGTTCTCATTGTTTTGTTCGTTTCAGTCATGAACACATCTTGGATAGTAAGTGCTTAAAGAACTGTCCTTACCGGATTCTCCTTGAAGCGGCTTACACTTCACACATACATAGGTGATTTCCAAATGTGTTATCCCATAGATAGACCATTTGATATTCCCTGTATCAAACTTAGAAACCATTAAAAAGTCCTTATGTCTTTATCCTGGTTACTAAACATTGTCTCATCATGAGAATCGACCAGAAAATATTATTTTTTCTTTGACAATGTTGAACCTTCATCAAGGACTTTGTTTTATCTCCTTGAACCTAGATCTTGGGATCTCCAGTCTTCTAGGTAGAGTTATCGTCACGATGACTTGTTCTCGGCCATAGTCACATTCCCATCGAAGATTTCTCACCTCCCTCTCTATTTAGGCCTTTTGTAAGTGGATCCGACACATGATCTTTTGACTTCACATAGTCAATTGTGATAATTCCACTAGAGAGTAGTTGTCTCACAGAGTTATGTCTTCGTCTTATGTGACGAGACTTGCCGTTATACATAATGCTTCCAGCCCTTCCTATTGCATCTTGACTATCACAATATATGCATATAGGAGCCATTGGTTTGGGCCAAAATGGAATATCTTCTAAGAAATTCCAGAGCCATTCAGCTTCTTCACCTGCCTTGTCTAAAGCAATGAATTCAGACTCCATTGTAGAGCGAGCTGTACATGTTTGTTTGGATGATTTCCAAGATATTGCTCCTCTACCAATAGTAAAAACGTATCCACTTGTGGATTTTGTTTCAGTTGACCCAGTAATCCAATTTGCATCACTATATCCTTCAAGAACGGCTGGATATTTGTTGTAAGGTAAAGCATAGTTTTGAGTGTTATCTATGTATCCCAAAACTCTCTTCATTGCCAACCAATGATTATGATTAGGATTACTTGTGTATCGACTCAGTTTATTGATAGCGCAAGATATGTCTGGTCGTGTACAATTCATGACATACATTAAGCTTCCCAATACGCTAGCATAGTTCAATTGAGACTTACTTTCACCTTTATTCTTTGCAAGATGAAGATTTACATCAATTGGAGTCTTTGCCCTTTTAAAATTCAAAAATTTGAATTTTTCAAGTATCTTTTGAATATAATTAGTTTGAGATAATGCTAGACCGTTAGGAGTTTTAAGAATTTTAATTCCTAATATCACATCGGCAACTCCTAAATCTTTCATATCAAACTTACTAGCAAGCATACACTTTGTAGCTTTTATATTAGCAATGTCTTTGCTCATTACAAGTATACCATCTACATATAGGCATAAAATAACTTCCTAATTTGGAGTATCTTTAATGTAAATACATTTATCACATTCATTGATCTTAAATCCATTTGAAAACATGGTTTGATCAAACTTTGCATGCCATTGTTTTGGTGCTTGTTTTAGTCCATAAAGTGACTCAATAAGTTTTCACACTTTCTTTTCTTTACCAGGAATTACAAAACCCTCAGGGTGTTCTATGTAAATTTCCTCTTCAAGCTCTCCATTTAAGAAGGCTTTTTTCACATCCATTTGATAAATTTCCAGACTGTATACTGCAGCTAGTGCAATTAACATCCGAATTGATGTAATCCTAGTCACTGGCGAGTATGTGTCAAAATAATCAAGACCTTCTTTTTGTCTAAAACCTTTGAAAACAAGTTTTGCTTTATATTGTCAATAGTTCCCTCGTCTTTTATCTTCCTTTTAAAGATCCATTTTGAACCCAAGGGTTTGTTCCCTGGAGGAAGATCAACCAACTCCCAAGTATGATTTCTTAAGATTGTTTCAATTTCACTATTAACAGCCTCCTTCCAAGAGGTTGATTCACTAGACAACATTGCTTCCTTGAATGTTTGAGGCTCACTTTCAAAAAGAAATGTTACAAAATCTGATCCAAATGAAGTAGATGTCTTTTGACGTTTACTGCGTCTTAAACTTTCTTCATTTTGTTCATTCTCTTTTGGTTCTTCTCTGGGTTGTTTAGATCCCCCACTAGATGACTCAAGTCTAGTTTTATAGTGATAGATATGTTCAAAAAATTCAGCACTATCTGATTTCATTACCGTATTATCATGAATATCCGGATGTTCGGACTTATGAACCAAAAATCGACATGCCTTACTGTTTGTGGCATATCCAATGAATACACAATCCACAGTCTTAGGTCCTATTTTTACCCTCTTAGGTATAGGAACTTGGACTTTGGCTAGACACCCCACACTTTGAAATATTTCAAATGGGTTTTCTACCTTTCCATTTCTCATATGGAATTACATTTGTCTTTGAGTGAGGCACTCTGTTAAGTATCTGATTTGCTGTAAGGATAGCTTCCCCCCACAAGTTCTGTGGTAAAGCTGAAATTATAAGTAATGCATTCATCATTTCTTTTAAAGTTCGGTTTTTCCTTTCTGCAATTCCATTAGACTGAGGAGTGTAGGAAACAGTAGTTTGATGGATTATTCCATTTTCTAAACATATTTCTGCAAATGGAGATTCATATTCTCCACCTCTATCACTTCTGATCATTTTGATCTTTTTATCTAACTGATTTTCAACTTCTGTTTTATATTGCCTAAATGCATCTATTGTTTCATCCCTACTATTTAGCAAATAGACATAACAATATCTAGTGCAATCGTCAATAAAAGTTATGAAATACTTTTTCCCACCACGTGATGGTGTTGACTTCATGTCACAAATATCAGTGTGAATCAATTCTAAAGGATTTGTTCCTTTCAACAGATTTATAAGAGTGCTTAGCATACTTAGATTCAACACAAATTTGACATTTAGATTTACTGCACTCAAATTTTGGCAAAATATTTAAGTTCATCAGTTTTCACAAGGTTTTGTTATTAACGTGTCCCAAACGTTCATGCCATAAACAATTAGACTCAAGTAAGTAAGAAGAAGAAAAATCTTTATTCATATCAACTGCAATTACATTGAGTTTGAAAAGGCCATCACCAAGGTAGCCTTTTCCTACATACATATCATTTTTGCTTACTACTTCTTTATCAGAAACAAATACACATTTAATTCCATTCTTCGTCAGAACTGGAATTGAAACTAAATTCTTTCTCAATTCAGGAACATATGAGCCCCTATTCAAAGTCACCACCTTGGCTGATGTCATCTTTAATAGGACTTTGCCAGTTCCTTCAACCTTTGCAGCAGCAGAGTTTGCCATAAACAATTTTTCATCTGTAAGTGCTGGAGTATATGATGAAAATAATTCTTTGTTCGCACAAACAGGGCATGAGGCACCAGAATCTATCCACCATTCTCTTGGATTTCTAACCAAGTTATATTCTGAAAGCATTGCACAGAGATCGTCCATTTCTCCTTTTGATTCAACCAACTTTGCTTGATCCTTCTTTTTCTTGTCCTTCTTAGGACTCCGGCATTCACATGCCCTATGACCATGTTTACCACAATTAAAGAAGTTTCCATTGAATTTTTTCTTAGGAGGATTTTTTTTGGACCAAATGCTTTCTTTCTTTTCTTTAATTTTGTGGGATCTTCTGAAACAAAATTTACTCCAGATATTGCTGAATTAGCACGTGACCTCTTTTCTGCAGCCTTATTATCCTCTTCGATTCTCAACCTTTGTGTTTCAAGTAATTTTTTAAGTCCTTCCATAATGGAGGTAACATTTCAATAATTCCAGCCACTTGAAAAGCATCATTCACAATCAATCCTTCAACAAGGAGATCATCGATTATGACCTGCAATTCTTGAACTTGGATGACGACGGTCTTACTGTCTATCATCTTATAGTCCAGAAATTTTGCCACAATGAATTTCTTCATTTCGACATCTTCTGTTTTGTACCTCTTTTCTAAAGTATCCCAGAGTTCTTTTGAGTTTTTGGCATTGATGTACACATTGTACAGATCATCTTGCAGACCACTCAAAATATAATTTTTACACAAAAAATCTAAGTGTGTCCATTCTACTGTTACCAAGAATCTTTCATCAGCCGGAGTTTCATCTGACATAATAGGAACATTCTCATTAATGAACTTCTGGAGACTCAACGTAGTGAGATAGAAGAACATCTTTTCCTGCCATATCTGAAAGTTCACTCCATAAAACTTTGCAGGTTTCTCAACCGACGCTAAGGCAACATTTGAACGATTATGTGCAACCGCTGTTGTTACAGCCTTTACTGTTCCAACATTTGTTTGACTTGAATTAGTCTTTTTTTTTCTCAAATTAAATTTCTTAAGATTGTTATTCTTATAGTAACCTGTATTTATAAAGTTAACCAATGAACAGAAATAGAAATAAGATGAAGCAGAAAATTAATAAAATACAAAAATTAATCCGAGTCCACAGAAACTACTGTGTTTCCTTAAGAAATTTAATCCGCTCACTGTACCCAAGGTTATGGATTAATTTCTCCCAAGATAAAACGGATTAAACCTGTTAAAGAAATAGCAGTACCTCAAACTTCTTTAACATCAACGAACTTAAGAACAACAACAAGTCACACAGACCCAGTCGATCGACACTTTGATTTTATTTGAGAGAAAAAATAAATGCAGAGGAGGAAATTTTTTTCAATGTTTAAAAAAATAGAAAATTGACTTTCTTTTATAGCCATTTTCAGCAAGGAACATGTCTGTTCAGACCCATTTTATCCAGAAAGTTGTGTCTTTTGGAAAAAATAACAACTTTTCAGAAAAATTGTGTCTGTTAGGAAAATAATGACTTTTTGGAAAGTAACGACTTTTCGGAATGTTACCGTTTCCCACAAATTTATAAGAGATTATTTTAACAAGATTTATTTGATTCAACAAAAACTGATTAAATAAATTTTGTCCAAAAAATTTATCAATCAATCACATCATTTGCCAAATCCAAATCCGAAGCCGAGGCCAAGGCCGAGGCCGAGCGTACGACGACGGGAGGGGACATCTTCTTCTTAGCTCTTTAAGAAGTAACGGAAGTTTTTCCTTCTATAAGGACAACAATTTCTCTTTCTTTTGCCGATATGGGAGAAGTGACTTTTGATTTGCACTTTGCAAATGACTTTTCATTTTCCCTCGAAAGTAGTTCCCTCACGTTTCATATTCTCTCTTTTCTTTACTCATTCACACTTGCTAAATCCCAACACACCCAAACATGAACTTGATAAAGCTAAATCAAAATTTTTTGAGAGATATTGTATATCAAATCTGCAGAAGACCAAAGACATAAGGAATTTAACACGTAGAAGAACAAGTGACAACAAATTAACTTACCTTCCACAAAGATCTTGGAGAAAGATAGAACTAGAATGAAAGAGGTAATCTACGAAGTTACGAAGCTATTAACCTATAAGGCATATGGGAAGTCGTGCTCATTGGCCTATGGCGGGGGGTAATAATTATTCTATATTGTAGGGATAAATAGACCCTTTATTATAGAATTGTTCAAATAACTAGTTGAACATACCTA
This sequence comes from Solanum chilense, assembly GCA_032847665.1. Classification (NCBI taxonomy): domain Eukaryota; kingdom Viridiplantae; phylum Streptophyta; class Magnoliopsida; order Solanales; family Solanaceae; genus Solanum; species Solanum chilense. The sequence goes on along the minus strand of CM064963.1, from coordinate 68,144,601 downwards.
TTATTTTAAAGAATAGCCTCCCCTTATTGAAAAGAAGGGCGCGAAAATGAGAGGACAGGCCTTCTCATTTCCCCAAGGAAGAAGAGCGCATATAGTTTCCCATCTCCCAGTAGAACCGAGCCATCTATTTCTCAAAGAACTTTTCCCGGGGATCCAGATCAATATGCCTCGGAGTGGGAAGAAAATTACCCCGGTCATCGACCTAATTCTTTTCCATCTATCTCGTCCGAACCAAAATCATCAAAAGTGTCATAAGTGCCACCTGGGTATACACAAAGAAATAACAAATATTCCTTAGTTCAACGAATCCACTTATTATAAATTTATATTTTTATATTATAATAAATGCAAGTTAGGGTTAGTGACATTAGGACTAAGTCAATTTTGTGTGTGCGGGTTTGTGTTTGTATGTCTGTGTGCGTGTTTTATGTTATGTAATAACGATGTAACGTAAAATAAAAATATCACTCAAGTAAATCAAAATAACTTATGAAAATTTACTAGGTGAAGTCAATCACTTAAGAGTCTTCTTGATCTAACTTTTCAAACTGTGGACGATATGATCACAGAGAAGACTCTAGAGGATATCTGCAAAACATTCAACGTTGAGAATGACTTCAAGCCTATGGAACAAAAGGAGGTTAGAAAGGAGAAGTCCTAAGCATTTGAGTGAAGCTGTTATTTTTCACACACATTCATAGGTATTCTCCATTTCTAAACTCCTCCTCTTCCGCATGGGTTAAGTTATTCTTAATGTTAAAGATCTCGCGGAGTTCCTTTGGATTCTTTTATTTGATCTTATATGCCACAATTTGACAAGTAAGATAAAGTACGGTCTTTATGCACATGTAGTTACCAAACATAATCTAATCAAATTAAATTATATAAAATGTTGAATAATCTTTGATTTCACCTGATAAATTACCGTAAGTTCATTCCTTCACATGAGTCTTTGTTCTTCCATTACTTTATTACATAATTTATAGCAATTACAAAAACATTAAAATTGATTATCTAATTAGTTATAACATCATTTTTTGCAATATTAAGTTTAAATTCTTATAGATAATAACATTTTAAAGTACAAACTATCACTTTTAAAATAATCATCCATATTTTATAAACTTGCTAAAATTTAACTATTATATTTCCATTTTTTCAAAGACAAGATGATACCAGCATTGATAAATATATTAATAATGTAAATGTTGAAATTAGTGATGAATTATTCAAAGAATATTAAACTTTAAAAAATATGCAAGCACGTTAAGATTGGCTGGAATATATATATCACAATACAAAGGGAGGCAGAAGGAACATACTTAGTAAGAGGAACCACAGAAAACGGATGGACGGACCCAAAAACGTTCTTGTTTAATATAAATCAAAATTTTCTGAGAGACATTGTATATCAAATCAGTGCAAGACCAAAGAAATAAGGAAATCAACACGTAGAAAAACAAGTAACAACAAATTGGCTTACCTTCTATAAAGAGCTTGGAGAGAAGATAGAACTAGAATGGAAGATGAAAATCTACGAAGTTAGAAAGCTACCAGCCCGGGTATAAACAAAGAAACAACAAATCTTCTTCAATTCAAAAAAACAAGTTATTATTTATGAATATTTTTATATTACAATAAATGCAAAGATAGGGTATTTAACTTTGGAACCAAGACACTTTTATGTGTGTGTATTTGTGTTTGTATGTGTGGTTGCGAGCTTTATCTTATGTAATAACGATACAACGTAAGATAAAGAATCACTCAAGTATATCAAAATATGGAAATTAACTAGGTGAAGCCAAGCATTTAAAAGTGTTCTTGATCTTATTTTTCACACTATGGCAGATAACATCAAAGAAAAGACCCGCAAAACACTACACATTGAGAAAATTTTCAAGCTTAAGGAAAAAAAGGAGGTTAGAAAGGAGAATGCCTAAGCATTTGAGTGAAGCTGGTGCTTTTCATATGATGGGCCAAAATTATTTGTTTATGTACGATTACCCAGAATATGAAAATGTTAGGTTTCCTTAAATCCTAAGGTATCTCCCTTTCTAAACTCTTGCCATTCCTCATGGGTTAAGTTATTCTTAATGTTAAAGATCTCACGGATTTCCTTTCGATTCTTTTATTTGATCCTATATGCCACAGTTTGATAAGTAAGATCAAGTAGACTCTTTATACTCATGTAGTTAGCAAACATAATCAAATGAAAGAATTAAATATGAGAAACTGTTTTATAATGCTTGGACTTTCACCTAATAAATTACTGTAAGTTAATTCATTCTTTCACGTGATTTTTTTCTTCCATTACTACTTTATTATATAATTTAAAGCAATTATAAATACATTAAAATTTCTTATCTAATTAAATATTATATCATTTTTTGCTTATTTAGCTTGAAAACTCCTAAGAGAAAATAACCTTTTAAGTACAAACTATCATTTTTATAATAATCTTCCGTATTTTATAAACTTGCTAGAATTTAACTAATATATTTTCTTTTTTCTATGGCATGTTGATACCAACGTTGATCTATATAATAATAATGGAAATGTTGAAATTAGTGATAAATATTCAGAGAAAACTAAACCTTTAGAAAAACGCAAGCACGCTATGATAGATACAAAACAAAATATCAACAATATATATATATATATATATATATATATATATATATATATATATATATATATATATTACAATACAAAAAGGGGAAGAAAGAACATACTTAGCAAAAGGAACCGCAGAAAACGGATGGACGGACCCAAACGTAAACTTAAATAAATATAAATACAAAATTTTTGAGAGACATTGTATATCAAATTAGCCCAATACTAAGAAAACAAGGAAATTAACACGTAGAAGAACAAGTAACAAAAAAATTGACTTACCTTCTACGAAGAGCTTGGAGAGAATATAGACCTAGAATTGAAGAGGAAAATCAACAAAGTTACAAAGCTATAAGCACGGATATGCACAAAGAAAAAACAAATCTTCCTCATGTCAACAAAGCACCTTATTAGAAATGAATAATTTTATTTTACAATATATGTAAAGTTAGGGTTAGTAACTTTGGGACCATGTCAATTTTGTGTGTGCGGGTTTGTGTTTTCATGCGTGTGTGCACTATTTTTATTATGTAGTAACGATGTAACATAAGATAAAAATATCACTCAAGTAAATCAAAATAACTTATGGAATTTACTAGGTGAAGCCAAGCATTTAAGAGTCTGCTTGATCTCACTAGTCAAATTGTGGCAGATATGATTTAAGAGAAGACTCTAGAGGAGATCCACTAAACATTAAGAATCGAGAATGACTTCAAGCCAAAAGAAGAAAAGGAGGCTAGAAAGGAGAATGCCTAAGCATTTGTGTGAAGCTGATGTTTTTTCATATGATGGGCCAAAATTATTTGTTTATATACGATTACTCAGAATATGAAAGTATTAGCTTCACTCAAATCCTCAGGTATTCTCCCTTTCTAAACTCTTCCCTTCCTTAGGGGTTAAGTTATTCTTAATGTTAAAGATCTCGCGGATTTCCTTTAGATTCATTTCTTTGATCTTATATGCCACAGTTTGACAAGTTAGATCAAGTAGGCTCTTTATGCTCATGTAGTTAGCAAACATAATCAAATCAAAGAATTAAATAAGAAAAAATATTTTATAATGCTTGAAGTTTCACCTAATAAATTACTGTAAGTTAATTCATTCCTTCACGTGACTTTTTTTTTCTTCCATTACTTATTTATTATATAATTTAAAGCAATTATAAATATCTTAAAATTGTGTATCTAATTAGTTATTACATCATTTTTTGCTTAATTAACTTGAAAACTTCTTAGAGAAAATAACCTTTAAAAGTAGAAACTATCACTTTTCAAAGAATCTTCCGTATTTTATAAACTTTCTAGAATTTAACTAATGTATTTTCTTTTTTCAAAGGCATGTTGATACCAACGTTGATCTATATAATAATAATGTAAATGTTGAAATTAGTGATAAATATTCAGAGAAAACTAAACCTTTAGAAAAATGCAAGCACGCTATGATATATATATATATATATATATTACAATACAAAAAGGGGAAGAAAGAACATACTTAGCAATAGGAACCGCAGAAAATGGATGGACGGACCCAAACATAAACTTAAATAAATATAAATACAAAAATTTTGGGAGACATTGTATATCAAATTAGCCCAATACTAAGAAAACAAGGAAATTAACACGTACAAGAACAAGTAACAAAAAAATTGACTTACCTTCTACGAAGAGCTTGGAGAGAATATAGACCTAGAATTGAAGAGGAAAATCAACAAAGTTACAAAGCTATAAGCACGGATATGCACAAAGAAAAAACAAATCTTCCTAATGTCAACAAAGCACCTTATTAGAAATGAATAATTTTATTTACAATATATGTAAAGTTAGGGTTAGTAACTTTGGGACCATATCAATTTTGTGTGTGTGGGTTTGTGTTTTCATGCGTATGTGCACTATTTTTATTATGTACTAACGATGTAACATAAGATAAAAATATCACTCAAGTAAATCAAAATAACTTATGGAATTTACTAGGTGAAGCCAAGCATTTAAGAGTCTGCTTGATCTCACTAGTCGAATTGTGGCAGATATGATTTAAGAGAAGACTCTAGAGGAGATCCACTAAACATTAAGAATCGAGGATGACTTCAAGCCAAAGGAAGAAAAGGAGGCTAGAAAGGAGAATGCCTAAGCATTTGAGTGAAGCTGATGTTTTTACATATGATGGGCCAAAATTATTTGTTTATATATGATTACTCAGAATATGAAAGTATTAGCTTCACTCAAATCCTCAGGTATTCTCCCTTTCTAAACTCTTCCCTTCCTTAGGGGTTAAGTTATTCTTAATGTTAAAGATCTCGCGGATTTCCTTTAGATTCTTTTCTTTGATCTTATATGCCACAGTTTGACAAGTCAGATCAAGTAGGCTCTTCATGCTCATGTAGTTAGCAAACATAATCAAATCAAAGAATTAAATAAGAAAAAATATTTTATAATGCTTGAAGTTTCACCTATTAAATTACTGTAAGTTAATTCATTCCTTCACGTGACTTTTTTTTTCTTCCATTACTTATTTATTATATAATTTAAAGAAATTATAAATATTTTAAAATTGTGTATCTAATTGGTTATTACATCATTTTTTGCTTAATTAACTTGAAAACTTCTTAGAGAAAATAACCTTTTAAAGTAGAAACTATCACTTTTCAAAGAATCTTCCGTATTTTATAAACTTGCTAGAATTTAACTAATATATTTTCTTTTTTCAAAGGCATGTTGATACCAACGTTGATCTATATAATAATAATGTAAATGTTGAAATTAGTGATAAATATTCAGAGAAAACTAAACCTTTAGAAAAATGCAAGCACGCTATGATATATATATATATATATATATATATATATATATATATATATATATATATATATCACAATACCAAAAGGGGAAGAAAGAACATACTTAGGAATAGGAACCGCAGAAAACGGATGGACGGACCCAAACATAAACTTAAATAAATATAAATACAAAATTTTTGCGAGACATTGTATATCAAATTAGCCCAATACTAAGAAAACAAGGAAATTAACACGTAGAAGAACTAGTAACAAAAAAATTGACTTACCTTCTACGAGGAGCTTGGAGAGAATATAGACCTAGAATTGAAGAGGAAAATCAACAAAGTTACAAAGCTATAAGCACGGATATGCACAAAGAAAAAACAAATCTTCCTCGTGTCAACAAAGCACCTTATTAGAAATGAATAATTTTATTTTACAATATATGTAAAGTTAGGGTTAGTAAATTTGGGACCATGACAATTTTGTGTGTGCGCATTTGTGTTTGTATGTGTGAGTGCACTATTTATTATCATGTAATAACGATGTAATATAAGATAAAAATATCACACAAGTAAATCAAAATAACTTATGGAATTTACTAGGTGAAGCCAAGCATTTAAGAGTCTGCTTGATCTCACTTGTCAAATTGTGGCAGATATGATTTAAAAGAAGACTCTAGAGGAGATCCACTAAACATTAAGAATCGAGAATGACTTCAAGCCAGAGGAAGAAAAGGAGGTTAGAAAGGAGAATGCCTAAGCATTTGAGTGAAGCTGATGTTTTTTCATATGATGGGCCAAAATTATTTGTTTATATACGATTACTCAGAATATGAAAGTATTAGCTTCACTCAAATCCTCAGGTATTCTCCCTTTCTAAACTCTTCCCTTCCTTAGGGGTTAAGTTATTCCGAATGTTAAAGATCTCGCGGATTTCCTTTAGATTCATTTCTTTGATCTTATATGCCACAGTTTGACAAGTTAGATCAAGTAGGCTCTTTATGCTCATGTAGTTAGCTAACATAATCAAATCAAAGAATTAAATAAGAAAAAATATTTTATAATGCTTGAAGTTTGACCTAATAAATTACTGTAAGTTAATCCATTCCTTCACGTGAATTTTTTTTTCTTCCATTACTTATTTATTATATAATTTAAGGCAATTATAAATATTTTAAAATTGTGTATCTAATTAGTTATTACATCATTTTTTGCTTAATTAACTTGAAAACTTCTTAGAGAAAATAACCTTTTAAAGTAGAAACTATCACTTTTCAAAGAATCTTGCATATTATACAAACTTGCTAGAATTTAACTAATATATATTTTTTTCTCAAAGACAAGATATACCAACGTTGATCTATATAACAATAATGCAAATGCTGAAATTACTCATGAATTATTCAGAGAAAACTAAACCTTTATAAAAAATGCAAGCATGCTAGAATGGCTGAAAAACAAAACATCAATAACATATATCGATAATTATCACAATACAAAGGGGGCAGAAGCAACATACTAAGCAAGAGGAATCACAAAAAATGGATGGACGGACCTAAACACTTACCTGATAAAAATAAATCAAAATTTTTTTAGAAGCATTGCATATTAATTAAGCGCAAGACCAAGGAAACAAGGAAATTAATGCGTAGAATAACAAGTAACAACAAATCGACTTACCTTCTACGAAGAGCTTGGATAGAAGACAGACCAAGAATGGAAGAGGAAATTCTACGAAGCTTCAAAGCTACCAGGCCGTTTTTACACAAAGAAACAACAAATCCTCAGCTCAACAAAGCAACTAATTGTAAATGTATATTTTTATATTACAGTAAATGCAAAGTTAGGGTTAGTAACATTGGGACCAAGTCAATTTTTTTTATATAAATAAAAGAATTTAATTTTATTGTATTTTAATGTTCAAGAAAAATATTTCTCTTTTCTCTTGTTAACCCATTAAAGGTACAATTAAAGTGGATTCATGAACTCATTAATTTCCATTTGAAAATATGTACTCAAATTCAATGCAAATCAGTATTATAAAATGGACATGCCATGCACAATCAGGAAAGAAACTATTTATAGTAAAATTTCAATTCCAGATTTGTCTTTCTACCAATAAAATCATCAAAATATAAATCATTATTAAAAATATATATATAATAAAGTAAATTAGAGTATTTCATGTCAAGTAATATAAAGTAAATAAATTTGACCTGTTTACATAAATGAATGCAACAAAAAGGTAATTAATCAAAAATTGAAAAATAAGAAGATGAATCTAGGTACTTAAAAAAATCAAATAAAATGATAATTATGAATCTTTAATATACTATTTTTCGTTGATTCACCTTTTAGATAAGAAAAAAGTGAGAACAAATAATTCAACAAAAGCAATAATAATAATTGAGATTTAGAAAGTTTTTTTATAAAAGAAACGAACCTTTAATAGAAGAAAGTTCCCGATTATGGACAGTGCAACAATAATATCAAGTCCTTTAGAGGCTCAGATCGAAATCTTCAACGAAAAACCTTACTGAATAAAATCATTTTTATTTAGATCGGAATTCTCAAAGGAAAACCTTACTAAGTACATTTTTTTTGTTCAAATCGATACTATCAAACCTCAAACTCGATGATTGTCTAGTGATGATAATTGTTGATTTTGGGATTTTCAATAGCTAAGAAAATAAACTATTCAGCGTTGTAGTAGTAGACCAAAATGATAGTGTTGTGGCTGATTTTATAGCACTATGCTCCTAGGTTTTAGGGAAAGAAAATGGTTCTGGCGGCTGTCTTTCTCTTTTCTTTTTGTTTATAGGATTCATTTTTTTCCTGTCTTAATTTATAGACTAGGTTTTTCAATCTTTTTATGATTTGTTTTCAAAAATAGTCCCTATGTTCATTTTTAGTTGTCATGATTTTATTTTTTTTAGTCAAATTAGTATACGTGCCCGCGCGATGCACGGTTATTTTACTTAAAATTTTATTAAAAAATAACTCACTTAAAAAAGATAATGATAAAAGATTAATATGATTTTTTTGAAATGGTTTTAGTACAAACAATATTTATGTACTACAATCTTTATTGAAAAATTATTAATAATTTTCTTTTATGTATTTTTATGATGTTACATAGTTTTAAGCGAATTCATTGTATAATTTTCATGTCATCCATAATACTCTTCTGTAAATATTGTTTTTTCTATAGTTTAATTAGTTTTTCTTTTATAGAATTTTACATGTAATAGAAACAAGCTTATATTAATTTGAATTCAAAAAATAAATGAGATATTATTTCTTTTTCAATATTTTTCTTAATAAGAATCTATCGAAGTGTTTTTTATATATATAATATGTGATAAGATGCTAAAATGTCATTTCACTTTGTTTTTAATATAAAATATGAGATTATATTCAAATAATTTTATTTCCTATATGAAAATTTAATTAATTCTTTTGTATTTTATTATATTGCTAGAAATTCTTTTATTATATAATTCGGTTTATCCTGACTTTATCTATTAAGAATTAAGTTGCATGATATTATATATTGCATGATTTCTTTATACATTATAACTCTTTTTTTATTCTTTTTCTTCAATGATATTCTTACAAACTTTTTCCTTTTTTATTTCTTTTATAGTTCAAATAATCTCATTATTAAATTACGATTGTGAAATAATTTTCTTGCATATAAAAATTTGATTTTATCTTTAAAATTGAAATATTCACGTGATAATTTCGAATTTTATTTTTCTTTCAAATATCTTTTTCGAGAGTTTTTTTATTGATTAAACATTTTTATTTTTGTTGTTATATAGTATGATTTTTTATGTATTTCAAAAAACTTTCTCACCTCAAATTTAAATGTTTATATTTTACAATGAAATTATGTATTTATATGTTTTTCATTTTCTTGTTCATATTTATTGTTATTGTGCTAACCATTTGTCATGTGTTCATTTTATTAAAAAAAAAAAAAAATCAATGTCCTTCTCTATTACTCATCTTCTAATATTATGTAGATAAATATATAACTATTTACTTTCAAACTTAAACGAAATTCTTATTATACTTGTATTATATTAATCAAAGTACTTTCATTATTTAAATTTAACAAATACAATTTCAATTACTATGTGAAACAAAATCTCATCCAAATTAGGGAGTGCATGTAGCATCTTGGCTTTTATAATTAAAATTTAATAACTTTTTAGCATAACTATTATAATTTATATCAAGGAAGGATGAAGAATGAGGAAAATGTATTTTTTTTTACGCATGGGTAATTTGAGAGAATGGAGAGGAACTATCACATGAAGTTGAAATAGTATCGGAAGGAAAAAGATGAAAGTACTTGGCCATCATGGTTGCTTCTGCTTCACAACTAGCTCCCTTTACTGACTGACTTCTCCACAAAACCTTTAACGAGTCAACTTCCTTATTTCTCAACCTACGATTCTAACAATCAAGAATTTTAATAGGAAATTCTCCATAGGTCAGACTATTTTCCACAGCTACACTCTATAATGGTACTATTGATTGCGGATCACCCACACACTTCTTTAACAAGGAAATGTGAAAGATTGGATAAACCGCTGCTAGTTCTATTGGAAATCTAACTCATAAGCCACATTACTAACCCTTTTCAGTATTCTGTACTGCCTACATATCTAGGACTGAGCTTTCCTTTCTTTTGAAATCTCATCAACCCCTTCAAAGGTAACAAATTCAAACCCAATCATATGTTCTCAAGAAATCTCATCACCCCCTACAATCATATGTTGCTTCAAAAACCATCAAGAGGCGTAAGGATCGAGTTACTAATATTGTAATGCATATTCCGAAGAAAAGTAAATGGCATCATCGATTTTTTTAGTTCATTAATTTCAGTTTACTAGGTTAATCATTTGTTGAAAAATCAAATTATGAACCAATAAAATAAGTTTAGTTTAGTTTTAATCTCTTTAGAATCGACTTGAAAATAGTAAGAAAGAGAAACAATGAAATTAAGATAAAAATCAATTAAATAGATTTTATTAAAAGAATATTCACTAACTTTTAAAGTTTTGCATTCTTCATTTAATTTATTTTATATCATAATTTTCGAATTCAATTTTAAATTTAACAACACTTCATCATTTTCTTAAAGAATTTGTTTAAGTTTGTACATGAGAAGATAGTTATATAGAAAATAAATGAACAATATAAATAAGCAGAATAAAAGACAAGAATATAAAAAAGGTGGCTCATAAATTTAAATAAAGATAAATCGAGAAAAAGATATAACATAAAAAGAAAAATTGTAAAAATAAAAATAATATAGTTTTATATTAAATCCTTGTAACAACTCAAAAATCAGACCTAGGAAAACAAATGCGCAAAACCATCTCGTGCAGTGGACCGCGACGGGGTTCACGGACTATGAAAGGTTCCACGGTCCGTAGACCTGCTCATGAGAGTTGGACCAGTAGCCCCCTCACCAGTCCCTTAGACCCCACATCCAAGTGAATGTCACAGACGACTTCACAGTTCGTGGTCCTTCACACAGGACGTGGGAGAATCCGTGGGAGCCTAGGCATTTGACCCCTAAATCCAGGCCCGCTAGACCACATGGCCAAGTGAAGACCACGTACGAATTCAAGGTCCGTGGTACTTCACACAGGCCGTGGTAGTGCCTACGAGCTTGGATCCCCAGCATTTCAGTCTAAGTGTATGATCACGACCAACTTCACATCCCATGGTCCCTTTCACGATATGTTGTGATTGTCGTGATTAGTCCGTCTATACATTTAAGTCAGGGGTATTTCAGTCTTTTTCTTCTTTGTTATACTTTTAAACCTTGTCATTTTAACTTTAAATTTGTGGTTTTGGTCAATTTTAGCCTAGAAACATAACTAGAACTTACCTAAGTCAAATCATTAATCAAAACATAGAAAATTAGAGACAAAAAAAAGAAAGAATCAACCAACCCTAGCTCTAGAAACGCAATAAGTTTTCATCAAATTTAGCTCAGAAATAGAAAAACTTCCCTGTTGAATTAAGTACCATGTATATGGGATTTCACTAATATGTTCTTTTCACCCATTAGGTCTCTAGTTTTCAGTCAGATTCTTGATTCCTTTATCATGATTATACCTAGGGTTTTCTACAACCTTAGAAGATTATCATAAAATTTTTATTCAAATGATCCAAATTAGATTGTTATGTTATTACTCAGTGCATTGCATAAATTTCATAACAGTAGCTTTGTATATCTTTAGTTCTTGAATTACACATTCTAGGTCAAACATTTTCAGTTAATTCGACTAATTCAGATATACATGCCTCAGTATATGAATGTGTCATTATCAGTATATTTATGCACATTCTCAGTTTGCATGTCTGTTTGAGGTATCCAGTATATTACGGAAATTTAGTCATAATCAGTTAATCACTTAATCTATTGGGAGTAGCATAATACCAAGTTGGACTAGGGTTCAATGTACCCAAATAGTTTCATAACAACTAGCTACGTAGGTTGTAAATCCCCTCCGTGGGCATCATTTCTATGAACACGCCAGCATGCCTCAATATTTTTTGTTGGGCATATTGTGTCCTCTCGATGGAGCGTAATCATCGTACTCCATAGTTAGGTTTTGTGGTTTTATTTATCGGTTATTAGTAGCTCTGACAAATCAGTTGCATTGACCACGTTTCATTATTACTTCTCAACATGTTATAAATTGGTCATTGCATCAGATTAGTCATGTTCACTATCAACATCTATATTAAGTTTAGATTATTGCATTGATTTATTGATTCGCTTAGTTATATGTTTATTTGAGTTTTACTATATCCCTCATGCTCACTACCTTTCAAATATTGATGCATATATTGCGGTGCATCTTCTCGTGACGTAGGTTCAGACACTCAACATTCAGATCAGCATACATCAGTTTCCAATCTCCACTTCAGCAGCATCAGTGGTGAGTCCTCATTTTCTCAAAAAATAGTGAAATGTTTATCCTATCAATGATTTAGTCTTTAGTTTTAGTTTTGCTCGATCTAGTTAGGCATGTCCTAACTTTTTTATTCAATTTAAAGGCTTATTTTTATTCATAGTTAAATTAAGCTATAACTTTAAAGTTTGATGTTTCTCTTGTATTAAACTCTCACATTATTTATATTCATTTTATCTTTAGTATGCTTATGATTATACCAACATTGTTATCTTGGGCTCACACGTGATCCTAGGTTCCGTCTCCGCGTCCCAAGGGTAACCCCAGGACATGAAAAACATGGTATCAAAGCACTAGGTTTAAGATTCGTAGAATGTCTGAAAGCCATACTAAGGAGTCCTTTTCATGTGTATAAAGTACACCACATCTAATGAGAGGGAGGATAGAAAGTGTATTAGGAATATCTTACTTCCTTCCTATTATTATCGTGTGTAAGGTATGATTTAATTCCTTGTTCTAGAGACGGTAAAAAAGGTAATAATTTTCGAGGTCTTTCTACAACTTCAGCAGCACCAACAAGTTCCCGACTCAGTAGGTTAACTCATTTGGTATAGGTGGCGGACAGCGCCAAAATAGGCTTTATGCTCTTCAAGCTCGCCAAGATCACGAACAGTCTCTTGACGTAGTCACTGGTATGTTACGAGTCTTTGATCTTGATGTTTATACATTGTAAGATCCCGGGGCTACTCTAACTTTTGTAACTCCTTACATATTATTCAAATTCAGTGTTAGTCCAAAAACTCTCTCAAAACCCTTCTTAATCTCTACTCCATTCTGTGACCCAATTATAGCTAGAGGGGTATACAGTCTTTGCCCTGTAACAGTCTATCAAAGAGTCACCTCCGCATATCTTGTAGATTTAGAAATGGTAGACTTTGATACATTCTAGGCATGGATTGGTTACACTCATGTTATGCCTCAGTCAATTCTAGAACTAGGATTGTTCATTTTATGTTTCAAGACGAACTAATCCTAGAATGGAAGGGTAGTAGTTTTACGCATATGATTCAATTCATTTCTTACCTTAAGGACTGAAAGATGATCTCTAAGGGTTATCCCTATAATGTAGTTTGGGTTAAGTATTCAATCTCTCAAAGTCCAACTCTTGAGTCAGTTGTAATAGTCAATGAGTTTCCAAAACTATTTCTAGAAGATCTTCATGGAGTGCCTCTCAAAAGGAAAACATGACTTTGGAATTAATCTCCTTCCGGATACCTAGCCTATCTCTACTACTCCTTACTGAATGGCTCCAGCCGAGCTTAAGGAATTTAAAGAGCAGTTGAAAGACCTTCTTGATAAGGGCTTCATCAGGCCTAGTATTTTTCCATGGGGTGCACTAGTGTTGCTCGCGAAGAAGAAATATGGTTCTCTCATAATGAACATTGATTATAAACAATTGAACAAAGTAACAATCAATAATAAGTACCCCATCCCAGGATTGATAACTTGTTTGACCAACTTCAGGGTGCTAGTCACTTCTCAAAGATAGACCGTAGATCGGGTTATCATCAAATCAGAGTCAGAGATAGTGACATTCCAAAGACAACCTTCAGAACTCAGTATGGTCATTATGAATTTGTAGCTATGTCATTTGGACTAAAGAATGCTCCTTCAACTTCCATGGATTTGATAAATAAAGTGTTCAAGCAGTACTTGGACTTGTTCCTTATCGTCTCTATTGATTATATCCTAATTTATTCTAGGAGTTAAGAAGAACATGACAGTCATTTGATGGTTTTCCTGCAAAACTCAAAGATTGCCAATTATTTTCTAAGTTTAGTAAGTGCGAATATTGGTTCTAGTCAATTGATTTTCTTGAGCATATAGTATCCAACGAAGGGATCCAAGTGGATTTCTAGAAACTAGCAGCACTAAAACAATATACCATACCTACGTCTACTACAGACATCAGAACTTTCTTGGGCCTAGAGGAATATAACATAAGGTTTATGGAAGGATTTTCATCCATTGACTAGGCTGACTCAGAAAAAAGTCAAGTTTCAGAATGGTTTTTACTCTACCAGAGGGTTCATACAATTATTTAATTTATTGCAATGCATCTATAGTTGACCTAGGTTTTGTGTTGGTTCAGCGAGGTAAGGTTATGCCTATGCTTCCAGCTAGCTTAAGGTGCATAAGAAAAACTATCTGACTCATGACCTCGACTTAGCAGCAGTGGTGTTTGCACTAAAGATATGGAGACACTACTTGTATGGTGTTCATGTAGATGTGTTCACATACCATAAGATCCTTCAATATGTGTTCACCCAAAGTGAGATGAATCTTCGCCAAAGAAGGTGTCTTGAGTTCCTCAAGGATTATGACATGAGTGTACATTACCATCCCGATAAGGCAAATGTAGAAGTTGATGCCCTTTTTTTTCTTTTTTTTTAAGTTGATGCGCTTAGAAGACTATTTATGGGTAGTGTAACGCATGTTAAGGAAGAAAAATTTGCAGCTCTTTCCCTCCAATTCAACTAGTTTAGTCTTCATTCGAGGGCGAATGTTTCCAAGGGGAAGATATTGTAACACCTCCAAAATCAGACCTAGAAAAAAATGCAGAAAATTTCCTAGTGTAGTGGACCATGGAAGGGTTCACGGACCGCAAAAGGGCCATGATCCGTAGACCTACCCGTGAGAGTTGGACCAGTATCCCCCTCACAGGTCCCTTAGACCCTAGGTCCAAGTGAATATCACAGACAACTTCACAGTCCGTTGTCCTTCACACAGGTCGTGGGTGAGCACATGGGGGCCTAGGCAGCAGACCCCTAAATCCAGACGCTCTAGACTACATGCCCAAGTGAAGACCACAGACGAGTTCATGGTCCGTGGTACTTCACACAGACCATGGTAGTGCCTACGAGGTTAGATCCCCCAACATTTTATTCTATGTGTAAGAACACCACCGATGTCACAGTATGTGGACCCATATGATCTTTCGAGATGGTTGTTATTAGTCTGCTATTTTAAGTGAGGGGTATTTTGGTCTTTTCCTTCTTCATCAGGCTTTTACACCTCGTTGTTTTAACCCTAAATCTATGGTTTGATCAGTTTTAGCTTTGAAACATAATTAGAACTACCTAAATCAAATCATTAGTAAAAACATAGAAAATTATAAGCAATAGCGGAGGAAGAGTCCACCGACCCTAGATCCAAAAACACAATAAATGTTCATCAGTTTCAGCATTGGAATTAAAAAAATTCTGTGTAATGATGTACCATATCAGTGGTATTTCACTGGTGGGTTCCTTTCACCCGTTGGGTCCCCAGTTTTCAATCAGATTTGTGATTTCCTTTTCAAGATTAGATCTAAGGTTTTCTAGAACTGCAAATGATTATTATAAATTAGTTATTTAAGTTATCCAAATAAAATATATGTTATTACTACTCTATTGTTTGAATTTCAAAATTCTAGCTATGTATTTCTTTAGATCTTAAATTACATACGTTATATCCAACATTTTTAGTTCATTCAACTATTTCATATATACATGCCTAAGTATATAATGTGTCACTATCAATTTATTTATGCGTATTCTCAGTTTTCATGTCATTGTGAGCTATCTAGTACATTATAGAAATTCAAACATAATCGGTTAATCACTTAATATATTAGGAGTAATATAATACCGAGTTGGACTAGCATTTAGTATTCCCAAATAGTCCCAGAATTATTAGCCATGTAGGTTGTAAGTTCCCTCTGTTGCATCATTTCATCGATCAAGACAACATGCATCTATACCTTTAGCCAGGCATATTGGGTTCTCTCGATTGGGTTCTCTCGATGGGATGTATACATCAAACTTCACAATTAGCTCATGTGGTTTTATTATCGGTTATTAGTAGCTCCTACAACTCAGTTAGATCCAATTGCATTGGCCACATTTCATTATTCACTCTCAACATGTTATAACTTGGTCATTGCATTTAGATTAGTCATGTTCAGTACATCAACATCTATATCAGGTTCATATTATTGCATTGGTTTGTGTCTTTGTTCAATTATATGTTTATTTCAGTTTTACTCTACACCTTATGCTCACTATCTTTTAACTATTGATGCATATATTGCGCTACATATTCTCGTGATGTAGTGTCAAGCCCTCGGCATTAAGATCACGCATAGATTGGTTCCCGATATCAAGTTCAGCAGCATTAGTGGTGAGTCCTCATTCTTCAAGTACAATAGTGACATGCTTATCCTATGAGTATTTTAGTCTTTAGTTTCAGTTTTGCTAGATCTAGTTGGGGCATATCCCAACATTTATAGTTTGATATCTCTCTTGTAATAAACTCTCAGATTATATAATTTTTTTTTATCTTTAGTATGCTTATGATTATGCTAGTAGGGTTAGCTAGGGGTAACTTGTGATCCTAGGTCATGTGTCCGCGTCTCGGATGTAGCTTCAGGGTGAACAATCCAAAAATAATGAGACCTTTTATTGGGTATTCTAAGCCCAAAAGTGAACCCATCTCAGACTTTTCAAAGCAAAAAAAAATGAAGATTGAAACATGTTGCACTAAACGAGAATCAAACTCGGAATATACAATTTAGCAATGAACCCCCTTGCAAGTTAGACACACACCTCTTTTGGTTATTGAGGGGGTTCATTTTACTATCTATATGTTTAAAATCATAAGTCTACCTTATATACACATTCGTCCACCCCTTATTAGGTATATGGATGTGAATATATACATATTCGAGTACAGATTATTTATATTTTTTTCAGTAAATTTTATATGCAGAGATATAGAATAGATAGATTTTTTTTTCTAGAAGAAATAATTATTTGTCAAAAACTCAAAAGATACAAAGGCAGATCGATATGAGAAAAACGTACTTTTTATTTGTGATGTAAGTTTGGTTTAATTTTTGTTCTTCTCCTAGTGTTTTGGGTTTTGTATATAATTATTGTTATATAGTCTATTTATGAGTCTTATCAAACAATGTCAAGATTAACAATAAAGGAACGTTTTGGATCCCCATGACTTATACTTTGAGAATTTAATTATCTTTTAATATCCTTAATTTCATAATTCATAGTATAAGATTATTTTGTTATTTGATTTATTTTTGGTATTCTTTAAAAGGCTGGTAGTTTCAATATACTACTTGTTGTCTAAAATTACTCATAAACTGTTAAGATCCCAACTTATTATTTTGATTAGTTTTCTCAAGTAAAAGAGTTAGATTTCTTATTGAATCTTGTCAAGGCTTTAAAAATCACATTCTTGGGAATTCGGGAAATGCTTCTTTGAATTTCTATATCTTTATTTCCATCTTTCAGATTCTTTTCTATTTTTCATCCGCACTTCATAATAATATTCTATATTTAGGATCTCTCTTACCTCGTTGTTGTAATTATGTAATACAATCAAAACATAATAATGAGATGATCACAACAAGGTTATATAATTATAAAAAACAAGTTGATATATATAATTGTAATCTTTCTTTGATCGTATTATATGTCATTACAACGAGTAAAGGAGATCCTAAATATAAAAATTGAAAATATAGAAGTGCGGAAGCAAAATTGAAAAAAAATACGGAAACTAGAAATAAATATATTAGAAAATCTATGAATTTATAAGAACGTTATTTTACAGCTATGAGAAGGTCCAAGTAATAACATATACATCTGCGAGCAAGGCGAAACCACGTGGTCTCCGGGGGTTCACGGAACCCCCTTGGCAAAAAATTGCAATGTGTAAATAAAGAGAATTTCCTGTGTATTTGTACAAATATATGTTTTGTGAACCTCTTTAATAACAAAGAGAAGCTAATGGTGTAGTGGCAGGTCCACACCGAGAATAGTTGTGCATCACGTCCCAGTGAAAGCGTTTTAGTTTTTTGTGTTTTAGTTATGTTTTAAAAAATCAGTTCTGTTTTTCCTTTTTTAAGTGTTTTTTTTTACTTTAAAAACCTGCTAAAAGTGGGTTTTAAACCCAAAAAATTTCAAGGTCCCATTTCTAAAAGTTTATTTACATGTTTTTTACTTTTATTTTTCGAACCCCCTGAACGAAAATTCTGAGTTTGCCACTGTGACTACGTGGAGAAATTGACGCCTTTACTTCAGAAGATGAATTAAAATAATAAATTCTGATCTTAACCCTATATTAGTAATTTAAGACAACAATAAATGTGTAAAAACTAATCCCAATAGATAAATAACAAAAAGAAATAATAATATCATATGAAAATTATTTAAGACAACAGCTAATATGTAGAAACTAATCACAATCGATAAATAACAAAAATAAATAAAAATATCATTTGAAAATTACCTTATACCCTACCTATGAAACTAGAAAATGTTGAAAGATAACTTCTCAAAGTACAAACCACAAAGATTCAAAGAACTCTTAATATTATTATCAAAGTTTCAATGTAAATATAATTATCAATAATTTTATGGAAAATTCACAGGTACCCCCTCATCCTATGTTCAAAATCTCAGAGACACACTTATGCTATACTAAGGTCCTATTACCCGCCTAAACTTATTTTATAAGTAATTTTTGACCCCTTTTCAGCCTACGTGACACTAGCTTGACAAAAAAGTCAACCAACGTTGGGCTCACAAGATAGTTTCATGTAGGCCAAAAAAGGATAGAAAATTAATAATAAAATAAGATCAGGGGGTAATAAGACCTTAGTATAGTATAATTGTGTATCTAAGATTTCGAGCATAGATTGAGGGGCTACTTGTGCATTATCCCATAATTTTTATATAGTGTTGTTACTGGAAAAAAAAGGACTTCTATTTATAGGAGGAAAAATGTTGTTGTTAGAACTAATAAACCCTGCAAGAATCATCTAGAACGTAGGCAAATACAACCCGGGGTTAGTATTCAGGCTAGAAACTAAATCCCAACTATTTGGGGTTGAATTAAGGCCTTTTGTGGCTCTTCTGATTGTATCTTTTGAGCCTCATTTGGTCTTGATTCAGCTGTAGATTTTAGCTTCACTTTTTTTATTAAATTTAAAATAGAAGCCTTAGAATTCTTTAGTTATTTATGTGGCTAGCTTCGCTTAAGGATTAAACTGTTGGACACTACTTTGTATCTCTTTTGCGCTGAAATTCAAACCCCATTAACTTGTACAACCAAATAGTTTTAGTAGTTGTACGATTCATATCCTTTAGACTTGGACGCTACATATCCAACAAGACACTTTTGAATCAATAATTGAACCTCATTGGGCTTGTAAACAGACTCCTTGCTTTCATATCTCGTCATGGGTCTTCTTGACTCTTCTAACGTTTCAGCCTTGTCCTTAAATGGAGTATACGTCCATGAATGCTATCATATAACTCTTACTTTATAGAAAAATGTATGAGATCGGACTTCTATGTTATTGTAAATTAATATAAATTATGACAGATTTTCATTGAAATGTCATGTTACTATATCAAATTAAATTTATTATTACTTAATTAGTATTAGCTTTTTTGAGGTAAAATAACAAAAGTTCAATAGATAAATTTATAAGAATACAAGGTTGTGACATTATTTTTGGAAAACAACAAAAATGTGTTGAAGGAGCATGTCCTAAATGATATCAAATTGAATTCATACTCCAAATGCTCCTTTCGATGTCATATACACAATCCCACGCAACATCTAGAGTTTATGCTAAGGAGTAGAACTTCCCTATCTACAAATTTATATTCAGGTATGACTAAACAAATTCATGTATTTTGTACAATAAACAGTTCACTCTGAAATTCTTAGACATCATAATCATTTATTAACTATATAACTTAATTTAAAGTGCTTATTTCCATATAGAAATAGAGTTGAAGATAGTCTTCCTTCTCATACGTAAATATCAAACTTTTTGTACATCAATGAAACTAGTGCAGGTGAGTGCATGATAAATCGTACTGGAAAATTATTTATACTCAAGAAAATATTTGACAAGTGAACAACTTTGAAGAAGTGAATGCAACATAATTTACAATATTATTGGCATATTTTAATTGATTATATTATATTAGATTATTTAATTTTCTTAGATCTCTTATAACATTTCATTGTAAAATATATATGAAATTATTTAGCAAGTGTTTGTTACTCCTTGTAGTCCATGACTCATACAAGACTACACTATAAAAACATTTAATCAATCCTCACTCTTCATTTCTAAAACTAGAACAAGATAAAGTAGTAAAACTTACTCATTCTAAATAATACCCAAAACCTGATTGTCATGTGTAACAGCCACTAAATATATAAAATGTGAAATGTAGAAATAAGTACAGGCCTCACTCTTCGTTTCTAAAATAGAACAAAGTATAAAGAAATGAAAAAAAGATATTGTATATCAAATTAGCGGAAGATCAAGGAAATAAGGAAATTAACATGTCGAAGAAAATGTAACAACATATCGACTTACCTTCCACGAAGAGCTTGGAGAAAGATAGAACTAGAATGGAGAGGAAAATCTACGAAGTTACAAAGCTACCCTGGGTATACAATAAGAAACAACAAATCTTAAATCTTCCTTAGTTCAACAAAGCCACTTATTATAAATTTATATTTTTATATTACAATAAATGTAAGTTAGGGTAGGGTTAGTGTCTTTGGAACCAAGTCAATTTTGTGAGTGTGGGTTTGTGTTGTATATGTGTTCGTGCACTTTATATTATGTAATAACGATGTAACATAAAATAAAAATATCACTCAAGTAAATCAAAATAACTTATGGATATTTACTAGGTGAAGCCAAACGTTGAAGAGTCTGCTTGATTTCACTTGTCAAACTGTGGCATCTATGATTTAAAAGAAGGCTCTAGAGGAGATCCACTAAACAATCAAAATTGAGAATGACTTCAAAGCCTAAAGAAAAAGGGAGGTTAGAAAGGAGAATGCCTAAGCATTTGAGTGAATCTGATGTTTTTCATATGATGGGCCGAAATTATTTGTTTATATATGATTACCAGAATATGAAAATGTTAGTTTCACTCAAATCCTCAGTTATTCTCCCTTTCTAAACTCTTCCTTCCTTAGGGGTTATGTTATTCTTAATGTTAAAGAACTCGCAGATTTTCTTTGGATTCTTTTCTCTGATCTTATATGCCACAGTTTGACAAGTTAGATCAAGTAGGCTCTTTATGCTCATGTAGTTAGCAAACAAAACCAAATCAAAGAATTTAATACAAAAAAATTTTATAATGCTTGGACTTTCACCTAATAAATTACCGTAAGTTAATTCATTCCTTCACGTGATTTTTTTCTTCCATTAGTTCATTATTATATAATTTAAAGCAATTATATACACTTTAAAAGTGATTATAAAGTTAGATATTATATCCTTTTTTTGTATTATTATCTTGAAAACTTCTTAGAGATCATAACCTATTAAAGTACAAACTATCACTTTTAAAATAATTATCCATATTTTATAAATTTGCTAGTATTTAACTAATATATTTCCTTTTTTTCAAAGACAAGATGATATCAAAGTTGATTTATATACATATATATATATATGTATATATTATAAGGGGTAGATTGAACATACTTAGGAAGATGAACCACAGAAAACGAAGGGACGGACCCAAACATGAATTTAATAAATATAAAACAAAATTTTTTGAGAGATATTGTATATAAAATCAGTGGAAGACCAAAGAAAAAAGGAAATTACACGTAGAAAAACAAGTAACAACAAATTGACTTACTTTCCACGAAGAACTTGAGAAAGATATAACTAGAATGGAAGAGGAAAATCTATGAATTTACGAAGCTACTAGCCTATCAAGCATATGGGAAGTCGTGCTCATTGGCCTATGGCGGGGGGTAATAATTATTCTATATTGCTTGGGTAAATAGCCCCTTTATTATTGAATAGTTCAAATAACTAGTTGAACATACCTATTCTTTTAAAGAATATCCTCCCCTTATCGAAAAGAAGGGCCCGAAAATGAGAGGACTGGCTTTCTCATCCCCCTAAGGAAGTAGAGCGCATATAGTTTCCCATCTCCCAGTGGAGCCGAGCCATCTGCTTCTCTGAGACCTGTTCCCAGGGATCCAGATCAATATGCCTCGAAGTGGGAAGGAAATCACCCTGGCCACCAACCTAATTCTTTTCCATCTATCTCGTCCGTATCAACACCATCAAAAGTGTCCTAAGATCCACGCGGGTATACACAAAGAAACAACAAACATTCCTCGGTTCAACGAAGCCACTTATTATAAATGTATATTTTTATATTACAATAAATGCAAGTTAGGGTTAGTGACTTTGGCACAAATGCAATTTTGTGTGTGCGGTTTTGTGTTTGTATGTTTGTGTGTGCGTGTTTTATATTATGTAATAACGATGTAACATAAAATAAAAATATCACTCAAGTAAATCAAAACAACTTATGGAAATTTACTAGGTGAAGTCAAGCATTTAAGAGTCTGCTTGATTTCACTTGTCAAACTGTGGCATCTATGATTTAAAAGAAGGCTCTAGAGGAGATCCACTAAACAATCAAAATTGAGAATGACTTCAAAGCCTAAAGAAAAAGGGAGGTTAGAAAGGAGAATGCCTAAGCATTTGAGTGAATCTGATGTTTTTCATATGATGGGCCGAAATTATTTGTTTATATATGATTACCAGAATATGAAAATGTTAGTTTCACTCAAATCCTCAGTTATTCTCCCTTTCTAAACTCTTCCTTCCTTAGGGGTTAAGTTATTCTTAATGTTAAAGAACTCGCAGATTTCCTTTGGATTCTTTTCTCTGATCTTATATGCCACAGTTTGACAAGTTAGATCAAGTAGGCTCTTTATGCTCATGTAGTTAGCAAACAAAACCAAATCAAAGAATTTAATACAAAAAAAATTTATAATGCTTGGACTTTCACCTAATAAATTACCGTAAGTTAATTCATTCCTTCACGTGATTTTTTTCTTCCATTAGTTCATTATTATATAATTTAAAGCAATTATATACACTTTAAAAGTGATTATAAAGTTAGATATTATATCCTTTTTTTGTATTATTATCTTGAAAACTTCTTAGAGATCATAACATATTAAAGTACAAACTATCACTTTTAAAATAATTATCCATATTTTATAAATTTGCTAGTATTTAACTAATATATTTCCTTTTTTTCAAAGACAAGATGATATCAAAGTTGATTTATATACATATATATATATATATATATATATATGTATATATTATAAGGGGTAGATTGAACATACTTAGGAAGATGAACCACAGAAAACGAAGGGACGGACCCAAACATGAATTTAATAAATATAAAACAAAATTTTTTGAGAGATATTGTATATAAAATCAGTGGAAGACCAAAGAAAAAAGGAAATTACACGTAGAAAAACAAGTAACAACAAATTGACTTACTTTCCACGAAGAACTTGAGAAAGATATAACTAGAATGGAAGAGGAAAATCTATGAATTTACGAAGCTACTAGCCTATCAAGCATATGGGAAGTCGTGCTCATTGGCCTATGGCGGGGGGTAATAATTATTCTATATTGCTTGGGTAAATAGCCCCTTTATTATTGAATAGTTCAAATAACTAGTTGAACATACCTATTCTTTTAAAGATATTCTCCCCTTATCGAAAAGAAGGGCCCGAAAATGAGAGGACTGGCTTTCTCATCCCCCTAAGGAAGTAGAGCGCATATAGTTTCCCATCTCCCAGTGGAGCCGAGCCATCTGCTTCTCTGAGACCTGTTCCTAGGGATCCATATCAATATGCCTCGAAGTGGGAAGGAAATCACCCTGGCCACCAACCTAATTCTTTTCCATCTATATCGTCCGTATCAACACCATCAAAAGTGTCCTAAGATCCACGCGGGTATACACAAAGAAACAACAAACATTCCTCGGTTCAACGAAGCCACTTATTATAAATGTATATTTTTATATTACAATAAATGCAAGTTAGGGTTAGTGACTTTGGGACAAATGCAATTTTGTGTGTGCGGTTTTGTGTTTGTATGTTTGTGTGTGCGTGTTTTATATTATGTAATAACGATGTAACATAAAATAAAAATATCACTCAAGTAAATCAAAACAACTTATGAAAATTTACTAGGTGAAGTCAAGCATTTAAGAGTCTTCTTGATTTCACTTTTCATACTATGGACGATCTGATCAAAGAAAAAACTCTAGAGGAGATCCGCAAAACACTAAACATTGAGAAAATTTTTAAGCCGAAGGAAAAAAAGAAGGTTAGAAAGGAGAATGCATAAGCATTTGAGTGAAGCTGGTGCTTTTCATATTATGGGCCAAAATTTTTTGTTTATATATGACTACCATGAAAATGCTAGCTTCCCTCAAATCCTAAGGTATCTCCCTTTATAAACTCTTTCCCTTCCTCATGGGTTAAGTTATTCTTAATATTAAAGCTCTCTCGGATTTCCTTTGGATTCTTTTATTTGATCTTATATGCCACAGTTTGACAAGTAAAATCAAGTAGGATCTTTACACTCATGTAGTTAGCAAACATAATCAAATCAAAGAATTAAATATGAGAAAATGTTTTATAATGCTTGGACTTTAACCTAATAAATAACCGTATGTTAATTCATTCCTTCAGGTGATTTTTTGTCTTCCACTACTAATTTATTATATAATTTATAGAAATTATAAATACTTTAAAATTGGTTATCTAATTAGTTATTATATCATTTTTTGCTTAATTAGCTCGAAAACTCCATAGAGAAAATAACCTTTTAAAGTACAAACTATCATTTGATAAATATAAATCAATTTTTTTGAGAGACATTGTATATCAAATTAGCCCAATACCAAGTAAACAAGGAAATTAACACGTAGAAGAACAAGTAACTAAAAATCGACTTACCTTCTACGAAGAGATTGGAGAGAAGATAGACCTAGAATTGAAGAGGAAAATCTACTAAGTTACAAAACTATCAGCACGGGTATGCACAAAGAAACAACAAATCTTCCTCAGTTCAACAACGCAACTTATTAGGAATGTATATTTTTATTTTACAATATAAGTAAAGTTAGGGTTAGTAACTTTGGGACCATGTCAATTTTGTGTGTGCAGTTTGTGTTTGTATGTGTGTGTACACCCTTTATATTATGTTATAACGATGTAACATAAGATAAAAATATCACTCAAGTAAATCAAAATAACTTATGGAATTTACTAGGTAAAGCAAAACATTTAAGAGTCTGCTTGATCTCACTTGTCAAACTGTGACAGATATGATCAAAGAGAAGTCTCTAGAGGAGATCCTCTAAATATTAAAAATCGATAATGACTTCAAGCCTAAGGAAGAAAAGGAGGTTAGAAAGGAGAATGTCTAGGCATTTGATTGAAGCTGATGTTTTTCATATGATGAGCCAAAATTATTTGTTTATATACGATTACTCAGAATATGAAAGTATTAGCTTCACTCAAATCCTCAGGTATTCTCCCTTTCTAAACTCTTCCCTTCCGTAGGGGTTAAGTTATTCTTAATGTGAAAGATCTCGCGGATTTCCTTTGGATTCTTTTCTTTGATCTTATATGCCATTGTTTGACAAGTTAGATCAAGTAGGATCTTTATGCTCATGTAGTTAGCAAACATAATTAAATCAAATAATTAAATAAGAAAAAATGTTTTATAATGCTTGAACTTTCACCTAATAAATTACCGTAAGTTAATTCATTCCTTCACGTGATTTTTTTATTCTATTACTTATTTATTATATAATTTAAAGCAAATATACTTACTATAAAATTAATTATCTAATTAGTTATTATACCCTTTTTTGCTTAATTAGCTTGAAAAGTCCTTATTTAAAATAACCTTTTAAAGTACAAACTATCACTTTTAAAATAATCTTTCATATTTTATAAACTTGCTAGAATTTAACTAATATATTTCCTTATTTTCAAAGATAAGATAACACCAACGTTGATCTATATAATAATAATGTAAATGTTGAAATTAGTGATTAATATTCAGAGAAAACTAAGACTTTAGAAAAAAATGCAAGCACACTAAGATGGCTGGAAAACAAAACATCAACAACATATAAAATATGCTTGCATCCATTCTCAACAAAGTAGAAGGATCAGAAAAAGTGCTAAAGGAAATGAAAGAGAACGTCTCATCTCAAAAATAAAATAGTTACTTCATATTCGGTAACGATTAAGCAACTGAAAACACAAATGGGCAAAATAACTCATTTAAATCCAAGGCCAAAAGGAGGTCTACCGAGTAATACACTGCTCAACCCAAAGAATGAAGTTTTGAAGCATGTATTAGGCATCCCATGATGTTAAATAAGGTGTTTCTTATGAAGCAACCCAAGTTTTAAATTTGTATTTGTTTGAATGACGTGTGTTTGATGTGTAGGTTGAAAATTTCAAGTTTTGGGAAAAAAGAGGCACTTATGCCAGCTTAAGTACCAGTCTTCAACTTGTCGAACAGATCGGTGAGCCCCATTCGGATCGCCATTTTTACCTACCAAAGGGCTGGATTTCTACAAAATTTTGTGGGCGAAAGCACGATTTGATGCATCACCAAATGTTCTGAGACATAAATTGGTGTAGCCAACTGACCCACAAATTTAATGGTTAAAAAGGAACCTTAATCGTTTTTTATTGCAAAATTTTCTTGAATTTCATATTTTCCAACCTTTTCATTTTCACAACCCATTTTTAAATCTTTTTTCTTGTTAATTTTGTGTGGGGATCAATTAATCTGGGAATCTTTGAATCTATCATTCATATTTGCTTGCCTAGCACTACTTCTTGTTTTAAGGTTCGAAATTTGAACACACTTTTATTTTTGTAATTCTGAAATGCATGCTTGTATCCTTGCTGAATTATCCACGCAATATTGATTTTTTGAATGATTTTTTCCAATGTATGCCCTTGTTGTACCTTATTTATCCGGTTTTTATCTATAATTGTTGAATAATATGTGTTAACTGATTTTCAGTTGTAGGTATGTATTAATTTTATTATTAGGTTTGGTGTGGGTGAAGCCTGAGTAACCCCAATTGCACCAATAGGTTGAGTTTGCCCAATGATAGAGTGGGTGACATCATTCTTAAGGACAGAAGACATCGATTGGTCAATTCTGTACAAATCGGGGAATGTCTAAGTACCCATAAGTAATTATTGGTATGGATCTTGGCTAAATTGCATAGAATATGAGTCTAATTTTATCATCATTGGCTCCGGGTTGGAAATTGGAGGTCAGAGTCAAAATATGGCAGAAGGACCTTTCGGCGAGCTTAGTTGAGCTCGCCGAATGACTTGTTCGTTTGCCCAATGACTCTTGGATCACCTTTTTATTCGTCAAAATTGATGAAATATTTTTGTAACATTAGGGGATACACCTGAAATCGCTCAGAGACTTGCCAAATGTCTGTTAGATCGCCCTTCTCGCCCCACATTTTAGAAAATATATTAAAACATTTGGCGAGCTACTTGTAGTTTGTTGAATTGTTTCGGCGAATCGCCGAAAGGCCATGGACATCACAAACTTGTACTGAATTCTAGGAAATTTTAGTCTAGAACAATCTGCTCGCGGAACTACTCAATAAGTTTCCCCGTACAGTTTTAGGCTTTGATAATTTTCAAACTATTTATAACATAGTTATTTATTCGATGTTACTTCGCAGGTACGTCTAGACGTAAGGTACGAACCAACCACCCCTCAAGAGAGCACAGGGAATAGTGATCAACGAGGGTGTTATCCCCTCTCGAACCACACAATCAAAGATTCCTCCAAGTCCGGCTGAGGAAAGATCAGATAGTACGGGCATCGATGCCACCCACCTCACTACATCAGAGTCAGATAGTGAGGGCAAATCATGGGTTAGATCGCTAGTCTCTGTATTTGAGCCGGAGGACGACCAAACATTATAGAGGAGGAGAGTAGAGTTGCGATCCAATTCACTCCATGACCCGGCCAAGATCATGGTACCTCCTAAACCTCCTCCACCTCCAAAACATACGGCCGAACAGTTACCTCCAGTCCCACAAGTTCAGGCACCTCCTCCTCAGAAAATACTGAAGGTTGCGGGATTGAAAACCATTCTTGAGGAGAAGATATTTTATATAGACGGAGTAGTAGAGATATATCCAGAGGTGTGGAATACTATCAAGTTCCGGAAATTTAATATCTTCACCAAGACGTGAGGCACCTACGTTTCATCTTGGGTCTAAGAGTTCTATACCAAGTATGGGATGTTAGTGGCAAACAGAAAGAAAAAGGCTAGATCTTTACACCTGTGGATCCTGTAGCGGTGTGGTGCAGAAGAGTGAAATGCAACAGCACCGACATTAATGAGGTACTAGGGTGTATGATGAACATAATCCACTTTTTGGTGGATTAGATACTAAGAAGACCCGGGATGATCTGAAGTGTTGGTTCGCTCCTCCGGTCTCATATGTCACACCGCCTTGTATTGAGGCATGAGTTTCGATGAAGAAGAAGGATTTAAATGTGGATGTCACGTTATAGTTCGCGTTTATCAGCAACACTTTGATGCCCTCACGAAATGAGTCTATACTTAGGCATCTAAAGGTTGCATTGTTGGGCTGCATCATTGGCCGGGATTGACTAAATATTGACCTGACTATTGAGTAGGAAATAGACATGAGATCCAAATAGAGTCAGACTTCCTTTTCATTCCCGGTGTTGACTACGGAGTTGTGTCGGTGTGCTCGAGTGCCACTGATAGAGAACACAAATATGGTTACCCCCACTTCCTCTACTAACATCTGAAAGATCAAGGCTGAGTACACTACGGATGAGACCAAGATAAGGAGAGATACACTAGTGGACACCTCCACGTTAGTTGATGTGGAGATGTTACACACTGACACAACCCCCTCCTACTCAGGTTGATGAGCCATCAGGTACCCCTAGCGTTTCCACTTATGTTCCTTCTAGTACTGTTATTGTTGTTGCTTCTTCCATTGTTGTTGTTGTTGCTTCTTCTTCCTGGACCTCGTTTACCCAGTCTATGTTGTTTAGATGGGTCATTTGGCTCAGTTTTCTGATATACGTGTCTCGTAAGTAGAGGCTATTATACAAAGAATGATTAAGAGAGTCGTTGTTGTTGTCTTATCTCCTATTCAAGCTGAGTTGAGAGAGCACTGAGAGTTGATTAATGTACATGGCTTGGATTTGGATGCCCTCACAGTGCGAGTGGAGGCATGCGAGCAAGGTAGGAGCTTGTCTGAGGATATGACAGCCTTGAAGGTCGATATTAATGGTTTGAGGTGTGATGTAGATGAGGTGAAATATGCAGATATTTCTATGTTATTAGGCA
The DNA here is from genome assembly GCA_032847665.1 of Solanum chilense. Classification (NCBI taxonomy): domain Eukaryota; kingdom Viridiplantae; phylum Streptophyta; class Magnoliopsida; order Solanales; family Solanaceae; genus Solanum; species Solanum chilense. Next base: position 68,114,918 of record CM064963.1, on the reverse strand, counting down.
TGCTGGACTTTCCCAATGTCCCGACTACAAAGTTGCCATCCCTTTTTGAGATCTATCCGGCCACTACAATCGGAGATGCTGTTGTGGCTGATAAGGATGTCGATTCAGATTCTCCCAAGACCGATGAAGAGGGGCTTGGAGCATAAAATATTGTAGTATATGATGACCTAGAGGACCTCAAAGGTGCGATGGTGTAGACAGTTATGGAGGCATATCTTAGGGATACATCAATGTTGGGATCCAGTGCAGGAACTGATGGATCTGAGTCGAGCACTAATGCCCCGATTGAGGGAGTCACGAATATGCAAAGTTCACCTCAGGCTTAGACTTATAGGGGGATATTGACTTGTTTTACCTTTATTTTAAGTCTTTTTATTTCATTTTATATTTGAGGACAATTTCTAGTTTTATTTTGACGGAATGAGGTATATTTATATCTATTTTTTTTTGGGCTATTTTATGGATAATTTTCTTGTCGTGAATGGTTATTGAGAATACTTGATTTCGTTAGTAAAAATTGGTTTTTGATCTATTGTTTTTTAATGTGAATGTTGATTTTGCCCAAATTAAAAATTTGTCACCTCTTGATTTTTGTGAATATGACTGATCTCTTGCAAATTTGAGTGTCAATTGCGATCAATAACGATGACTGAAATAGTGCTCTTGATTAAACAATATGTTTGTGGGATTACCATGAGGCAAATTTGATTCGCAAATGTCATATGTCAACTCTTAGCATCTCATTGTTATTTACGGGTTGTCGAAATGAATCTTGTGATGATCATTGCACACAAGCTAAAATTGTAGAGTCTTTGTTTGATGATTGTGCTGAATGTCGTGTATGGTGACATTGCCTTAAGATATGCTTGGTAATAGCTAGAACTTACCCGTTCATCCAGTTGACAGTAGAGGAATGAGAGAGATTATCTTAGGCAAAACTGTGGAGAGTGATCCAAAATTATTATTATTCCTCTCTATAACCACTTTGTGAGGGTGTAAACCTTTTTTGGCACCATTTGAGCCTACCATCCTTGGATGAAACTTGATCACATTTGAACTCTTTCATTCCAACCAAAAACCTTCACGAAACGTTGATCCTTTTGAGAAATTCATTCTTGAAGAGTCGTGTTGAAAAATATGGAACCTCTCCATCTAAAAAGGAAGAAGAAAACTGAAAAAATAAAAAGATTGAGAAAGAAAAGAATTGTTGGAATAAATACTTTACAATGGATAAATGAAATGGGGTGTCCAATGAGTCGGCTTAAAAGATCATAGGGCAAATTGTGAAAATCAAAAAGAGTGAAAGAAAAGGAGAAAAATCGAAATGCATGTCATGCTTCATGAAGATAGAAGTCACTAAAACAAAATTATAAGATCTTAGCCCTCAGCCTCGTTACAGTTCTTGAAAGACCTTTGTGATCTTGATTGAGCTTAATTTCATGTTAATTGGAAAATACAGACAAGCCTATGAGTAGAATAAATGCATGTATTTATCTTTGAGAGTGTGAGAGTTGTTTTTGATTGGTTAATGCTAAAATTTTGATGAGTTTTGTATGAGCATGGAATCATTCTTGGTGTGAGGGCATTTGGATATTTTTGTTGAGCTTGAACTTGCATTTGGAGAAAGCATTGTGAGCTTGAGTTCAATCTTATGATGGCTAGTTACAGTTTGAAACGTGTAGTGAACAATTGAACATTGCATGGATAGTTTGAATCTCGTATGCATTCATGTTGAGTCTTGACTAGCACTATGTGTAGACATCTTTGTTGAACTGATTGATCTTGTGTTTAAGTTGGGTTATTGATGTGTCAGGGATTTCAACTCATTTAGGGCTTAATATAGATAGTTTTATCATCCTCAATGCCTACTTTATTTTCTAAACTAATGTTTAAATGATAATTTGCAGCAATGAAGACAAAAAAAGCAAGGCAAAGACATTACCAGAATATGGGGTGAAAAAGTTGAAGACAAGAAAGGTTGATGATCGACAAAACCACTCGGTTAGTCGCTGACTGGCTCTTCAGCTCGCCAAACATTACAACACCAGCCCTAGGAAATATCCAACCCAACGACGGAAAATGGAATTTCGACGAGGCGCCGATTGGATCGGCAATGGAGATCCTGATCGCCTAAAGTCACAGAAGAGAAATGGTGAGAGTCAAGTCAAGAAAGAGATGGAAGGGGAACTTTGACGCATTGCCGAGTTGGTCGGCAATACTCCACTTATTTCGCCAAATTGATCAGAAGCCAAACATTTGGGAACGTATAAATGAAATTCTGAAAACAGCAAAAGAAGTTCCCACACATTCTAACTCTGAGTTTTTTTTATCTTAAAGAACTCCAAATATTGTTTTTTAGTATTTTTTAAGTAGGAATTTAGGGGTTTTTTTATTTGGAACTAATTTTGAGAATTGTGAAGACCTACAATCTGTTACCCGAACTGATGAGAACATAGTTGGTAACAATTTCTTGTTTTTATGATGTTTTGTTAAAAAAAAATTTTTTGGGGCTGTGATTATGTGATTAATTGTTTAATTTATCTTATGTGTGATAATATTTACCAGTTTTGTTGTTGATTTGAAGTGGGTTCAGTTGGTAATTGAGTTTTCATTGATGAATTGTAGTTGCAAATATAGTTGTACCTTAGTATTCTAGACTTGCTTGAGAAGATGTTTTAGAATTAAGGTTATCAATTGATCATTATAGTGATTGAGTTATTGTAGATTTAGCTTGAGAAAGTGGGTCTGAATTTGATCCTACCAATCTAGCTCGAGAGAGTAGGTTAATTGAGGTTTTGGGTTGTTAATATTTTTTGTGCTTGTCGAGGTTTGAGAGAACTATCTTGATTCGTAATAGTTGATTGAGAAATATCTGTTACACCTAAAGTCTATCCACTAAGATTCAATGGATTTCAGTAAATAATAATCACTTGTACATCAAAATTGGCATTTAATCTATCACATCCCCAAGGTTCCGTCTCTACTTGATTACTCTCGTATTTTCGTAGTTAATATTTGCTCACTCTAATCCCCCCCCCCAATTGACACTACTTGTCAAACCCTGACGTTTACTTTAATTATTTCAAAAATGTTGAATCCTATAATATATTAGGACACTTCATAATTGAATTCGCTTTTATATCACTCATTGTAAGATTGAACCCAACTCTTTGTTGGGTTTAAACTTTATTATGACCGCATACACTTAAAATTGGATGAAGTGTAGTGGAGCATTACCATAGTTCTGGTGATCTTGTCACCATGAGAGGTGAGGTGAGCTTTCTACCTTGCGAGTGGATGTAGACCAATTGAGGTCTACTAATAGATTGATGTTATGGGGCAATATTTACCTACTAGATGTTCCAGTTTCAAAATCACCGATGATGCCCAGGAGTGAGCCATATCTATGTGTGCAGCAGAGGGGGATAGATGGAAGAAATGCTACTGATGAAGAAGAGATGGTTGACGATGTGTTGTCCAAGGAGACGAATGAGGACGAGATAAGGAAAGACGAGGATGAGAATGGTATTGTGCAAACACTCACAGAGTTAGAGTATACTGAGGATATGATTTTTCAAGCTACCCTCGTGAGATCCCTCTAGGAGACCTCCGCAATCGGCACTAGTGAAGTCTCTTCAGACTCTACCATTCCTCCCAGTGATGTGCAGCCATTGATTCCACAAGTGATAATATTTTTGGGAATTGATGCCTTGGATGATGTTACTCCTCCGTAGATTCCTCCAGTTGATAGCACTCACATGCTTTGCATGTCAAGGGGATATTTTTACTCGTCCTCGCGTGCTTATTATTTTTAAATTTAAGACGCTGCATATTTATATTTATCGTATTTTTGTTTATATTATGGTGTTTTCCTTGGTTTGGTGTAGCTCTTGTTGGCTATATTTTTTATCTCAAATATGTAACTACTCTATGAGTTTTAAAATTCATGATATGATTGAGTTTCATTAATGAAAATTCAAGGATCGACTGTATTCAATATTGATGTCTTGAATAGTACTCATGATGAGAATAATTTATAGTGTTGGTATTGCAATAAATAAATCAGTGTGGTTGCACTTTTGAGCGATCTCTTTGAATCATTCATTCACTACCTGTGCATTGATGTGAGCCTTGCAATAAACATAGCACATACGCTCTTGATTTTTCCAGGATGTGCTAAATGAGTGTATTTCAAAGTTGCATGTATGGTGAGGTCTGACTTGAAAGCATGTGAGTAGTCCTAGAGTTTTTCTTGTTAGTCTAATCATCTAAACCTTGGTAAATATAAGGTGTCATCTTGGGCAACAATTCTATGAGGAACTCAAATTCTCTTATTTTTGTGACTACCTTGTGATGGTGTGCATCCATTTTGACACCATTTGAGCTTAAACCATTTGTTGACAAAACCAAATTAAAACATCTTGAGAATAATTGCCCCCACCTTCTCACCCAAAATATGTTTTGAAGCATTGGTCTGTTTATATAGCTAACTGAGGCCAAAATCCTAAGTTAGGGGTATGGAAAGGAAGGAGGAGTGAAATCCAAGTGAAGGACAAACAAAGATGAAATGAGTCTCAAATTTGAAGTTTGTTACAAAAAGAAGAACCCTTCCTTATTTCAAAAAATAAATAAATAAATAAACATTGTGATGAAATATTTTGAAAAGTTGAAATGAAAAAGATAAGTTGATTAAATAAAGGGGATCCCTAATAAAGTAAGTGAAAAGTCAAAGTTTGAGTTCTCAAATGAAAACAACTTAGAGAGGTAAAGATGATTGCAAAAATGCTTTAAAAATATTAAGTCACTAAGCCAGATTTATCATATCTTAACCCTCAGCCCAATTAAAATCCTATAAGATCCCTGAGATCTTGTGTGATAATTGGAAAATATTTGCAAGCCTATGGGATGAAAGCATGCATGTATTTCTCTTTTCGGAGAGTGAGAGTTACATTGATTTCTTATTTCTTTGTTGATTTGTATTGTGAGAGCATGGAATTATTCTTGATGTGAGGGAACTTGAAAGTAATTGTTGAAATATGGTCTTGCATAAGAAAAAAAGTTATAGTGAACTTGAGTTTGTGTTGAAACCATCTAGTCATCATTTTAAGCTTTTTTATTATGACTAAGTGTAGCGTGTTGTTGAGACTAGTCTTGAGGATGCACCTTTGTACCACTAGAATCAGGATCATACCACTTGCATAGAAAAATTACTATCTATTTCTTTTGGCCAACCAACAAGGTACTCGAGTTCTATAGTCTCTTGAAGCACACCATAATAATCAATATTCCCCTCACCTTTTACCCACACCCCACTATTATTAATTTTCTTGCCTTTGGACCATTCTTCTGTATGAAATTTGTACCCGTTGATGAATTACTTCGACATTATTCTAACTCTATAATCAGGTCCACAAGAAATATCACGTAAAAATTGGACATCCACGACATTAACTAGATTATGAACCTATATTGAGTTAAAGAAAATTTAGAATTCTAAAAATACATATAATTGATAGGAAAGTTCTTAATAGTATTAGGTAACACTTGCATATTTTCTAAACCACTCTAAAAACCTAGGATAAACAACATCATTCACATATGAACTGACAAAATAACAACTTTAATTAGTTAAAGGGATGACCAATCAAGTTTAGAAGTATGTAATGTATGTATATGTACCTATGAAAAGGTTGGAGCACAGGAAATTTCAATAATACATGCATTGTAGCTGACTTTAGCTCCATCTCAGTTAACTTTCGCTTTCGAGTATGTTTTGGACCTCCTTTTCCTGGATGATTAAATATTGAAAAGGGTGGTGCCAAAGGATCGCCTATTCATCCATCATTATTTCGATTGGGTCTACTTCTCAAACACGGAACATAATTTTCAAAATAATATGAATCAAAATTAGAAATTTCCCTTGCCAGATATGCTTCATGCATCGATTCCTCAATTCTCCATCTATTTTTTTATGGTGTGTTTACTTTTTCCGATAATCATGTAAAGTATGACATTTAGATGAAATTTTTTTAAAATTCATACACAAAATAAAAATGATTAAAATTCCTCACCTCTCAAATGGATACATCCATCTACCTTGTACTGGACCTCCAAGTCGTGCCTCTTGCACAAGATGAACTGGGAGATGTTCCATTACATTGAAAAAACCAGGAGGAAATATTTTTGTCAGTTTGTTTCAAGCTATGCAAATGTTACTTTCCATGTAATATAGGTTCTCCACCCTCAATATACTAGAACAGAACTCTTTGGAAAAAAGGCTTACTTTTGTGATGGGTTTCCATATTCTATAATGCAAGGACTTGAATGCAATAGACATCAAGGATTCCATGAAAACGTGACAACATAGACATCAATTTTCCTTCTTTCATATCAACATGTCTAGATAAGTTTGAAGCACATCCATCAGGCATCTTCAAATTTCTTATCCAATCACAAATCTCTCTCTTTTCATCCAAAGTGGATGTGTAACTAGCCTTGGGTTTGAATCTTGTTGTTAAGGTATATCAAGTATAACTCACTTCGCCTGCAAAATTCTTTTAAGTCCAATGTAGCCTTCACATTATCTTTTGTCTTGTTATTGATATCCATCACAGTATTAAATATATTGTGAAAAGAGTTCTTTTTAATATGCATGACATCCAAATTATGGTGAAGAAGGCTATGCTTCCAATAAGGTAACTCCCAAAATATGCTTTGTTTTGTCCAATTATGTGTAACACCATAACCATGTATCCTAGATTGTGGAGAATTTGTTACCTTAGGTAAGTCCCTAACCCTATGCCATATTTCTTCAGGCGATAAAGTTGTAGGTGGCTCTTTAAAATCAATTTGGCTCTTCATAAATGCACTCGTATTTCTCCAAAGTTCATGATATATTGTCAAGAATTGATGGTGACAATCGAACTATGAGTTCTTATATCCATATTTTAATATGAATGCTTTTGTATTTTCCATACAACATGGGCAAGCTAGCAGTTGACCACCCAGACAACATTCTATAAGCAGGAAAATAATTTATAGTCCATATCAATACAGCACGCAATATGAAGTTTTCTTTATGGAATACATCATATGTTTCCATAGCTTGATTCCACACAATTTTAACTCATCGAACAAAGGTTGTATGTATACGCTGATCAAATTTTTAGATTGTTTGGACCTAGAATAATACAAGTTAGGAACAAATATGGACTTGTCATACATGACTCCGGGGGGATATTATATGGTGTACATTTACTGGCCAAAATGAATATGGTGCCGCAGAGACTGAGAATAGAGTGATTCCATCAGGACATAATTCTAACCTAATATTTCTAGGTTCACTAGCAAATCAGGAAACACTCTATCAGAATGCTTCCATGCTTCTCTATCTGATGGATGACATAAAATACCAGGTGGTCTTTCATGTTCATAATTCAATCTCATATGAGGCACAGAGCTCATTGATGCATACAATTTCTTATAACCTAGGTATAAGGGGTAAGTAATGCATTGCCTTCACTGGACCCCTCTTATTTTTGACATTTGTGACTTCCTTATAACGATCTTGATTACAAATTTTACAATTTTCTAAAGCTCCATCATCTTTATAAAATAGCATGCAACCATTTTCACAACAGTCAATCCTTTCTGATGAAAGTCCTAACTTAGAAATCATGTTCTTTGTCGTGTAGAAAACTTTATGTAAGTCTACTTTATTAGGATTAAGCTCATTCATAAGCCCAATGATAGAATCCATCCACGCTTGAGAAATTGAATAATCAGATTCCATATTTAGCAATCGAACGGCAACAAACAACTTAGAATGCATTGAACCTTCATACAGTGATTGATACGCTTCATTTAATTGTTCATAGAAGCTCTTAGCCTCATCGCATCCCTCAACATTTCATCAAATCAAGAATTTTTAATGTTATTATTCTCTATAGAATTATCCAAACCATCAAACGCATTATGAAAAGTCAACATTAGCTACATTGACGTCATTCTCTCCCTGAAATGTCCACACATAAAATTATCCATAAATCCATTCTTCAGAATATGAAATTCAATTTTATATGGTTTCAATAACTTGATACCTTTGCATTTGGCACAAGGACACCTAATTGTGCATTCTATAAGAAAACCATTTCTAGTTTTCGCCTTTGCAATAAATTCTCAAACCCCATTTATAAATTACACCCTCAATCCCATACTATTAAGATGAGTTCTATCATTTATCTATTTACGATGTGCAAATTCCATCTACACAAATAAAATATTTTAAAATTTAAGTAAACAAACTAGCAACAATTCAATGAAGAACACATCTATAAATGAAATCTTATAAATGAAGATTTTTCAACTACACAATATAACAAATTGTTCATATTTGGCAAACTTGTTTAAGAAGATAAGAAAACACCACATAGCACTTTTCAAGACATAATCTTGATAGTAAGTAGAAAGAGACGACAATATATATATACTCTATATAAGCATAATCATTACTTCATAAATTGAATTAGAAAATCTTAAAGTTTTAACTCACCGATTGTGAAAAGAGAGATATAATCGAGAGTATAGAGGAGACGCACGCATGCAAAGTGTTCGAGAAAATTAAGTAACAATCCAATTCTGCTTAGAAAATTAAGCATATATTAATTCTAATTTGTTGATAGAAGAAAAAAGAAGTAGAAGGAGAAAATGGAAAAAGTGGAAAAAAGGAAATGGAGCATGCTAAAGTTCAATCCAGCTATTTACTGGTTTGATTAGGAAAGGCATGATTTAGCAATTTCATGAGCATTTGGTTTCCAGCAACTATTTCTAGAAGTTGATGAATTTTATTTCCAAAGCTCGATCGATTAACCGAAACAGATATATTATAGTAAAAAAAGTATAACTTCAATAAAGATGTACACTTCAACAATTATATATATATATATATATATATATATATATATATATATATATATATATATATATATATATATATATATATATATATATATATATATATATATATATATATATATCAGACGTCCTAACTAAGAAGTGGTGGAGAAGATCCATACAAATAAATTAACCAACACTATATCTATCTCTTGCTTCTTGTCTGCCATATTTTGTCAACATTATATCCTCCTACTAGATGCTCTCCTTCCTATTACTTACTCTCTCCTATATAAACCTCGCATCACTTTAATTCTTGTACCTAAACCCTACCTAACTCCTCCTCGCTCCTAGTATAAAAATATCATAGTAGCTACTTAAGCCCTCTTTAAGAATAAACTTTCTTCTGATAATTGTTTCCACAAATGGGATCCCTACTGCCTCTATCCATCTTTTTTCCTCTAAACATTTACAAGAATTCTCATCTTCTTTGTTGAGATGTTTACACTTGTGATAATTTTTCATATTTGTTGGATCTACTTAAAGTTGTGATTATTTAACAAAAAATTGATCTATTGAGGTGTTAATGCAAGAGGGCTGAAAGGAAAAAGGTAAATCTGTTGCAGGCAATAAATTCCACAATAAGAATTCAAATTGCCTATTAGTAGCAAGGGTGAATCCAAATGATACTGGATTTGACCATAAATCAAAAGCTACTTTTCATAGTAGAGTTAATAAAGTAAAAACACAATGAAGTTCTACACTTGAAAAGTTGTACGTATACATATAGTACGTGTAACCTAACTAAGGAGTGATGGAGTTGATACATATAATTAATTTTAACTCATACTCTCCATCTCTTACTTCTACTTTGCCAAAACTTGTCAATTATGATCCTCCGGTAATTCAGGGTTAGCTGCTCTCCTCTCCACTGTTCACTCTCTCCTATAGAACACTCTTATAACAACCTATATACATACATTCTCTGCTTCTAGAGTGTTCTCTTACCTCCATTGTTCTCACAAGTTTTGGACTTCTCCAATCCAAATACATGTGAAAAAACAAATATGACAAATCATTTTCTTCCTCTTTGATACCTTCATCGACTACTCATTTTCTTTCAAAGCAGTACAAAACAAAGAATACAAGTTTCAAAATCTGAGAACCTTAGGTCAAACATGCCATATGAAATGGAAGAGAGAAAAATATAAGTTAATGAGGTGGTGCTACACGATAAAATAGTAATGAAAGCAGGAACAACTATTAGAAACCAAATAGTAATAACAACCACTAAATCTTCTTGGTTGACATCTATATTCTTCCACTTGGGGTTATATTTCAGAACTTAATAAGTGATATAGTAATACTTACTAGCTATTTCACATATCAACAAATCTATATTTATTGTTCAAATTTATTATTCCTAACACTTGAAGGGTCACATAAGTTCATGCCTTATTTTTCTTATACTTCTTCCCTCTAGTCAAAATTTAGAAGCTCCTCCTACCTTCTATTTGTAAGTACCTCAGCTTTTGGAGGGTATAATCAAATAGACAACAATTTTCAGATTGTCAAAATTCAAAAACTCACAATATTAATTCATCGCTATTGAGATGATTCTTTCTCAACATTTCTAAATACAAGGATTTGAACAACAAAAATTTAACATATTTAATCATATATATTCAAAGCTTTCTAAATATTTCTAGCTATTCTTTCTCACTTTCCACAGAATGCATAAGGTATTCGAGCGAGTAATTCAACTATTTTCACACTAATAAAAGAAATCTAACTACAAAGAAAATATACAGGGATTTAAAATTTCCATGATAAAATACTAACTCCTTAAAGATAATCAAATAAAAATAGATGAGGAAGAGCCAAGATGCTAATAACAATCATCATGATTACACAACTTGAACAGTATTATATATAACAAAAAACGAATGCTTTAAAAATAATACGAAAGGGGAGAAGTTAAGAAGAGAAATTCCAAAACTCCCAGAGATCCGTATTTGTAGAGATGACGAGGAGAATCTAGGGTTTTTTTCATCCCACTAGTGATGCTAAGAAGGATTCTTTCAATCGTAGAGAAACTAATCATGTTCAATCAAGGTAGGAATAATCAGCCCCATGTACCATTAGAGTGATTTTGTAACATAAATAAGTCCACTAACGCCCTGATTTGAGGTTTAACACAAGCAGAAAATTAGAGACTACTATTTTCTCTAGCAAGCAGGTATCCTATAGTTGTTTTCTCAATATTTCCAGCTCCCACTGCATTTAACAAATCTTTATTGTCTTAATGTATAGAAACTTAATTCCAAGGCAAGCTTCATCGTCAAATAATGGAAGAACAAATAATCTATTTGTGTATTTCTAAGATGGACCTATCAACTTGTCAAAAATCATCTGCAATTATTAAGTTGTCATAAATATATAACTCAAAAGGGATTATACTCTTCATGTAACCAAATGAAAGAAATTAGACGATCCGGCGTACACATAAGGATATGTACTCATTGGACCAGCTCCTTAAACTAAAAGCAATTAAACATCGAACTATCACAATTGCCTATCCAATGCAATATGAACTTCATAACTCTCCCAATCCACAAAATAAACTCATTTTTCCTAGTCTACACCAATTTCAAATTTGTGCCCAAGAAACTAGGTAATGAGCAAACTTTGGCCCATCATATTCATGAATGCCTTCTTTCTAAAGCCATCAAAGTGCATACATCTAAATCTTAATAACTCTCCATCTATAAGCAAAATGATAGTAGCTTCGAAATCATGTCAATATATTAACTTTGTCATGCCCCGAGCTACCCCCGAGATGCGGACACGGAACCTAGGACCACAAGTGATCCCAAGCTAAACCTGCTGGCATGATCATGAGCATACTAAAGATAATAAACTGCTGCAAAAGCTAAATCATACTTAAAATGAAAAGATGGGGAATACTCATATTCTATAACTGAAATATTTGAAAACAATGATTTTAATACAAAAGAAATATTAACTCAATACTAAGTTGAATCTAACTATGTCTGAAAATAGCCTCTAAACTAGACTAGAAATACTAGCACAAGCCCCAGCTAAATCTAGCAAAAACTGAAACTAAATGACTAAAGACTGAAATGAAACTCATGACTGTTGTCCTCGGAGAATGAGGACTCACCACTGAATCTGCTGAACTGGAGATCGGAAAATCGATCTATGCGTGATCTTGATGTTGAAAATACGAACCTACATCATGAGAAGATGTATACTGAACATGTAGGATAGAGTAAAGTTGAAATAAAACATAACTGAACAAGCACAAAAACAAGTATAATAATCTGAACGTGATGTGCTTATTTCTAAGCTAACTGGATGCAATGACCAATTTATAACATGCCGAAACTGAATACTAAATATACTGATAAATGGTCAATGCAGAAAGTCTGACTGAACTGTGGGAGCTACTAATAATCGATAATAAAACCACATGAGCTAAATGTGGAGTCCGATGTATGCACCCCATCGAAAGGACCCAATATACCCTGCCAAAGGTATAAAGGCATGTTGGCATGATCACTAAACTGATTGCCCACAAAGGGAACTTACAGCCTACTTGGCTAGTAGTTCTTGGACTATTGGGTACGCTAAACCCTAGTCCAACTCTGTATTATGCTACTCCCAATGAATTATGTAAATTAACTCATTATATCTGAATTTTTGTAAATACTGGATAGCTTGAAAATGGACATGCAAACTGAGAATGCAATAATTAATATGGTAATTATGCATTTATAACTGAGGCATGTATATCTGAAGTGTCTGAAATATATGACCTAGCATGTGTAATTCAAGAACTAAAGAAATACAAAGTTAGGGTTATGAAATTCATGCGATAATCTTAGTAATAATATGACACTCTGATTTGGAACATATATTTAATAAATTCATGAAGTTATATCAAAGTTCTAGAAACCCTAGGTTTAATCATGACATGGGAATCAAGAATATGACTGAAAACTAGGGACCCAATGGGTGAAAGGAACTCACTAGTGAAATCCCACATACTTGGTGATGAAATCCACAGAAAAATACTTAAGTTTTGGGGATGGAACTGCTGGAGCTTATAGTTTTCTTGAACTAGGGTTCTTGAGCTTTATTCTCCTCTCTTGCTTCTAATTTTCTAAGTTTTGATTTAATGATTTGACTTGGATATGTTTTAATTATGTTTCTAGACTTAAACTGACTAAAATATGATGATTTAGCAAAACGACGTAACTTAGAGTTTAAACGGAGTGGGAAAGGTCAAAAAGACCCCTGGAAAGGTAGTTGTCGGGCCTCACGACGGCCAGGAATGACGGTCCGTCGTGCGCCCGACGCCCCGTCATTGGGTTCGTCGTGAGGGCCTGTTCGACAGGCATTTACTAAAATGGGCATAACTTTTTACTCGGAGGTCTGATTTTAGCAAGGTCGATGGATATGGAAAGATAATTCAATTATCTATCTCTGGGTAGGTCATGGAGACCTAATTCATTTGTGCTAAGAGTTATGATCATTTTAAGTTGACCAAACTGCATTTTCCCTTAACTGGCTGCAAATTTTCCACCTACAGACCGTAGGTCCACCTAAGAACCATGCTGGTCATCTATAGCTCTTGTCAGAGAGTGGTTGAATGGAGTCTTGATCGACGGTCACGGACTACGGACCGTAGTTTGACCTACGAACCGTGAGTCCCTCTGTCGTCCAAGACTTCACCAATTTTTCTAGGCTGAAATTTTTGGGAGTTTTTCCCATCGACGGTTGTGCAGGACGGACCATGGTTCAGGCTACGGTCAGTCAATGTCACCGTTGGTAGCACCTGCAGAATTTTCTGAAAAACTAATTTTTGGTCTGTTTTGGCTACGGGGTGTTACATTATCTCCCCCCTTGGGAACATTCATCCTCGAATGAAGACTAAACTAGCTGAAATAGAGGGAGAGAGATGTAAACCCCACTACTAAACACTGAGAACTGAGTTCTGACTGAATTGAGTTATGCGTACATGCAATTACGCTAAAAATGAAAGTACAAATTGATGGAACATGATTCTAAAACTCAATTTACGCATGAATGACTATAAAACTGAAGAGGAACTATTACCTCAAGTTGGAGTGGAATCGAAAGGAAAAAGGTAAGGATACTTGGCTTTCATGGCTGCTTCTGCTTCCCAAGTAGCTCCGTCTACGGACTGACTCCTTCACAAAACCTTGACTGAAGCGACTTCTTTGTTTCTCAACCTTCTAACCTGACGGTCAAGAATCTCAACTGGTACATCCTCATAAGAAATACTATCTTTCACCACCACACTCTCTAATGGCACTATAGAGGCTGGGTCACCCACGCACTTCTTCAAGAGTGAGATGTGGAAGACCGGATGCACTGCTGCTGATTTTGCTGGCAACTCTAACTCATATGTCACCTTGCCAATCCTTTTCAAGATCTTGTAAGGGCCTACCTAACTAGGACTGAGCTTCCCTTTCTTTCCAAATTTCATCACCCCTTTCATAGGTGAAACTTACAAAAAACCCAATCATCAACTTGGAACTCTAGTTCCCTTGTCCTTACATCTGCATAAGATTTCTGACGACTTTAGGATGTCTTAAGTCTATCTATAATGAGTTGCACTTTCTCCATAGCATATAGGAATGAATCTGGCCCTATCAAAGCTGTTTCACCTACTTTAAACCAACCAACAGGTGATCTACATCTACGCCCATATAAAGCCTCATAAGGGGCCATCTGAATGCTGGAATGGTAGCTATTATTGTAGGCAAACTCAATAAGAGGAAGGTGATCATCCCAACTACCCTTGAAATCGATCACAAAAGCTCTCAACATATCCTCTAAGTTCTGAATGGTACGATCTGCCTGCCCATCCGTCTGTGGATGAAATGTTGTATTAAGGTTAACTTGAGTACCAAAACCTTTTTTAAATGACTTCCAGAAATGAGAGGTAAACTAAGGACCTCTATCTGAGATGATAGACAAAAGAACCCCATGCAACCTCACAATTTCAGTAAGGTAAAGCTTGGCATAGTCCTCTGCCGAATATGTAGTCTTGACCGCCAAAAAGCAAGAAGACTTAGTCATCCTATCAACTATCACCCAAATTGAGTCATGTTGTCTGCAAGTACGAGGTAACCCTGTGATGAAATCCATATTGATCACATCCCACTTCCAAGTAGGAATGTCGATCTCTTGAGTCATACCTCCTAGTTTATGATGTTCTACCTTGACTTGCTGGCAATTGGGGCACTTACTCACAAAGTCTGCTATATCCCTCTTCATGTCATTCCACCAATAGACTTCCCGCAGATCGAGGTACATCTTAGTGGCACCTGTGTGAATAGAATACCTGGAGTTATGAGCTTCTGGAAGAATATGCTGCCTCAACTCTCCCACATCAAGAACACACAATCTACCTTGGTAGCGAAGTACACCATCTCCCTCTTGGGAGAAAACCTCCACTCTATGATTTTTTTTACTGCACCCTTTAGTTCAAGCAAGATAGGATCACTCTCTTGCTTTTCCTTAATCTCCACTACCAAAGACGATTCTTCCCCATTCTGAACTATTACACCGCTGTCTGATATGCTCATAAGGCGAACTCCTAAGCGAGCAAGCCTGTGAACATCCTTCACTAGCTCCTTTCTTTTTTCCTGAACATGGGCTACACTACCCATAGATAATTTACTAAGAGCATCGGCCACTACATTCGCCTTTCTAGGATGATTATGCACACTCATATCATAATCCTTAAGGAACTCAAGTCATCTCCTCTAGCAAAGATTCAACTCTTTCTGGGTGAACACATACTGAAGGCTCTTATGATCAGTGAACACATCTACATGAACACCGTACAAGTAGTGTCTCCATATCTTGAGTGCAAACACCACTGCTGCAAGCTCGAGGTCATGAGTTATATAGTTTTTCTCATGCACCTTAAGCTTTCTAGAGGCATAAAATATAACCTTATATCTTTGCATCAACACACAACCAAGGCCAACTCTGGATGCATCGCAATAGATCACATAACCATCTAAACCCTCTGGTAGAGTCAAGACGATCGATGTAGTCAATCTAGTTTTCAATTTTGTGAAGCTTTTCTGGCAATCATCTGACCATTGGAACTTGACCATCTTCTGAGTCAACCTTGTTAATGGTGAGGCTATGAATGAAAATCCTTCTACAACCTTCTGTAATAACCTGCTAGACCTAAGAAACTTCTGATATCGGTAGCAGAGGTAGGTCTGGGCCATTGTTTCACCGCTTATATCTTTTGTGAATCTACGCGTATCCCTTCGCTAGATACAATGTGACAAAGGAAAGCAAAGGATTGCAACCAAAAGTCACATTTACTAAACTTAGCGAATAACTGGCGATCTTTGAGAGTCTGCAGAACAACTCTCAAATGACTTGCATGTTCTTCCTCACTCCTAGAGTAAATGAGGATATCATCAATGAAGACAATAACGAACAAGTCTAAGTACTGTTTGAACACTCTGTTCATCAAATCCATGAAAGTTGCAGGAGCATTGGTTAGTCCAAACGACATAACTACAAATTCATAATGACCATATCGAGTAATGAAGGCTGTTTTTGGAATGTCACTATCTCGGACTCTGAGCTGATAATAACCCGATCTGAGGTCTATCTTTGAGAAATGACTAGCACCCTAAAGTTGGTCAAACAAGTCATCAATCCTGGGGATGGGATACTTATTCTTGATTGTGACCTTGTTCAACTGTATATAGTCAATGCAAATTCTGAGACAACCATCTTTCTTCTTTACGAACAATACCGGTGCACCCCATGGTGAAATACTAGGTCTGATGAAACCCTTATCTAGAAGGTCTTTGAACTACTTTTTCAATTCCTTAAGCTCTGTTGGAGCCATTTTGTAAGGAGGAATAGAAATAGGCTGGGTATCTGGAAGGAGATCAATTCCAAAATCGATTTACCTTTCGGGAGGGCGTCTGGAAAGATCTTTTGGAAACACTTCTTAAAATTCACAGACTACTGGAACTGACTCAAAAGTTGGGGTTTCAAGGATAGAATCCTTAACTCTAACTAGATGATAGAGATAACCCTTAGAGATCATCTTTTTGGCCTTAAGGTAAGAAATAAATCAACCCATAGGCGCTAAGATACTACCCTTCCGTTCTAAGATTGGTTCGTCCGGAAACTGAAAATGAACAATTCTAGTTCTACAATCGACTGTGGTATAACATGAGTGTAACCAATACATGCTTAGAATGACATTGAAGTCTACCATTTCTAACTCTACTAGATCTATTGAGGTGAATTTTTGAGAAATTGTGACAGGGCCATTTATGTATACCCGTCTAGATATACCTGGGTCACCGACTAGAGTAGAGATTGGGAAAGGTTCTGAAAGAGTTTCTGGACTTACATTAAATTGGACTGATATGCTGAGTTACAAAAGACAAAGTCATGTCTGTTGTCTTTCCACAGAGTGAGCCATATGTGAGTAACATCCTTGAGTTGGTAGGATGTCAATCTCACTTGTCACTACCAGGTACTTACATCACACAAAAAAATTTCTTGACCTCATCAATGAACTTTTGTGGGTCCTTAACAACTTGCGACCCTAAAACTTTGGCAGAATCATCCTAACAAAATCACAAATCTGGCAGCCACTAATTCTGGTTGGTCATACTTTTAGCCAATATCTGAATTGGCATTCTGAAACTCTGCATTTGAACTTCTTTATTAGGTACTAGAGGAAGTGCGATTGCAATGCGTCCATTAGCATTCCATTCCTTAGCTCTACGAGAAGACATGATCTTAAGCGCTCAACGTCGACTTAGAATGGAATTATATCATACCTTACGCATGATAAGAGTAACAAGAGAGTGAAGTTTTCCTTAAAACACTTTAAAGCCTCCCTCTCATTAGATGTGGTGCACTTCACACACATGAAAAGGACTCTACTTAGTGCGGCTTTTTCAGACATCTTAGGAGACTTGAACCTAGTGCTATAATACCAAGTTTTTTCACCCCGAGCTATCCCCAAGACGCGGACACGGAACCTAGGACCACAAGTGATCCCAAGCTAAACCCGATGGCATGATCATGAGCATACTAAAAATAATAAACTGTTGCGGAAGCTAAATAATACTTAAAATGAAAAGATGGGGAATACCCATATTCTATAACTGAGATATTTGAAAACAATGATTTTAATACAAAAGAAATATTAACTCAATACTAAGCTGAATCTAACTATGTCTGAAAATAGCCTCTAAAATAGACTAGAAATACTAGCACAAACCCCAGCTAAATTTAGCAAAAACTAAAACTAAATGACTAAAACTGAAATGAAACTCATGATTGTTGTCCTCGGAGAATGAGGACTCACCACTGAATCTGCTGAACTGGAGATCGGGAAATCGATCTATGCGTGATCTGGATGCTGAGAACATGAACCAACATCACGAGAAGATGTAGCGCACGTGTGTGTCATTACTTGAAAGGTACTGAGCATTTAGGATAGAGTAAAGCTGAAATAAAACATAACTGAACAAGCACAAAAACAAGTATAATAATCTGAACATGATGTGCTGATTTCTGAGCTAACTGGATGCAATGACCAATTTATAACATACTGAAACTGAATACTGAATATACTGAAAAATGTTCAATGCAGAGAGTCTGACTGAACTGTGGGAGCCACTAATAATTGATAATAAAACCACATGAGCTAAATGTGGAGTCCTATGTATACACCCCATTGAGAGGACCCAATATACCATGCCAAAGGTATAAAGGCATGTTGGCCTGATCACTAAACTGATTGCCCACAAAGGAAACCTATAACCTACTTGGCTAGTTGTTAGGGGACTATTGGGTACGCTAAACCCTAGTCTAACTTGGTATTATGCTACTCGCAATAAATTATGTAAATTAACTGATTATATCTGAATTTTTGTAAATACAAGATAGCTTGAAACTGAACAAGCAAACTGAAAATGCAATAATTAATATGGTAACTATGTATTTATAATTGAGGCATGTAAATCTGAAGTGTCTGAAATATATGACCTAGCATGTGTAATTCAAGAACTAAATAAATACAAAGCTAGGGTTCTGAAATTCATGCGATAATCTTAGTAATAACATGACAATCTGATTTGGAACATATATTTAATAAATTCATGAAGTTATATGAAAGTTCTAGAAACCCTAGGTTTAATCATGACATGGGAATCAAGAATCTGACTGAAAACTAGGGACCCAATGGGTGAAAGGAACCCACTAGTGAAATCTCACATACTTGGTGATGAAATCCACAGAAAAATACTTAAGTTTTGGGGCTGGAACTGCTGAAGCTTGTGGCTTTCTTGAACTAGGGTTCTTGAGCTTTATTCTCCTCTCTTGCTTCTAATTTTCTAAGTTTTGATTTAATGATTTGACTTGGATATGTTTTAATTATGTTTCTAGGCTTAAACTGACTAAAATATGATGATTTAGCAAGACGACGTAACTTAGGGTTTAAACGAAGTGGGAAAGGTCAAAAAGACCCCTGGAAAGGTTGCTGTTGGGCCTCACGACGGCCAGGACTGACGGTCCGTCGTGCGCCCGACGCCCCGTCATAGGGTCCGTCGTGAGGGTCTGTTCGACAGGCCTTTACTAAAATGGGCATAACTTTTTACCCGGAGGTCTCATTTTAGCAAGGTCGGTGGATATGGAAAGATAATTCAATTATCTATCTCTGGGTAGGTCATGGAGACCTAATTCTTTTTGTGCTAAGAGTTATAATCATTTTAAGTTGACCCAACTTCATTTCCCCTTAACTGGCTGCAAATTTTCAACCTACGGACCGTAGGTCCACCTAAGAACCATATTGGTCATCCATAGCTCTTGTCAGATATTGGTTGAAGGGAGTCTTGATCAACGGTCACGGACTACGGACCGTAGTTTGACCTACGGACCGTAAGTCCCTCTGTCGTCCAAGACTTAACCAATTTTTCTAGGATGAAATTTTTGGAAGTTTATGATCCCATCGACGGTTGTACAGGATGGACCGTTGTTCAGGCTACGGTCCGTCGATGCCACCGTTGGTAGCACCTGCAAATTTTTCTGAAAAACTAACTTTTGGTTTGTTTTGGCTACAGGGTGTTACAAACTTAGTTAAAAAATTTAGACACACCCATAACAAAAAAGTTAAGCTCTTTCTAATGATAATATCAAAGGAAAACCCTACCCACTCAAAAGGAAAGGAAAACTTCCATAGTACTTCAATGAAATTGAAAATAAAACCCTACACACTCAAAAGGAAAGGAGAAATCTCACAGTAGTTCAATGGAATCGAAATTAAAACCCTAACCACTCAAAAGGAAAGGAACGTCCACCCTACTTCAATGGAATTGAAATTAAAACCTTTGTCAAATCCAAATTCCAAAGGAGAAAGTTTACATACCTTTTCCAAATCCCTTTGAGAGAAACACACGAATAAACTCAACTGGTGAGCTCTCTGAGAGAAAGGCTAACCTCCCGTGGTGAGCTTTTTAAAAGAAACATGACTTTTTTTTTCCTATTAAAGAGAGACTATTGTTCCTATTTGCTAGACAAATAAAAGAGAGGCTAAATACTTTTATATGCTAGACAAAAAAATAAAATTATAGGAATTATGCTAGACCAAAAATAAAATTAACTTTAAACAAAAAATCATCATAACATGGCCGACTGCAGTAGTCGGCCATATGATAATATTTTTGAAATTATTTGAATAATTTTTCGACTACCGCAATCGATAACCGATCAATTATTTTATTGACTGTATTTCACAAAACATTATGATTTGAATAGTCAAAATCATAATCAAAATAATAAAAAATATATATTATAAATCCTAATTTGCCGATTACAGTAGTTAGAAAAATATCTAGAATGCCGACTGTATGTTTGTAGTCGGTAATTGTAGTTAGAAAATAGCTTATTTCTAGTAGTGGACCCTTTCTAAGCTAATTGTGTTCTTAATTTACTTGTGAACGATGAAAAGTTTAAGTTGGGTGTTGATGAGTGGTATATTTGCACTCATTTGAGGTATATTTAGTTCAACAATTACTGTCCTCAATGCTTAATAATGTCTTATTCTAATGATATTTTTGATGATTTGCAGTTATGAAGGCTAAAGGACAAGGAAATGATGAATGTTTGAAAGAATGGCTAAAAATGTAAAAGATCGCAAACTTTATACAGATGATCGCCAAACAATAAAGATAGATTGCTTAGTGAGCATGACCTCGTCCAAAGTGATAGTTCACAAAACTTCTATTTATTGAGGCAGGTCGGCGAACTCCAAACAGAAAGGCAAATCACCAAATGAAAAAGGGTGAACATGTTGACCCTAGCCGAAGGCGACAGTACAAGGAGAAAAATTAAAGGCTTGGAAATCAAACTAAGGTGGTACTCCTCAATACGCCGATTGTGAAAGAAAAATTCGATTGAGCTTGCCGCCCGATGTTCAAACACCTGAAGCCTCGAAGAAGAAAATGTGAGCTAGAGAGTAAATGGTGATTCGCTCATTGTGATCGGCGAGCCCGACTAATGTCACCTAATGGGATCAACTCTTGAATAAAGATAAAAGTTTCTTCATGGTTACTGCTAAGACTTCTCAAGATATTATTGATAATATAAGCCAAGAAACTGGTTTTACAAGGAAGTTTAGTCCTATTAAGTATTTAGGTAGTCCTTTGTATATTGGAGGACAAAGGATTATTTATTATACTGATTTGGTGGAGAAGGTTATCAATAGGATTGCAGGATGGCAAACTAAAATATTAAACTTTGGGGGTAAAATTACTCTTGTCAAGCATGTATTGCACTCCATTCCTATTCATGTTTTGGCTACTGTATCACCTCCTAAGACTACTTTAAAATATATTAGAAAGGTTATTGCTGACTTCTTTTGGGGTACTGATAAAGGAAAAAAAAGATATCATTGGTCTTCATGGGAAAGGTTGTCTTATCCATTAAAAGAAGGTGGTATTGGTGTTAGATCTTTAGAAGATGTATGTACTGCTTTTCAATACAAACATTGGTGGGAGTTTAGAACTAAGAATTCTTTATGGAGTTGCTTCCTTAGAGCTAAATACTGTCAGAGATCTAATATAGTTGCAAAGAAATATGATACAGGTGATTCTTTGGTTTGGAGATATTTAACTAGGAATAGAGAAGAAGTGGAAAAGCATATTATTTGGAAAATTAATTCTGGAAATTGCAGTATGTGGTGGGATAATTGGTTGGGTGATGGTGCCTTGGCTAATTATTGTGATCATGTGTCTAGCTTAAATAATATTTCTGTAGCTGAATTTATAGAAGATGGGAATTGGAATGAAAGTGCAATAAGGCATCAGGTGCCTCCAATGTTGGTACATAAGGTTTTAAGTTTCAAGTTGCAATTAAATGCAGAGAAATCTGACTTAGCTTACTGGATGCCTGAGGAAAATGGTATTTTTTCTATATCTTCAGCTTGGGAAATTATTAGGAAGAAAAAAGAGCCTGATCCTATTAATAAGTGTGTATGGCATAAAAAGGTTCCTTTTAAAATCTCTTTCTTTATTTGGAGAGCATTAAGGAATAAACTACCTACAAATGAGAATTTACTGAAATTTGGGAAGGATGAACATGAGTGCTATTGCTGTTATAAGAAAGGAAAGGATGACATTAACCATATTCTTATTTCTGGAAATTTTGCTAAATATATATGGAAGAGTCATTCAAAAAGGTTTGGAATAGGCACTGCAAGTACTAATCTTAGAAGTCTTCTACTTAATTGGAGAAGACTGACTGCTCACAATGAGGTACATAAACTTATTTTACATATTTTACCTAATCTTATCTGTTGGAACTTGTGGAAAAACAGGTGCTCTGTCAAATATGGTAATAAAAATTCAAGCATTCAAAGAGTGGAATTATATATTTTTAGAGATACCATGCAGATTATAAAATCAGTATATCCTAGTATACCATGGCAACATAGTTGGGATAGATTGATTTGTATTATTGAGCAGTGCCAGCAGCAAGTTAAAATTACAATGGTTAGTTGGATAAGACCACCTACAGGTATATACAAACTCAACACTGATGGCAGTGTTATACATAATACAGGGCAAACTGGAGGAGGAGGAATCCTTAGAGATTATCATGGTAATTTAATATATGCATTTGCTATTCCCTTTATTATTGGTACTAATAATTTTGCAGAGATTCAAGCTGCTCTTCATGGATTATCTTGGTGTCATCAACATGGTTTCAAGAAGATTATATTGGAAGTAGATTCTGAATTACTAAGCAAATGGATATCCAATACTATCTCTATACCATGGAGAAGTCAACAAGTAATAGAACAGATTCAAGATCTTAGCCAAAAGATGGAGTATTTTCAGTGTCAACATATATATAGAGAAGCAAATGGCACGGCTGATTTATTGGCAAAATTAAGTCACAAGATGGATATAATACAACAATTCTACTCTCCTCAACAACTAAGTGGTGCAATTAAAGGAAGTTACATTTTGGAGAAGATGGGTTTGCAACTTTTCAGAAGAAGGAAGTTAAAGAGAATTAAACACCCTCCATAATATTATCTATAATGGTTATAGGATTTTAATCTGTTTTATGTTTTCATAGAATAGGTTATTTCTCTTTTAAAATTGTAAAGGGAGAGTCTCCCTTATTCATGCTTATTAGAATTGTAGTTTAAAGGATTTTTATAAATTTACTTAGACTACTACCATTGTAAAGGATTATTTGAAAACCTTAGTAGGTATATCAATTAATCCAACATAGGAAGGAGGTAAGGTTCATGCCCCCCTCCATGTACATTTTTATTATATCAATGATAAGGCCTGGGGGTGTTGCTAAGCCCCTGACCCACCTCAAGGGTCGTTCAAATAAAAAAAAAAAAAAATGGGTAGCATATTGAGTTTTGCAAATTTTGGAAAATTATAAATAGCCCAAAGAATATAGAATGATGATAAGACATGTGAGTTGCAATACAGTTTGGCATATGAACAAGTGAAGGGAGAAAAACACTTTACCTTGTGAAGAACACATCTAGTTTATGGGGGTTTTCAACTTAGTTGTTGAAATTGAAAAATTGAAGTTAAATTGAAAGTGGTTTTTCTTCTAATTGCTTAATTTCATGCTAACCATGATTGCTTTCATGAAAGGTATAATTTCTTTGTCGTTTGTGATGGGTAGCTAAAACTCCAAGATTTAGGTTTGCAATTATAGGGTTGGGTGCTGATTTAATGTAGTGGGTACTGTGTTATCCTGTATTAAATTGTTGTTCATACATGAATTTTGACTAATTAGCATGAGGTTAATTTGTGGGTTAAGGTTGCAAACTTAATTTCTATTTTTGATCTTCGATCGATGCTCGAAAGAGATTGATTGGAGTGGGTAATTAGTCTGATACTAGCAATTCAGGTTTGATGTTTGTAACTTGCTTGAGATAGAGGTTATGGGTAGGATCTATTTCACCGATTTTTAATCCAAAGAGAAAACAGAGTAATTTAATAGGGTGTCGAGTATAGTACCCGGTCTTGTAATGACCCGAAAAATTAATTTTTTGAAATTCCTAAAAATTAGAGTTCACCCCTCTTATTAATTGTTCGGAGTATTTTTTTGGTTAGTTAGTGAAATTGATTTGAAATTATTATTTCATTATTGAATTTAAATTAAATAATTTATTTATTTAGTTGATGGTCAATGAGCAATGCCATAATTTATTTAATACCCATACTACTTTACCCATATACAAAAATAAATTAGTAGGGTTAATCAATTATAAACAATTTACTTAAGAAGCAAGAAGAGTGCAACGAAAAAAATATTTATGCGGCACACAACGAAGAATGGTCACCGCTTACAAGAAAAGTACGAACTTCTAAGGTAAACACAAATCTTAAACCAAGCTTTAATGACTTTATACTGATATATTTATATAATAGTGTAATTAGATGCAACTTACTTATTCTATCAATTAAATTCAATTGTTTCTAAAATTTATTAAGACGGCAATGAAATTTGGATCACATCAATTAATGGAGAGTATTATTTTATAAATAAAATATATGACGAATAATTGTAGGAATTTAATGTGGGACAAGTTGAGTTTTGAAAATCTTTTTAGGTTTAAATTCTTTTTAGATCTTTATGATGAGTATTATTATTAAAATAATGGCTTGAAAAGAAAAACACTTGATCTATTTTAAAGTTTTGATATATGTTTTGGTGTTTTGGGATGAAAAGGAAAAAAATAATTATAAGAATTGGATACCAGTAATTAGGATATTAATTAGACAATCATTGTGAGGTAATCATTAGGGTTTAGGATGATATCGAATGAATTATAGGTTTAAGATTAATGCAGAACACGCCTGTTCACATTAAAATTATCGATGGTGTGACTTGACTTTTTGTTTCCGTTATTTCCATAATTATCACATTATAATTTAACTTTTTATATATATTGAGATAGATAATTAAATATTAGGAGCTTGTTATAAATTTGGGTGAGTTTCGGGGTTTAGACTAGACATATAGTAATATAAGTATTGTTAGTTGTAAAACCTTCTTGTGGTTATTTAATGTAAATAGATTGCTTTAGGTTGGAAGTACAACGAAAAGGGAAGGCTCAATTCCCCCAGTGATTGTTTGACTATTTGAGGCAAGTGGATTTCTAAACTCTTGTTAAGTGTATGAAATGCGTGTATTTCCTTGTGGTATATGTTTGGGAGTAACGGGATTGGTGATGGGTTGACTTGTCCACATTGATTAATTCTAATATAAAAAAAAGGGATAACAAAAGGCAATGTGACCAATTGTTTATGTGTGATGTGTTGAGATTGGGTTAAAGGCTTGTTGAATCATTGTTGATGTGACTCCATGTTTGTGTGGTAGTGAAGTGTGCGATGTTATGAAAATGATCATCTCCTCATTATTTGTGTGAACTTGTTCTGAGGCATCGGTTGTGACAAGTGTTATGTGCATTGAGAGAGAATGAGTACTTAAGAGGATGTACCATTTCGAGGGACGTATCGCGCGCCGCGATGGATTTTATATTTCGAGGGACGTATCGCGCACCGCGATGGTTACTATTATCGAGGGTCGTGTCGTGCGCCGCAACAGATGCATGGACAGATATGTCCCTTTTCTATATATGGAAAGTTCAAAAATCATCATATAATAATCCACAAATTGCAATAGAAAAGAAATAAGGGAGGTTTGTGATACGAAGACTTACTTCACATTTAGAATTGCACAAAAAATACTATTTATCTCAGAGAGGTTTGAATGGATCCCCGACTGAGAGACACCGGGTGTGTATCACTAGGTCACACATGCATTATCATACTTGACATTGCATTCCATTGCATTGCACATACTTATCATTAGTGAACTTGATATCGTGTTTTGCTGATCTTCTGTTTGCCTTTTTGCGGAACTTGTGATTGATCAATATTGAACTTGTTATTGCGGATATGTAATTTGTTGAAGTGTTGTTGTTGAGGATATATAATTTGTCTAAGTGTTGTTGTTGAGCTACGTGCTATGTAAACTGTGAGCTGTTAGGTTGGGTCGATTTTAATGCAGGTTGTAGTTGTGGAGGTTCGGTTAGGGGTGGTAGGCGTACCCGTATTTCATCCCCTTAGCTTGTGTTTAGAGGTTTACTTGCTGAGTACCGTGTGGTTTGGTACTCACCCCTTGTTTCTACAAATTTTTTTGTAGGTTATGAGCCTGGATTTTTGTTGTACTTGTCATTCTCTTCTATTTCGAGGCTTCTTGGAGATTTGTGAGGTAGTTGTTTCCATCTCAGCAGATTTTCTTCTCCTTAATTATGATCTTGTTCTATTCTAGAAACAAGTTCATTTGAGACTTGAGTTTTATTTTGAATCAATTGTAATATTTTAGAGGCTTGTACACGTGATTACCAGGTTTTGGGGGTTTTATTAAGTTACTTTTATTTTATTTCCACCGCTTTATTGTAATGGTTGAGTTTTACGCTGACTTGTCTTGGTGGGATAAGACGAGTGCCATCACCTCCATTTTTGGGTCGTGACATGTCTATTCATAAACTTTCATCACTATAGAGCAACACAATTACTCCTGTGTGACATTGATTTCCAATACCCACACCCCTATATTGCTTGTTACTTCTTCAATTTCCTGAATTTTTAGTTCAATTGTGATTATTGATAACCAACTTCATTTATTAAATTAGTGGAATCATCCACCCACTTTTTTTACTACTACAAATGAATGATTTTACAATTCAAATTTCTTGATAGAATTTTCTATGATATACTCTTCTTTGTGGCATTCGATCCCAACATGTAATTACCCGAAATGTCATTTTTCAAAATTTGATTATTTATTTAACATGACTTAATTAATTGTTGGGTGATTGGAGATAAATAACTTAATTGATAGTTAATGTGCTAAAGTGATCAATTATTTAAGACCTTATACCATTAGGGACATGTATTAAATATAAGTTAGTGAATTTTGTGGGCTCTTAAACAGTTTTTTTTTATAATAAAAAAATAAGAGTCAAAAAACATAAATGAAAAAGGGAGAGGAATAACGTAACCTAGCGCAGCATCGATCAAAGAGGAAAATATTTACAGATACTCGTCGGCCATCTTCAGTTCTTAGTAGGCATGCATTAATTAGTTTATATAAAAATGATTTGGTTGGTATAAGATAGCGCTATGGTTATTATTAATAATTGTTATCTAATTTGCAGTTATTAAGATGTGATGATTGGCAATGATTGCCATTGGAAACTAATAATAGATAGTATTAAATAATAGTATTAAATAATATTAGTATTTACTGTGTACTAATCCTAGTCCTATTAGGATTAGTACTCCTTAATCCTAGTCCTATTTGGATTAGTACTCCTTCCTATATCTCCTATATATATCTCCCATGTATTCCCTTATTAGGTGAACACTTCAATACAATCAATATTCCTTCATGGTATCAAGAGCCAGAAAACCTAGATCTTCTTTTCTCTAGGTTTTTTCTCTTTTAGGGCACCGATCGTTCCCTTTCTTCTCTTGGGCGGCGGCATCCATGACAACCGAGGTGGATCCTCTCGATTCACTTCCTTCTGGCGTTAAACTCCTTCTCAGGCACCTTCATGCCCTGATTCCCGAAAAATTATCAGACATAAATTACCCTACATGGAAAATCACCGTTCTTACAGCCCTTGAGGCCAATTACCTTCTCAAATACGTTGATGGAAGCACAGAACCGCCGCCGGCAGTCATCACCGCCACGGACAAATCAGAAAAAACCAATCCGGCCTATGCCGCCTGGAAAGCCGTGGATGGCGAGATCCGATCATGTTTGATTGCGGTCATCTCTCCCACGGTTTAGAAACACGTCGGATCCTACACAACTGCTTCAGCCCTGCGGACGGCCCTCGCAACACGCTATGCATCAATTTCCCACTCTCATATTTTTCAATTGCGTGATCGTCTCCACGCAATTACCAAAGGCACGAAAACTATGGCGGAGTATTTATACGAGGTCTCCACCATCATCACAACCCTCGACACCGTGAACAAAATCATTCCCGAAAAAGATCTCGTCATGTGCGTCGTTCAGGGGCTCCCATCAGCTTACTCCTCCATTAAACAGGCGGTTCGCATCAGTCCAACGCCCGTTGACCTGGCTACTCTCTCCTCGTGGCTAAAAAGTGAAGAAACCAACATGGATCTGGAGAGCAAACTTTTTCTCCGAGAAGCCGCTGTCATGGAGCCGGCCACCGCCCTCACCGCAAGCCAGAACTATCGCGGGGGGGCGTGGTGGCGGCCGGCAGTGGAGCCGCGGCGGCAACGGCAGAAACAGCGGAGGCCGCGGGCGCGGCGGTCGGCAGGGCAGTCGTCCGCCGTACGACGGTCAGCAGCACGGCAGCAATAATAGCCTGCACTCCTTCGGTAGCGGCAGGCAGTCATCTTCCAGCGGCGGGCAGGGCACTTACGAGCGGGATCGTCCAACTTGTCAAATCTGTCAGAAAATAGGAAACACCGCTGCTCGTTGCTGGTTTCGGTATGAGGAGAGCCGAAATAGTGATAACCGTGCCAATTATGCATCTCAAGTCGGCCCTTCCTCTGAATGGCTGTTGGATATTGGGGCCAACATGCACGTTACTTCTGATCTATCCAAGCTTAACGCTCCAAATCCATATCATGGCTCCAATGGTATTACTGTTGGCAACGGTGAGTCCCTTATTATTTCTCACACTGGTACGGGTACCATTAAAACCCCCACCTCTATCTTTCACCTAGGTAACCTTACCCACATCCCTTCTATTAAATCCAATCTCCTTTCAGTTCACCAATTCACAAAAGACAATAATTGCTCACTCTTGTTCACCTCTAATGATTTTCAGATCCTAGACAATACTACCAAGAGGGTGATTTTTCAGGGCCCCTGTGAGCATGGTCTGTACGTTCTTCCTGGCACAAGTTCGTCTCCCCACCCAGTTTTAGAAAGCGTTCATGTGGCTCCGGTGGCTCTTTCGGCTGATGGCCACAGTCTGTTGTGGCACAGTCGTCTGGGTCACCCGTCTACTCAAATAATAAATTCTTTAATGTCTCAATTAGGTTTTTCTTCCATTCATGTAGACAATTGTGACTCCTGTTCAATTGCTAAATCTCATAAATTACCTTTTACTTTATCTGAGAAGCGTACAACTGCACCTTTTCAAGTTATTCATTCTGACCTATGGGGTCCTACTGTTGTTCCTTCATTTGCTGGTTTTCGCTATTATATTTGTTTTGTGGATGATTTTACAAAATACACTTGGTTGTACCCACTAAAACACAAATCACAGGCATACACCACCTTTGTCACTTTTGAAAAAATGGTCAAAACATAATTAAATTCTCATGTTAAACTTTTTCGAAGTGACAATGGAAAGGAATATGTCAATAACATCTTTGGCCAATTTCTGCAATCCCTGGGAATTATACATCAAAACTCCTGTCCATACACTCCCGAACATAATGGGGTGGCTGAGCGTAAGCATCGCCATCTCATTGAAACGGTAGTTACTCTTCTACATCAATCTCATCTCCCTGTCTCCTTTTGGGTAGAAGCTCTAGCCACCGCAAACTACCTCATTAACAGAATGCCTAGTCACACTCTCTCCAACAAATCACCCTATCAACTCCTTTACCAAGAACTTCCCAATTATACCAACCTCCGCGTCTTTGGGTGTCTTGCCTACCCTTGGCTACGCCCTCATATTACTCACAAATTACAACCCCGATCCCGTCCTTGTATTTTTTTTGGGCTATCATCCTACCTCCAAGGGTAATCGCTATCTTGACCCACAAATTCATAAAGTCTACATATCTCGTCATGTCAAATTTGTCGAAAATGAGTTTCCCTACAAGTCTATTTCCTCCTCCACAAATACATCATTCATTGGCGTCCTTCCCCTTTTTCCAACATACTCATAGGGTCCCTCACCACCTTCCCCCACACCTCCACCCACTACCCAACCACCCTTCATCACCCCTTCGACCGTCACCCACAATACACCCGCAACCACCACCCACACCCACAACCAACCCGAACCACCCCATACCCACAACATCTCCAGCCCGATCTGTTTTGGGTCCTTGCCGGCCACCCCCGAATCACCACCGCCCATGCCACTCCCCAGTACTCATCCCATGTTAACCCGTGGCAAAGCCGGTATCTTTAAACCCAAAACCTTTCAGGCTACCATACTACCAAATACACCCCTTCCCGATAGTGAACCAACAACCTACTCTGTTGCCTCAAAAAATGCTTATTGGCGTCATGCTATGGATGACGAGTTTAAGGCTTTGACTGATCAGAAAACATGGGTTCTTGTACCTAAGCCCCATGGGCGGCACCCAGTGGACTGTAAATGGGTGTACAAAATTAAACACAATGCAGATGGCAGTATTTCCAGGTACAAGGCTCGTTTGGTTGCTAAAGGCTACAATCAAGAGTATGGGCTTGATTACTCCGATACATTCAGTCCTGTTATTCGGCAGGAAACCATTCACCTGGTACTGTCACTCGCTGTGCGCAACAATTGGCTCATCAATCAGTTGGATGTTTCCAATGCTTTTCTTCATGGCATGCTTGATGAAACTATCTACATGACGCAACCACCGGGCTATGTTGATCCCCGCTTCCCTCAACATGTTTGCAAACTCCAAAAGTCTCTGTATGGGCTCAAGCAAGCCCCCCGTGCTTGGTACACACGTCTGAAAACTTTCCTCCATGGACTCGGCTTCACGTGTTGCGTACACGACACGAGTATGTTTACTCGACATTCAGCACACGGTACAGTCATTATTCTTGTCTATGTAGATGATATCATTATTACAGGCTCTACTGCAGCTCTCATTCAGGATGTCACTCGAGCTATGCATACTACATTCAAAATGAAGGACCTTGGCCCGTTACATTATTTTCTGGGAATGGAGGTTTCTCGGACAGGAAGCGGCTTGTTTCTTCATCAGTCAAAATATGCTCGAGATCTGTTGCAGAAAGTTGGACTGGAAAAATGCACCAGTCAACCAACACCGATGGCAGTCTCTTCGTCTACGAATGGAGCCGACACCTCCTTTGCCGATATCACCCACTTTCGCAGCCTCATTGGGGCTCTACAGTATCTGGCCATTACCCGTCCTGACATCCAGTTTGCTGTCAACCGAGTTGCTCAGCGCATGCATCAACCAAGTGAACATGATTACCATTGTCTAAAATGCATTCTCAGGTAAATTTTTGGCACTCTTGGTCGTGGTTTACTCATTCGACCCGGGGACTTGGAGCTTCGGGGTTTCTCAGATTCAGATTGGGCGAATGATAAAAATGACAGAAAATCTACATCGGGGTTTCTCATTTTTTTGGGGCCAAACCTGATCTCCTGGTGTACAAAAAAACAACCCAAGGTCTCTCGGTCCTCGACTGAAGCTGAATACCGCGCCCTTGCTCTTCTTGCTGTTGAGACCATATGGATCACATATATTCTTCGCGAACTCCGCGCCACTCACATTGTTCCTGCTCTCTATTGTGACAACAAATCAACCATCTTTGTGGCCAAGAATTCCGTCCTACACACCAGAATGAAGCATGTTGATACCGATTGTCTCTTTGTTCGCGATGAAGTTCAGGCCGGCACCATGACTGTGCAGTATGTACCCACTGAAGAACAACCGGCTGATATTCTCACCAAGCCTCTCCCGAGCCAACAGCACGATTACCTCAGTTCCAAGCTTCCGTTCGCTTCCGCTCAGCTCAGCTTGAGGGGGGATAATAACAGATAGTATTAAATAATAGTATTAAATAATATTAGTATTTACTGTGTACTAATCCTAGTCCTATTAGGATTAGTACTCCTTAATCCTAGTCCTATTAGGATTAGTACTCCTTCATATATCTCCTATATATATTTCCCATGTATTCCTTTATTAGGTGAACACTTCAATACAATCAATATTCCTTCAGAAACAATAACGGATGGACAATACTAGAATATAGAGAATGTTTAACTGTTGGTTAATATTTTTAATTTATTAAGAGCTGGATGAGAATTAAAGTGTATTGTTGTATGTTTGCTAAGGGAATCGTGATTGTATTCTTCCATGAGGCCATATTGGGGTCAATGTTTATTGATAAATTGTGGCCAATGATTGCTCCATAATGAGCTTATCATTGGTGGGTAGGAAAGGAGTTGAAAAGAAGAAAAAATCAAAACACAATTCTGCAATGTTAGTGTGAATCCAGTCGGGTGTAATTTTCATAAATTTTGGATTATTATATTATGGTTTAAGTTTAGCTATATTGGTATGTATATTTAAATATTATAGAAATATTATTTTGTCAATATCATTCGAATTATGGTATTGGAAAGGAAATAATTGAAATTCATTCCTAGGCTTGAAACTTGGAAAACTATGGTAGTTGAAATGTTAATTGACATCAAGAATTACAAACTTGATTATAAATTTGGTAAATTTTTAGGTCAAGGTTAAACACATAAAATGTGGGTGTTATTAGTTCCGAAACCTTATTGTGAATATATATACTTGGATAGATTGTATCGATTTGGAAGCTTAACAAAAAGGGAAGGCTCAAGTCCCAGAGTGATTGTTCGAGTGGCTAAGGCAAGTGAATTTCTAAACCTTGTTAAGCGTATGAAATTCGTGTATTTCCTTTTGTGATTTTGAGAATTATTTGGAGGCTTATTGCTTATTTGTTGGTGTTGTATTACGTCTCTAGTTATCAAAATAGTTATCTCCTCATTTTTATTTGAGCTTATCATTTGCATTGATCTAAGACATGGCTGTGATAAATGTTATATGATAAGAGTACGTACCATTTTGAGGGACGTATAGTGCACCGCAATGGATTGTTCATTTCGAGAGACGTATCGTGCGCCGCGATGCTTATTATCGAGGGTCGTATCGCATGCCGTGATGGATGCATGAACAGATATGTCCTTCATGGGTCCCAGACTGAAAGAAAGCGGGTGTGTATCATTAGGGAAGACATGCATCACTATACTGGACATTGCATCTCATAGCATTACACATTTTTATTATTAATAAACTTAAACTCTTGTTTGGCTGATCTTGTGAGTTTTTTCTATGAAACTGGTGACTGTTGAATATTGAGTTATTATTGAGAATATGTAATCTGATAGAGTCTTGTTGTTGAGTTGTGTGCTTAGTAAACTGTGAATTATTAGGTTGTACTGTGGAAATTCAGATAGGGTATAAGGAGTATCTGTATTTTGTTCCCTTAACTTGTTTAGAGGTTTGCTTGTTGGGTACTACGTGGTTTGGTACCCACCCGTTTCTTTTACAAATTTTTGTAGGTTACAAGCTCGGATGTTCGTGATACCTGCCATTCTCTTCATTTCTGAGGCATCTTGTGGAGAATTGTGAGGTAGTTTTTTGTCACCTCAGCGAACCTTCCTACTCCAGTTTATGACTTTGTTTTTACTTGAAAGAAAACTTAATTTTAGACTTGCGTGTTTTATTTCAATTCTAGTATTTACATTAGAGGCTTGTGTACGTGACAACCTGGTTTTGGGGATTGTATTAAGTTGAATTTTTTGCATAATAGAAACTTTTATTGGACTTTTGTGTATTTCTGCACTTTGTTAGATGTTGGATTTAGGATTACTTGTCTTGGCTCGATAAGACGAGTGTCATCACACCCATTTTTGGGTCGTGACATCTTTGTTGGATATTCTTTTATTGACGACGATTGATGTATCTTTTAATTGGTTTTTAAGATTACATTTGAGCTTTATCAAGGACCCACCGATGAATTCAAGCATACAACAAAGGTATCATGACAGCATATAGATATAGTGTGATATACAATATCATGGATGCCTCACTAAAGGACTAAAGGATCGAAGCATATAAATATAGAGGGTGTTTGTGTTATTTAGCTTTTATTTGGGATACTAGTGTTGAACCACCTCCCATGGACTCTATTTCTGTGGTTTATGAGTTTCTCGATGTATATCTTTCTGATCTTCCAAGTGTTCCTCCCGGTAGGGCTATAAATTTTGTTGTTGATTTGGAGCAAAGCACCAAGCCAATTTTTATCCCTCCCTACCGTATTGCTCCAGCAGAGTTGAAAGAGTTGAAGGATCAGTTGCAGGATTTATTGAGGAAGGGTTTTATTCGCCCTAATGTATCAACTTGGAGTGACCTTTTATTATTTGTGGAGAAGAAGGATATGGCTATGAGGATGTGTATTGATTATAGACAGTTGAACAAGGTAACAGTTAAGAATAAGGATCCTCTTCCGTGTATTGATGACTTATTTGATCAGCTACAGGGAGAACCATTGTTCTCTAATATTGATTTGAGGTCCGGGTATCATCAGTTGAAGATTAGGGCATCAGATATCCCTAAGACCACTTTTCGGACTCGGTATGGGCATTATGATTTCCTAGTGATATCCTTCGGATTGACTAATGCCCCTGCAATATTCATGGACTTGATGAATGGGGTGTTTTGACCATACCTTGATTCTTTTGTGATTATTTTCATCGATGACATTTTGGTTTACTCCAAGACTAAGAAGGACCATGTCTGACACTTGAGGATTGTACTTCAGAGGTTAAAAGAAGAAAAGTTGTACGCCAAGTTCTCAAAGTGTGAGTTCTGGCTGAGTTGTGTGGTATTCTTAGGATACGTGGTGCCCAAGAAGGGTATTGGAGTAGATCCGTCCAAGATTGAGTCAGCTAGAGGATGGACGCGACCCACTTCTCCTACCGAGATTCAGAGTTTTGTAGGATTGGCAGGTTAATACCGATCATTTGTTAAGAGTTTTTCTACCACTGCAACTCTATTGACTAGATTGACTCGTCAGGGTGTGGGTTTTCAGTGGTCTGATGAGTGTGAGGAAAGCTTTCAAAAGTTCAAGACTTTGTTGACTTCGAGTCCGATGTTGACTCTACCTGAGGATGGTGTAGACTTTATTGTATATTGTGATGCTTCAAAAGTTGTTTAAAGTGGCGTATTGTTGCAAGAAGGGGAAGGTGATTGCTTATGCTTCTAGGCATTTGAAGTCTCATGAAAAGAAATACCCTACTCGTGATTTGGAGTTGGCGGTTGTGGTATTTCTTGGCGTCATTATTTGTATAGGGTGCACTGTGAGATTTTCACTGATCATCGAAGTCTTCAGTATATATTTAGTCAGAGGGATTTGAACTTGAGGCAACGGAGGTGGCTTGAGATGCTGAAGGACTATGATGTGACCATTCTGTATCATCTGGGGAAGGCCAAGGTTGTGACAGATGCTTTGAGTAGGAAGACTCATAGCATGGGGAGTCTTTCAACTCTTAGTATAGTATTGAGGAAAGACCATTGGCTAGAGATATTCAGAAGTTAGCTAACATTCTTGTATGATTGCAGATTTTAGAGGAAAGTGATGAGATGATTGCTTTTATTGAGGCTCGATCTTCTTTAGTCGAGCAGATTTGTGCGCACCAATTTGATGATGAGAAGTTATGTCTCATTCGAGACAAAGTACGGAGAGGGGAAACCAAGGAGGTTGTCCTTGATTCTGATGGTGTCTAGAGGATCAAAGGCAGGATTCGTGTGCCCAAGACGAGCGAGTTGATAAGATTGCCTCTTGAGGAGGATCATTGTTCTCGATATTCCATCCATCCAGGAGCGGCAAAGATGTATCATGATCTGAGTCAGCATTAATGATGGTGTGGGATGAAAAGAGATATTTCAGACTTTTTTTCGAGGTGTTTGACTTGTCAGCAGGTGAAGTGTGAGCACCAGCGGTCGGGGGGTGTATCTCAGAGGATACCAATTCCTACTTGGAAGTAGGAATGGATTACTATGGACTTTGTTGTAGGTTTGCCTCCCACAGTGGGTTGTTATGAATCTATTTGGATTATTTTTGATAGGTTGAGTCTGCCCACTTCATTCCGATTTGGGTCAAGTATACGGCACAGAAGTTAGTCGAGCTATATATCAGTTAGATTATGCGACTTCATCAGGTTCCTATTTCTATTATATCATATCGAGGTTCACTATTCACTTCCCACTTTTGGAAGGCATTACAGCATGGTCTAGGTACGTAGTTGGATATGAGTACAACTTTTCACCCTTAGACAAATGGTCAGTCCGAGCGGACGATTCAAGTTTTGGAGGACATGCTTCGGGCATGTGTGATCAATTTCGGTGCTAGATGGGATCGACATTTATCCTTAGCAAAGTTTACCTACAATAACAGTTATCACTCTAGTATTCAGATGGTTCCATTTGAGTCGTTGTATGGTAGACGATGTAGGTCTCCAATAGGTTGGTTTGATTCGACAGAGATGTACTCATTGGATACAGACTTTTTTAGAGATGTTATGGAGAAAGTTTGTATGATTCAGTATAGACTATTGACAACCCAGATTCGACTGAAGGTTATGCCGACCGAACAGTTAGAGCCTTATATTTATGGAGGGTGATCATGTTTGGCTGTGAGTATCACCCATGAAGGTTATGATGATGTTCGGAAAGTAGGGCAAACTAAGCCATAGATTCATTTGACCTTTTGATATTTTAAGCGGAAAGGGAGATGTGGCTTATAAGTTGGCCTTGCCACCTAGTTTGTTGGCAGTTCTTCCTGTTTTACATGTCTCGATGCTTTGAAAGTATATCCTGGATGAATCACATATGATTTCACTTAATTATGTGGAGTTGGGTACAGACTTGACATTTGAGGAGGAGCCCATAGCTATACTTTATAGGAAGGTTCGGATGCTTAGGACCAAGGATATTACTTTAGTGAAGGTGCAGTGGAAGCACCGATTACTGGGAGAGGCAACTTGAGAGGCAAAGTCTTATATGCGTGTCAAATATCCTCAACTTTTTGAAGCTTCAGGTACTTTCCTTCACTTAATGTTCGAGGATAAACATAATTTTAAGTGGTGGATAATGTAATGACCCGGAAGGTCAATCGTTTAACATGAATTAATTAATTGTTGGGTCATTGGAGATGAATGACTTAGTCGATAGTTAGTGGGCTAAAGTGATCAATTATTTAAGACCTTATACCATTAGGGACATGTATTAAATATAAGTTAGTGGATTTTGTGGGTTCTAATAAACAATTGATTTTTTTTATAATAATAAAATAAGAGTCAGGAAACAGAAATGAAAAAGGGAGAGGAATAATGTAACCTAGCGTAGCATCGATCAAAGAGGAAAAAAATTGCAAATACTCGTCGGCCATCTTCACTTCTTTGTAGGCATGCATTAATTACTTTATATAAAAATGATTTAGTTGGTATATGATAGCACTGTGGTTATTATTAATTGTTACCTAATGTGTAGTTGCTAAGATGTGATGATTGGCAATGATTGACATTGGAAGCAATAACGGACGGATAATACTAGAACATAGAGAATGTTTAACTGTTGGTTAATATTGTTAATTTATTAAGAGTTGAATGAGAATTAAAGTGTATTGTTGTATGTTTGCTAAGGGAGTCGTGATTGTATTTTGGCATAAGGCCACATTGGGGGTCAATGTATATTGCTAAATTGTGGGCTAATGATTGGTTCGTAATGAGCCAACCATTGGTGGGCCAATGATTAGCTTATCATTGGTGGGTAGTAAAGGAGTTGAAAAGAAGAAAAAATCAAAACACAATTCTGCAATGTTAGTATGAATCGAGTTGGGTGTAATTTTCATAAATTTTGGGTTATTATATTATGGTTAAAGTATTGATATATTGGTATGTGTATTTAAATATTAGATAAATATTATTTTGTGAATATCATTCGAATTATGGTATTGTAAAGGAAATAATTGGAATTCATTCCTAGGCTTGAAACTTGAAAAACTATGATAGTTGAAATGTTAATTGACATCAAGAATTACAAACTTAATTATAAATTTGGGTGAATTTTCAGGTCAAGGTTAAACACATAAAATGTGGGTGTTGTTACTTTCGAAACCTTATTGTGAATATATATACTTGGATAGATTGCATCTATTTGGAAGCTCAACAAAAAGGGAAGACTCAAGTTCCAGAGTGATTATTCGAGTGGCTAAGGCAAGTGAATTTCTAAACCCTTGTTAAGCGTATGAAATTCGTGTATTTCCTTATGTGATGTCTGAGAATGATTTGGAGGCTTATTGTTTATTTGTTGGTGTTGTATTACATGTCTTGTTATCAAAATGGTTATTCCTCATTTTTATTTGATCATGTCATTTGCATTGATCTGAAACATGGTTGTGATAAGTGTTATGTGATAAGAGGATGTACCATTTCGAGGATCGTATCGCGCGCCGTGATGGATATTTTATTTCGAGGTACGTATCGTGTGCCGCGATGATTACTATTATCGAGGATCATATCGCACGTTGTGATGGACGCATGGACAGATATGTCCCCAGTTAGTCCTAGACTGAGAGAAAGCGAGTGTATATCATTAGGGAAGAGATGCATCACTATACTTGATATTGCATCTCATGGCATTACACATTTTTATTATTGATGAACATAAACTCGTGTTTTGCTGATCTTGTGAGTGTTTTTATGTGAAACTGGTGACTGTTGAATATTGAGTTGTTATTGAGAATATGTAATCTGATAGAGTGTTGTTGTTGAGTTGTGTGTCTGGTAAACTGTGAACTGTTAAGTTGTAGTGTGGAGGTTCAGATAGGGTGTAAGGAGTACCCGTAGTTTGTTCCCTTACATTGTGTTTAGAGGTTTTCTTGTTGGGTACCGCGTGATTTGGTACTCACCCTTTGCTTTTACAATTTTTTGTAGGTTACGAGTTTGGATCTTCGCCATACCTTCCATTCTCTTCATTCCGAGGCATCTTGTAGAGAATTGTGAGGTAGTTGTTTGTCACCTCTGTGAACCTTCCTACTCCAATTTATGACTTTGTTTTTACTTGAAAGACAACTTCATTTTAGACTTGTGTGTTTTATTTCAATTCCAATGTTTATATTAGATGCTTGTATACGTGACAACCTAGTTTTGGGAATTGTATTAAGTTGACTTTTTTCGTAATAGAAATTTTTGTTGGACTTTTGGTTATTTCCGCACTTTGTTAGATGTTGGATTTAGGCTGACTTGTCTTGGTGGGATAAAACGAGTACCATCACACCCATTTTTGGGTTGTGACGTCTTTGTTGGATATTTTTTATTGACGACGATTGATGTATCCTTTAATTGGTTTTGAAGATTACATTTGAGCATTATCAAGGTCCCACCGAAGAATTCAAGCATACACCAATGGTATCATGACAGCATAGAGATATAGTGTGATATATAGTATCATGGATGCCTCACTAAAGGACTAAAGGATCGAAGCATGCATAGTAATACCATGACACCACGTAGATATATTTTGATGGAATTATGAAGGTCACACTTAGAGGTGTACATGACCGGGTTGGTTCGGATTTTTCAAATATCAAACCAAACCATTTGTGTCGGATTTTTAAACTTCAGATTTTTCGGGTTTTTGGGTTTTTTCAAACTTTTGAGTTTTTTCGATAATTTTTCATACAAACATATAATTTACTTGTACTTCAAGTAATTGTTTAGCCCTATCAAAATGCAACTATCAAAGTTATTTCTCAAGAAAATAACAAAAAATATGATATGATTAATGACACTAAAATATCCAACACAAAAGAAAAAAAAAAGGAAAATGCACAAGTACCCCCTCAACCTATGCTCGAAATCTCAGAGACACACTTATATTATACTAAGGTCCTATTACCCCCCTAAATTTATTTTATAAGTAATTTTCACCCTTTTTCGGCCTACGTGGCACTAGCTTGAAAGAAAAAGTCAACCAGCGTTGGGCCCACAAGATAATGCCACGTAGGCCGAAAAGGTGTAGAAAAGTATTAATAAAATAAGTTCAGGGGGGTAATAAAACATTAGTACATTATAAGTGTGTCTCTGAGATTTCAGACATAGTTGAGGGGGTACTTGTGCATTATTCCAAAAATAATAATAAATCCTGTAAAAAAATTACAAATTAATAAGTCATAACGAAATTGATCATAGTTTAAAATACGAAATCATGCTAAAATAAGTTTAGTAAGTATTAGTTACCTGACTAAATATTAAAAGACAATAAAAATAGATCATGTATTTTAATTGTCTAAATATATGAAAACTAAAAAACAAATATTCAATATTATTGTCATTCTTAGTGTTGAATTGATTTTCTTTTTGCATTGATATTAATTTGATTTTTGTTTAAACTTTATTATAATTACCAACATGTATAGACTATAATCTTTATTAGATCATTAAGAACTCTAACTTCCAAACATGAAATAAATATATTAAAAAATAAAAACTATGAAAAAGTATAAGAGATATTTAAAAATTATATCAAAATAAGTATTTTTATGTATAAAATAAAATTTTAAAATTATATATATAATGTCGGGTTGGTTTGGTCTCGGTTGTTTTTTTTAGTTGAAACCAAACAATCCAAATATAGTCAGATTTTTTTTCCAACACCAATCAAGTCAAACCAAACCACTAGTCGAATTTTTTTCCGATTTAATTCGGTTTGGAGTTTGGTTCGATTTTTTATTCGATTTTGTAGATCCCTAATCACACTAAAGGATTGAAGTAACGTTAAATGAATAAATAAGATATATCATGATTTGAGAGAAAAAATAGTGAAATAGGAAGAAAAAAAAAAGAGAAAGAGAACATGAAATAAGTAAT
Organism: Solanum chilense; assembly: GCA_032847665.1. Classification (NCBI taxonomy): domain Eukaryota; kingdom Viridiplantae; phylum Streptophyta; class Magnoliopsida; order Solanales; family Solanaceae; genus Solanum; species Solanum chilense. The sequence continues at coordinate 68,073,700 of CM064963.1, read as the reverse complement.
GTAAAAAAAGGAACCAACAGAGGAGAAAAAGTGGAAATATGGGAGTGAAATAACAAAAAATAATAATAAAGAAATAAATGAGAAACCTTTTGAATAGTGATAGATTTGTGAAATGAATGTCAACAATAGTGATGTCTCTCTTCCTTTGTTTGACTTGAAAAAGAAGAAGAAAGCTTTGAATATTGATAGGCTTGTGAAGTGGATATGACAAGATCTTAGACAATTATTGTTGATTTGTTTTTCCTTTTATTTTAAATTTTAGTGATTAAAGTCGCAATCATATGTCTATTGTATTATGTTTTTCTTTTTTTCATTTTTTATTTTTTGTGTATCTTTATAATGCTCTTAAGTATAACTTTTATATAAACTTAAAATTTAATTTGAACTCCGAGAAATTGAATTCTTTTATTCATATTTAAATTTTCATAGCTTTTTTTTATATCGATATTATAATATTTTAGTTCTTTATTCTCGTTATAATATTTTTATTATATATAATTATGAAATTACAACTTTTACCATAACATAATTATGTGTCTTAATTATGAGGAGGAGATTAGTTTTTATTGAGTAATAAACATCAATACTTTACATTTAAATCAATACATAACGGATTTGTTTCATTTCTTTCATTGTTAAAAAAGTAATTATTAACAAACTTCAATTTAATGAAGTTGAATTACTACTACTTTATAGTTTGTATAGTACAATTCTTTTAGTGTGTGTGCGCACGCATGTGTGCGTGTGTATTTTGATTTATATTTTTTCTAGTATATATAATTCAATAATTTTAATTAAAATTATATTTAAAATGTATTAAATATAAACGATATCTTTAAAAAAAGTTCAATTCAATATTATATATTGTTATGAATTCGATAGGTCGCTATTCCAAATGTAATACATCTAAATAGTACTAGAATATCTATGAATTCGATGGTTTGTTATTCCTGGACAAATGCAATACATTTGAATAGTACTAGAATATTTGAAGTTAGCATATAATAATTAAAATATATTTGTATTAAAAAATATTTTAATTATATATCCACCACATGCATTAGAAGATACCTCTAATATATTGAATTCAAATTTTATTATAATTGTTTAACTTTTTTTCTTCTTATTAACAATGTTAAAAATATATTATACATGAATTTCAAATTTTCAAATTAATTTATTTGTTACTATATTAAAACTGTGTTAGAAATGTGTTATATATGCAATATACTATTTTTGATAAGAAAAGTAAGATTAATTGATCTGTATAAGATTAAAAGATGTGGTATGATATGGGGGAATTCTTTCGCACTAAAATAAAATGACAGAGCCAATACAATTTTCTTTCTCTTCCCATATTTTGTCTTGTCTTTGTAGTATAAAAAGAACACACAAATCTACTAATTCGAACAAATGAACTTCCATCAGCACAACAAGAAGGCAAATAATACAAGAATAAACAAAATAATCAGCCACCAACAGCAACACTGGACAACTACAACAATCAGAGTTTTAAAAAATATAAGAATGCCAAGAGCAGCGTGTATGTATCACATTCTATATAGCTTGTTGGAAGTATAATTTACATTCAGGCAAGGCTTCCAAGAAACTCGAAAACAGTTCTGGTGGCAACTGTAGCCGTAAAAGCACTTGGTGATATCTTTGAATTACCAAAAGCACAGTGTTCTCCAGATCCACATCTTCCAAACAACCTGGAGTAATTCAATAAATATGAGGGGGGTAAGCAAAGAAATTCTTAGAAAATGAACATCAATATTGAAGATGTTTAAACACATAAAAGGCAATAAAAGAAGATGCAAATATTCAAGTAAAATCAATTAGGATGTATTTATCCTAATTTAATTGTGATATCTGAGCTGAATGGATATAAACGATGCATGTGGCCATAAGCCAACTCCAACACACTTTATTGATTGAAACTTAAGAGAAAAGACATCAGTGCTGAAGTAGAACTTGTTGTTTAAATGTAACAACCCACAGAAGATAGTGTCAACTTGACATCTTAGTCTGTTTGCTGTATTTAGACAATTTAAGATTCCAAACTTTGACAAGCAGATCATCTCATCCCAAGATAAAATCATTATGATTCAAAAGCAAGAAAAATCATGTTTTTGATTTTAATAAGTTAAAGAAATGAAAAGGTTTGAGTAATTTCTCCTTCAAAACAGCTAGAAGAGATTAATTTTCCAATGAACAGTTCAAGTAGGTAATATTTTTCCACCCTGCACATCAAATGTTCAAACGTCTGGAATTTTGAAAAATGAGAGCATTGGCAGGCTTACCCAGTTCAATTTCTAGCTCTTGATCTTCCGTGTCTCCTTCTTCCACAATTGTTCCATTTTCCATTTCCGCGGCTGTCTTGGCATACCTCTCCAAGAACTCTAGTTCAGTTTCTTCTAGTTCATCATCTTCAGAGTCCTGGCATTGAATTAAGAACAATAACAGTCAGCATTCATTATTCCAAAGGTATTATAAAATGTACATTTACATGATGAATGTAGTCACTTTGCACGCAGGAGATTCGGGGTATGTGTTCCACATCTCCATTTTTTATTTTTATTTTTTTGATGACAAGGGAAACCCGCAGCTGCTACCCTTTGGGTGCGCACAGGGTAAAACCCCCGCTCCTATGCAATAGCTCGCAAACCACATAGGAGAGGTAACCCGCACTAGGCAAGCTTGGAATATATGATGAATGTATAGCATATGCACTCTTCCCCTACCTTCCACCACAAGCATTTAATGAATGTATGACAGAGCCAACAAACAGAAACCATGAATAATGATGCAAAAGACAACAATATGGCAGGCGTCATCGACAATTTCCTGTGATATTATATTTTTTCTTTTGAGAAAATTCCTGTAATTTTTATATATAAACATTGACTATTTTAACTAGAGAAGGTGGTTATGAAAAAAGAAACAGGCTCTGATAATTATTGTTTCAAGTTGCAGTGTTCTTTTATGAAAAGAAAATGTGTTGCCATCAAGAAAGCTGGTGTGCAAAAATTTCAACTTACATGGAAGGACCACAATTAAGTTAAGAGCCATAATTTGCTAATGAGACAAAGCTCATGTCAGAACGCTAAGGAATTATTGTGAACGCAAAGACTCATTAGTCACTATTATTTCAATAACCCAAAAATGGCGTATAATGTATGTTCTACAAATAGAACACACTTTGACCATGACGAAAAGTAGGTCGTACGAACATGATTAACATGTAAACAATGTCTACCTGACAGCAAAGAAAATATATGGATGGGGGAGGGGTAGCTAAAGATAATTAAACAAGACAGAATTAGTTTAGTGACCTAACCTCATCATCATCATCATCTTCAGTTTCCTCATCACCAGAAGCCTGATCTTCACTTTCTTCATCTTCATCTTCCTCTTCTTCCAGTTCTTTAAACTTCAGAAATGCCTCCATCAGTGATGCAACAGAATCATGTAGCAATAAACTCCCTTCATTTTGCCGTCCTATCAGCTTGTCAAGAGATTGTGCCAGTGCCATCACTGGTAAAATTATAATAGAAAAAAACAGACATAAGGAGACAGTGCTGATGAGATTCTTAGGAGAGTTTTCTACACCCAAGAAGAGAAGAAAAACTGAATACTTAAAAGGCAAAGTTAACCACAAGGTATAATCAAAACTAGTGTTAGCTTGCAATCTATTAACAAGCATCGTAGTTGTGGACAGATAAACAGATCTAGATAGACACAACGGCATTTCCAGAACAAACAAAAAGGACTAACGTAGAGCACATCACCAAAATATCCTTGCCCCATGAGAGAAAGTCAAGTGGAGAAGTTCCTAATTGCGCTAAAAATCTTTAGTAGGGGAAAAAGAAATAGAACACTAACCTACCAACTTGATCTCAGCCACTGATGACAAACTATGGTCAAATCTGCTTGTTGAGATAATTGCCAAAGCGGATAGAAAGCTTGTAAAGCCTTCATGTTCAATGCCCTCTATAATCTTCTCTACAATATCAGGGAAACACAAATAACACGACGCTATTGCAAGCAACAAAGGATTCCATAGTGGGACAGACTGGTTTCGTATCTCTCTAAAACGAGAAAATGCTGCCTGACACAACGAAATCACCAAAGATTGCTTGACACCTTCTCCTTCAGGTAAGTAACTGGGACTATGTAAAAGAATGTGGATACAAGAGGATGCCCTCCATACAGCAGATGGATATTGTGAGAAAGCTTCGGTAATGAATGCACCAATTCCTTCAAGGATGGATTTTTGGGGAACAGGTGGAGCAGGAGGCAACGGCAACTTCCCCACAAGAAAGTTTTTCACAGCAAATTTCTTGTCAAGGCTAACTGCTTTCTTGATACAGTTAAAAGTTGATAAATCCTCCATCTCGTCCCATGCATGCCAGTCAGCTATGAGATATGACCAGACCAGCATCAGCTCTGAGACTTTTAGCTTCAAAAGATCGTCAGCTTGGGTAAGTCCTTGCAAAATGAAACCAAGCAATGTGGAGCAGTCATCAACACATGATGAAGGGGGCACTGAGAAGGCAACCTCGTGTTCCTGATAATTGAAAAATATATTTGAGAAGATAACAAGAGATTTGAGAATATCAAAAACAAAAGATATATTAAAATCCTCTTATCACTCTGTTATCCCAAGTTGAATCTATGAAACGGACACCTCTATCTTCTTGTTCTTTAGAGTAGATATTATATATAGGATGATCTGTACTCTGGGATCCAATACAAAGGCAATACAAATAGGAATGTTGACGGCGACCAGTTAAGTATCAGTTGAATTTAACTGGGGTTCTTGTTGGTGGAGGAACTGGATCAAAATAGAGACTCTAGCTGTAAGATATCTATTGGAACCATTGCCAAAATGGACATCTTATTCAAAGAGATAGATCTAAAGTATCTGGATTACTTTGTGTATATGATCGAAGATCCAGTAGGTAGTCACTCCCTTCTCAGAGAACCGTACGTGAGTCTTCCGCCTCATACAGCTCTGTCTGAGCTTCCATCAATATATGAACAGCTTTGCCTTATGCATGAGAAGCTAAAAGACTTGATCTAGTTAAGTTTGGTATGGAATTCATAACACAAAACAAACATCTATTGCAGTATAAACACTAGAGTTAAGCAGCATCCACTACTAAGGTGATTGCATTTTCAATATAGAAAAATGAGCTTGAACAGGCTTCAAGCTTGATGTTACAGGCATAAAAAGGAAATATTTTACTGAAGTGCTACATATATTCATTGACACAAAAAGTAAATAATGGAATATATATGCATACACACTTGTGTTGTGACCTATCCATTTACTCTAAAATTAACTTTGATACATGGCTCAAGACTAACCATCAGTGGAGCAGATCTTAGCCACGCATGCTGTAGGAGATCTGAAAATGCTCTCATCATGGTGGTCTGACCAGAAAGCCACAACTGACTAGAATCATCCTGCTCATTTTCTTCCGATGCCGAGTTTTCCCAACACTGAGCTATCACTGCTAGTGTTGCAAAGCACTGTTCCACCATCTATCAGACGAAAGTCAGTAAGTTCAGATCTCAATATGCCTTCAATTAGACATGTGGATGAGTTCATTTTTTAAAATTTTATATTTAGGTGAAGAGCGAGGTTGATTCTACTCATCTAGAACATAAAAGGTGATTTAAGAATTTGTCTCAAGGGACCTCAGTTACAAGAAGGAATCGCATAGTTTAGACTTATTCCTATTGGAGTAATGACTCTTGAATCTCTGACCATGTGACATGATATCAACAGGACTGGGAGAGACGAGGTTTCATTGAACTAAAGGGTGAGCAAACCAACTTATATAACCTCCATTTTAACTATAAACAATGAATAGTGAACAATATATCTCCATGAAATGTGCACAAAAGATGTTCTGATTTTCATGCCAGTTACCAAAATGATAATTAGAATCATCAAACGATTTGCTAAAGAATAAAATACTAGTATGTCAGATACATAAGAAAATACCTGAGGCCACGGCTCCAGATCTAAAGGCAAGTTCTTTGAAGTTTCTTTAACCAACAGACAAACAATATCTGGAATATGCGGTGAAAGTTTTTCAGTTGCAACCTCGACCATAGTACTTAGAAGCTGAAAGTAAATGGAGCTATCTTCTTCCTCATCACTAATCCTATGACAAACCACTTGAAGAAGTGGTAACCACTCAGGTGGCATGTACTCATTCTGCAGTACCAAAAGGCCAAGCATTATTTAAACTATCATGCTTCAGGTCCATAATATAGGTTAGCCATACCCACTTACTTCAACGAGTTGGGCGATGGCAGCAGCAGCTGTCACCCGCACAGGATAACAAGAAACATCCCCCATATCTGACATTTGTAATGCTTTCACTAATGAAGAATAAATATCAGCACTCATACCCTGTTGTGGAAAGAGAAAAAGAGGAACTTACTCCTAAAAAAATGCCTAATAGCAAACAAGATGTTAAAAAGTATCATCAACACAATTATCTCACTTCAGAAAGACATGAAGCAAGCTCTCCCAGGACCCAATTTGCAGTGGCAATTAAATATGGTTGAGGACTTGGTGTTTCATACAGTGGTAACACCCGATTCCTAACTAGAGTATCCGTAAATCCAGGACTCTGTTCTGTTAGAAACTGAGAATACAATGCCACATAAGTAATATAAGTACAGAATTTTTTAATTAAGAAAAAAAATATTCGAAATTATGATCTATTCTTACATCTAAAAGGCTGCTATAGGCCATCAGAACTCCGTAATATCTGTCAAAGTTTAGACAAGGAAATGAAAGTAAATCACGTCCACAGGATGCAAGCATGATAAAGGAAGGTCAGAAAAAAGAAAAAAAAGGTCTGGATAAATGGACAAATAAAGTAGGATAATTTAGTTAACGGCATGACATTAGAATGAGCACTCTATGTCTTATGCAAACTTAGAGTTCAAGAAATTATAGAGTAATATAATGAATCTTAGAACTTTAAAAGAACAAGTTTAGTGTAGGTTTATTGCACGTGTGTCCCACATCAATCGGTAAAACTAGATAGAACAAAATTATTTAAAATAGCAATTGACATTAAAGTAAACATTATATTTTTCTAAACGATAAGAATTTCATATAGGAAGGTTAAAAAGTTATTTTACTAAACATGAACCTCTTTCTTTTTTAATTTATTTATTTATTTTGTTTACCATAATTTAAGTAATATTTATATAAGGTAACAGCATTGATTTTAAAGTCTTAAACTATAGGACATTAATATAGTTTCAAATTAGAGATTTAAGAAGCAAAACTTTGGTCAATTTTAAAATATTAATTATTTAGTAGTTCTTACCTATTACAAATAAGTAAAGATTTAATAGTTTTTCTTTTAATCAATTTCAAAGTCCTAAATATTGGATGATAATTAATCGACAATTATTTGAGAAAAATAGTAAATGAAAATTTTGTCTATTGGGAGAGATGATTAGACTCCCACAACACTACTTCATATTATCGAGGAAATGACTCTAGATAGGAAGGAGGGGAGGTCGCATATTAGGGTAGAAGGTTAATAGGGGTGGAGTGTTGTCGTAATGTGCGTAGGTTTAGGCTTGCTTAGTATCTGCCGTAAAACTAGTCTTTCCCTTGTAGTCTTGTCATATGTTGTTTAATGTGTTTTTATTATCACATTATTTTGTTGTTTTTATTGGTTCTTTCATGTAGACTTTACACTGATCTTATTATTAAACCGTTGTGCTTTCTTCATTGTTTTCTTCTTTTTACTTGTGCTGGTTGCACTAGAGCCTAGGGTCTTTTGGAAACAACTTTTCTACCTCCACGAGGTAGTTGTAAAGCCTGCGTATACTCTACCCTTCCTAGACTCCACTTACTTACTGGGATTGCACTGGTATGTTGTTGTTATAGTCTTTTAATGAAGTGTAAAAGTTCGATCAAACCTTCATGCTTTTAAAGTAATACAAATAAATAGCACCAACCATAATCCTATTGAATTTTAGATAGTGGAGAACTTTCTGTCAAGTACAGTGATATATGACCATAAATTACAAAGTTAAAGGAGTTGATATCATAATTTTGTTTTTAACTCACTCATTTACTGTGTTTTCGCCATTATCAGTGGGAACAGGAAACTTTGACAAGAATGGAAGCACCAACAACTCCCCCATCGAGCTGTAACATTTTCTTTTGTTCTTTTCTCCTTTCTTACGCTTTGATGAAGCTGTAGAAGTCTTGACTGGCAGTCCCTAGAAGCCCAAGAATAAATCACAGATAACTATATGAATTTTAATAGAAGAAGCTAGAGCAATATAAATTTTTTTTTGAAAAATGAAGCTAGAGCAATATAAATTATAGAAAACTAACCTTAGATATTGAAATAACACCAAGCAAGTTTAAAGCACTTTTCCTTGCTGTAAACAAGTCATCTCTCAATCCAGAAATTTCTTCCTGCAGTATCATAAAGATCAGACAATATCCTGCGAATATTTAGAGTATACAACTTGTAAGGAGGATCAAAGATTCGAACATACAAGGTCAGACGGAAGATTTTTCCTTATGTATTCATCCGGATCTTCTTCCCACTCTATTGTGTCCTACTTAGCAGGCATTTAAGCCTTTAATCAGAACTTCACAAGGGTATGTCACAACAAAAGAAAGAAACTCATGAACATAGGCAAAGAGCTCTCTCGAAGCAAATTCGTGGAATAGCTTACCTTCTCATTCTTCACAAGAGCTGGGAAGATTGCAGAATTAAGCAAGGAAGAAAAGTGAGGTGAAACCAGTCGCCATCCCTGTTTCAGATGATGATGATAATATACTTTAGCTTGGAGACTTGAACAGTAGCAGGCACTAACCATAAAAGTCCTTCCCGATAGAGGAGAAACCAAGGAACTAGCAGAAATGCCTAAAAAGAGAAAGAAGCTAGGAAGGCGAAAGAACAATCATGAAAATATATAAAACACTGCCTGCTCAAGCTACAAAAAAATAGTCAAGCAAAAGAGAAACTTTTGACCATGAAGACAACTGAACAAACTTACCGGACCTGTCTCTAAAACACGAGAAATAACATCAAAGGCTAACGACACAGTCCTTTCTGACAGCGGATCTAGTTTCTGCAAAGAAAGAGTAAGTAGATGAAGAGAGAAGATAAAAATAAGAACGATCACAGGAAGAAAGACAAGTATAGTGTGTGGGAAAAGCACTTATGAGAAACAACATAAAAGTTCATGAGACATTCTTGACAGAGCAGATGATGAGACAAAAGAATAGTGGATGAAGAGAGAAGATAAAAATAAAAATTATCATAGGAAGAAAGACGAGTTTAGTGTGTGGGAAAAGCACTGATGAGAAACAACATAAAAGTTCATGAGACATTCTTGACAGAACAGATATTTAGACAAAGCATAGATTTACTTATACGACAGAACTTTAGTGTAGTTAAAGAAAGGAGAATCTGACGGCAGCATGCTGAACAAAAGTGTCTATTTACTAGGCCTTCTAGTGAAATAAGGTTATGGAACACCTGATATGAAAGTTCACATTTATAGAACTACCAAGTAATACTCCTAAGACTTACATTTATGATTGTGCTATGCTTGGCAATTTCTGAAACGCACTTCACCATGTCAGGCATCAGTCTGTCATTGTAAGATGAGAAGAAATTTGAGGAAAAACCAGGATATCTGTATTTTCATTGTGGAGCAAAAAATGCATTTTGACAGCATACTTGTCAGCGAACTTCCGGTGCCGGGACACTAAAGCACAGAAAATCAGCAGACTTCGCTTTGCAGTCTTCATCTGCAGAGAATACCCATCTTTGCAAGTCAAGCCACCATCAAAACTTAAAGAATTCAGGATTCGTATCAGATCTTGACAAATAGAAGGAAGCAGAGGAGCCAAGGCAGACGGCATGTGAGATTTCACCTATAAAATTGATAGACATTAGATTGTAGTACTGCTCAAAGAAGGTTCAAAACAGAAACCTAATAAGAGGAAGAAAGATCCTTCCGGATAAATATTTCTAGGACACATAAAAGGACACATTAGTGTAAGAATTCCTCCTAGTAATTTGAATAGTCTTGAAAAGAAGAAAATAGTGCACTGATAACTGATCTGACAATCAGATCACTTTAATGGTGTATGTTCTAAACTGTTGCTTCCTTTTTCAAGAAAAGGTCAAATAAAGGAAATGAGACTGTTCCTTGGTAAACCAAGTAACCAATGTTTCGAATGAAAGAAGATCTATTGTCCTGGCATAGATTAACATCCCTGCTCATCCTTCACCTTTTTGGACTAGCAAAAGATCTTGTGTGCATAGAGCCATATCAAAATACACTAAGTTACAAGGCTTCAAGATCACATGCAAAACATTGTAAACAAATTACTTTAACTCGTTTACTGGTGCCTCATTCCCATTTTCAGCGGAACTGCTTTTACACGTATAACCAGCTCCTCTCCTCGATATGCTTGATAACTGTATCAAGCTATTTCCTCCTATCATTTTTGTTATTTTCTATATCCCGAAAGTTTTTAGGATCTGATACATCCAATATGCTGTCTGCTAACTTCTTAACAGAAAAAAATTGAAACAGAACCTAGAGCTCAAATGATAGTTGACCTTTCATGGATCAAACATCTGTGTTGTAAATTTATCCTCACCGCAAAATAGATGCACTTGCATATCATGAGAAGGATAGTTTCTGTCTGCACTTCTGATGTATGTTGGGTATCTGATACCTGTTTCACAACGATGAATTAGCACTTCCATATACTCGAAAGTAACATGTTTTATATGGAAATACCTAGGAGGAAAAGAAATGTAGAAACTTATGTGGACCTTTTCGGTGCAGAGGTGAAATACAGCAAGTAAGGGTACAAGGATCTCTCTTGAAATAAGTTCTAGCTGTGGTGGAACTGGCTCCTTCACAAGTTTTGGATTCAAAAAGTACTGCCACAAAGACATAAGATGAGATCAATACAAGAACCTAAGCAGGTAGATTTTTACAACAGATTTGAAATAAATGAGGAATTTGGTTTAGTTAATTATTCTGTCAAAAATAATTTTGGTTTTAACCAAATTATAGAATGCTGTTGGTCTATCTTCATATGGATCAACCCGAAGCCTTTTTTATCACCCCCCAAGTGCTTAAGCTTATTTTCAAACAATTAGCAAGATAGGGGTGGCATTTTTCAGGACACCATGACAGTCAGCAAGGTTCTAACATACAAAATACAATTCAACAAAATAAGAAACATAAGTGCATGAGATTGAAGTCATTTGAGTAAATAGATATCAACAGAGGGAAAGTCATCTATATAGGTGGAATCAGAATATAGCTGACACATATTTACATACCTGGAAGGGTCTAATCAGTGAGTGAAGAATGGTTAAAGCGTTGATGGTTTTCCATTCAGAATTCGGATTCTTATCAATCAGATCACTGCGCTGAATGACCGACCTTAGCTCAGGCACAAGCTCAGGCCAAGCATCCTTTTTCACAAACTCAACTGCAATAATTGAGCGAAACTGAAAACAAATAGGAGAAAAGAAAATTAAAAAAGACAACCTCATTAATTACACACGCTAACGAAGAAAAAGTTATGCCCAAAACGCTTACAGCTTCAACTAATATCTTAAGAGTCATAGGTTCTGCTTGAAGCAAAGCGCGCACAAACGCATCTCTAAACTCTTTGGTGATTCCTGAGTTTGTATCAATAGAATCAACATTTCTTCTAGTGAAGTTCTTGAGATATGTGGCTGCAGCTACTTTCTGACCTCCGTTCTCACCTCCTATGGAAATGAAGATCCAATATAAAGTGTAGCACAGAAATTAATTTTACAGAATGCAAAAGCATAATCAGGTAAATACTCCTTCAATTCGACAGTTGAATTATCATAATGAATATAGAATACTCGAAAACAGCGAAATCTAAACTGCAGAATACCTATGGCGATAGAGAGCAGAGTGAAGGGAAATTCTGGGAGAGTAGAGAGGTGATCCAGAGCATCAGTGGCGGCATTGATGACGGCATCGTTGGGGCTCAGAGTTTGATTGAGGAGCTGAGCAATTTGATGAATTTCCATAACGTATAAGTGGTGGCGCTGCGGCAGAACCCTAGCAAAGACTGCAGCTACAAACACACAACAAGTTGGCAAAGAGTTGTAAAAAGAAACAAATAATTGGCTAAAACAGTTAAAAGCGCGGGAAAATTGATATTCGCGCCGTCCATTTTTTGTCATCGCCATATAAATGGCATTATTTTTTCTATTTATTAACTTTGAAAATATTGAATTGAATAATTGTTATAAATTCATTGAATTGTGTAGATTGTTCTTTAGATATACTCAAAACTTAATTGTATTCATGTATACATGTTTCCAAGGTGATAACAACCATTTGGATAACTACTAATTGGGCATTTATCATAGTGGCCTTTGGAGTGATATTTCAACTCTATAAATAGAGATATCATTCACCTTTTGTAGAATATACTTGAATAAGAAGAAAGTCTTCTCTTCCATCTTACTCTCTTGTTTTCGTCTCTTCATATTTATATTGCCATGAACTTGATTTTATAACACGTTATCAGCACGAGTCTCTATCTAATTGAGAGGGAGTTCTTATTTTTCTTTAGCTCATATTTTGGTTGATCTCGTTATGAAGATCAAAGTATTATATGCATAAAATCATGTATGTATTTTCTAAAATATTTTATGATTTAGAGTAAAATAGTATTCAGTCACTAACAATTATCAGGAACCGAAGACATATACTACTATTGGTTGAATATGACATGCTATACAAAACTTATTAAATGGAAGAAGGTATAAAATTTTAATAGCACGAGTTTGTACATTATTTTGATTGTTTTGAAAGACGCAAAGAATAAATCATGTTGTACTTCGGTTTATTATACCGTTGGTTAAAGGTAAGACGATGGATTCAAGTTTCATTGCACCAAAAGGGTAAGACATCAGGTTAAAGTCCGGATGCACCATAATGAAAAATATTTGAGGATAAGACGATAGTGTTTAAGTTCTATCGCACCAAAAGGGTAAGACATCAATTAGAGTTTTGATGCACCGTGATTGGGTTCAAGTCCCATAGAATTATGGCGTAACACGCATTATATGTGTAAGACATTGAGTTTGAGCTAATGCACCATAGCGATGATAAAATGATGGCTAAGAAAAATAATATATTTTTGATGAAATGTCTTGAAATTGATCATATTGAATTTGCTTCATTCCTTGAAAAGAATGTGTTAGCAACATGTGATAACTCTGAAATCCGCCTGTTGACTTGCTCCATTCAATCATATGAATGTGGTAGCAGTGAATGATTAGTCTGAAAAATAACAAATAATTAATGATATGAATAAGGGCGTGGAAGAACAGAATTATAATAGTCATCATTGTGGTAATGATAAAAGGAAGAACACTATGAGTTCTTCAAATAGTCCTTCAAAATGTGAAGGCAATTTTTATTATCAAAATGGTATGAAAGGTCATTAGACTTGTGAATGTTGTCAACCCAATAATTTGACAAGTTTATACATCCTCTATCATGATACAAGAAGATAAAGTGATGGTACACTTGATCTTTCAAAGTAATGTTGAGGTGTGTCATGGAAATATGATGAATTTTAAAGCCATGACAATGTGCTTATAATGCAAATTTATGAAGTACATATAAATAATTAGTCCATTCCTTGAAGAGAATGTGACTTGTGATGAGTATCGTGAATGCTCGACCATTCTATAAGAGAATGTGTCCAGATGTGATATAATCATTATGGGTTGGATATATACCACAACTCGCCTCTATGGAAGGTTTGAGAAAAAATAATATATGTCACTTCTCATCTCTACGGGAGATTCGAGAGGAAATAAATTTTATTTGACAGAAATGGCTAATTGTATTGTACGTTTTATACGTCACTATGGTATGTTTATTGTGAACTACCGAAAGGGCAAAAGAAAGAAATAGTTCTTGCCTATAAGGGTTGTGGTCGTTATTGTGTGGCAATACAAATTTGTCATTGATGGTGTACCTATGGTACAATAAAAGTAAAGCAAGAAAGACGTCTTGCTCGTAATGATTTTGACCATGACAATAATAATATAATTTCCTCCTTGAAGGAGATGCTCACCATAGGGATGGTGTCATATGTGATAGTACACAATATTAATTGCAAGCTCTAACGAGATGTGCTATTATTAGAGGAATAATATTGGGGTTGTAGTAAGTCTCAAAAGAAACTTTTAAAATTTCGGATGAATTGAAAATAAATATTGAGACTCTAAATCACTACAACCGAAGAGGGTTATATTACGTAAAAGATTACCCCACTTTTCCTCTTGTTTGTTTCATACAAACATGTACATGCTGATGAAGTCACATGTAAAAGTAAATTATAAGTGTACTAAAATAAAGATCAGTTGGCATGACTGGTTGACCATTCCGATTAAATGTGATGCAAACGTGATTGAGAATTCAGGTGATTTATATGATGAAGAAATAAAGATTCTTCAAGAATTCTCTTGTGTTGCTTGTTCTCTTGATAAAATGATCATTGTACCAGCTAAGGTTGGGACTGTAATCCCTTAAATTTTTGGAACATATAAAAGGGCGAATATAGGCCCGTTCACCTGTCATGTGGATCATTTTCAACTATATGATTAATGTATTTATGCGATGGTCACATGTATTTTATTGTCAACTTACAAATTGGTTTTTGTAAGGTTGTTTGCTCGAATTGTTAAAATTAAGAGCACAGTTCCAAACTATGAAATTATATTGATAATGCTGGTTGATTTAACAGAAATTGTATGCCTCCAATTATAGCTAAATCATGGTTATGAGAACAAAACTCCCAAATAAGATTTGGTATGAGATAATTTTATTTAACATATAGCAACACATGTATGCATCAAACCAACAAGGTTTCCCCATTAAAATTGGTTCAGGGTCAGGAACCATATAATTTTCATCTAAAATATTGAATGTGCGGTTAAAATTTTTATTGCTCCACTACGCACAAAGATGAACTTCCAAATAAGGTTGGAATGAATGTTAGATTTTCTAACATTAGGGGGAGAGATGATTGACAGCTGAAAATTATGTGTGATGTTAATTATGAATTATCTAGATCCTCGTTAAATAAATATGTGAACTTAAAGTTCAAGAGATAATTCAGTTGTATAATGTTGTAAATCAGTTGCCAGATGAATGCACTGACCCTGTGATATAATTCAGCTGCAAATGCTCCAATGTGAAGTCCTCGAAGGACAGAGTCTATGATACGCCGGAAGCGTAATAGACCAATCTATTCCAAATATAAAATTCCTTGAAGAAGGAAGGAGCAAATGATTAATATGGTCATGATAATGAGGCAAGTGCTATAAAAGAGTATATTGACATAACACTTCATAAAATCTTGAAAAAGGTTCAGGTACCTGAAATAATGAAAAACGAAGAGATCTCGATAAGTTATGTCTTGTTGGAATAGATATCAAATAACCGTCGACGGTATCTTTGATATGAGGTAGCTCTCAATGATATAAATTGTGACGAGGATCTTGAATTCAAATCTGTCATATAGTGTGGACAGATAAATGGTTGGCCAAGTAAAATGCACAATTCAAGTATATTTTGTTTCACTTAGAAAAGTGACATTTTGGACCGGTAGTCCATAAATTAAGGTATAATGTCAGTGGGGTACAAATAAATTATTATGCGATAGTATAACCGTAAGATATCAAATACGGTTTGTGCCTTGGGGCATAACGGTTTATCGCAAAAATCCTGACATTAGTGGAGATGTTTTCTCATTTGGTGGATGCAATGAGGTTTTTTTTGATCTGGCACCATATGAAAACTTGAATGCATGTAATTGAATAATTGTAATGTCTAGCTAGACAATGAATGTTATATGAAAATCCTTGAAACAATCGAGGTGTCTGAAGCATATAAGAGTTTGAAAGAAACTTTTTCAATAAAGCTTCAAGAATCCTTATATGGATTGAAATTGTCAAGGAAGAAAAAGGGTACAAAAGAATGACCCTAATTGTCCTTGTATTTTTATGAAAAGATCTTGGTAAGACAAAATTTTGTCTTGACCTACAGATTGATAATTTGACAAATAAAATATTTGTCTAACAGTGCACATACACTGAAAAATTTTGATGCAATTTTATGTGGATATATCGCATTCATTGAGTACCCCAATGATTATGAGATCACTTGTCATAAATGATGATTCAGTTTGATCTCAAAAGAAGGATGAAGAGTTTCTTAGTGATGAAACTCTATCTTGGTGCAATCAGGGCACTAGTGCATCTTACTAACAATATTTGACCAGATATATGTTTTGCAGTAAATTTACTGGCAAGATTCAGTTTCTCCCCGATAAAAGGACATTGAAATGGTGTTGAGCAAATGATTGAATATCCTCGAAGGACCATAGTTATGGGTTTATTCTATCCCGAGGAATCCAAGACAAAATTGATTGATTACGCAGATGCAGAATATTTATCTGATCCGCATAAAGTTCTATCTCAAGCACGCTATGTGTTTGCATGTGGAGGCACAATAATATCCTGGCGATCAATGAAGCAAATGTTGCTATGCAGAAATACAAGTCCTCCATGAAGCAAGTCGAAAGTGCGTCTGGTTGAAATAAATGACATACCATATTCAAGAAATGTGTGGTTTTTCTTTGAAAAAGAATATACCAACCACAATGTACGAAGATTGGAGACATCATAACAAGAAATTAAGTGATGTTTTAATCAGGGGGAGTATAATACGTGTTTCACTCTTTTTCCCTTGACGGAGGTGTTTTTCCCACTGGTTTTCCTGGCAAGGTTTTTAATGAGGCAACAAATAGTGCGTACCAAAAGATATGTGTACTCTTTTTCCTTGACTAGAATTTTTTTCCCACAGGGTTTTTCCTAGTAAAGGTTTTAACGAGGCACATTATCTATGGACATCCAAGGGGGAGTGTTATAAATCCATTGAATTGTGTAGATTGTCCTTTAGATATACTCAAAACTTAATTGTATTCATGTATACATGTTTCCAAGGTGATAAGAACCATTTGGATAACTATGTACCTACTAATTGGGCATTTATCATAGTGGCCTTTGGGGTGATATCTCAACTCTATAAATAGAGATATCATTCACCTTTTGTAGAATATACTTGAATAAGAAGAAAGTCTTCTCTTGTATCTTACTTCTCTTGTTTTCGTCTCTTTATATTTATATTGCCATGAACTTGATTTTATAACAATAATTTATTTATGTTCAATTGTTAATATAATTAATTAAATTAAATTATTAATTGTATTCATTTTTTGAAGACTTATTTTAAAAATACTTTTTCGATTCCTTTCATATGATATTTTTTTTTAAATTTCACTTGAATTAAAAAAAAACTAAGTAAATTTACAATTATATCATTATTTAATGTTTTTTAAGTCAACTTTCAATTAATGATAAATAAGGAGTATTTTTTATTTTTAACTTATTTGTTGAGATTTCTTTTCAAAATCTTATAAAATAATGAAATGGTGAGAGTGACTAATCAATGTATCAAGTAATTATAATGAACAATAATTATTTATTTAGGTTGGTCAAATATTTATTTGAAGACCAATTAATCATCGAGGTTATAATAAAAAAAAATATTGTAATTTATACATTAATTTTATAAAATGACAAATATTATGAACTAACTATTTATAGTAAATAACTAAAGATAACCATAAAATGGGAACCGAGGCAACAATAATCATAAACTTACATAATTTTTAAGGGACATAAAATCTAAAATAGTGATATATAGATAGAAACGTAAGCGGTAATAAATAATTTCAAATATATGTTTTGCAATAGGATGAGTGACCCTAATTATGGAGGTAATGTAATACCGGCGTCTATATTAACACGCCATAAATTGGTGTGAAATTGGGAGATTAAGGATATAAAAGACTAATTATGCTAAGTAATATTATTTATATATAGTCCTTCTATACATTCGTTGCACGTATATTCCAAGTAACATCATATCTATTTTTATAAAATAATAACAATATTATTAAATCAAAATTTTGAGTAAAAAAAATTATGCATGAAAGTTGTTTCAGCCCTTATCAGTAAACATTAAATTGATCAATTGCTAATTAACAAATATATGATCTCTTATGATATTCTTTATTTTTCCCATATTTTTCAATAATCGGTGATAAGTTTCTTTCCATATTTTCTTTCATTAAGTTGTGCTTGATTTCTTCGTCATCATCATCAATGATGAGCAAATGATAAAGCAAAAATATATCTTCCGTCCCATCGTAAATGTTACTATAAATTTTAGCCAATTCCTTTGTTTTTTTCCTCCTTGAGCATATTAAGGGTCTGTTTGAAAAAGCATTTGATAATTGAAAATAGTGTAATTATAAAGATAGTAATTATCAATATAGTAATTACGGAAAAGGGTCTTAAATATCAATTAAACTATTGAAAATCGTATAAAATTACCCTTCATCAACTTATTGGCTCCAAAATGTCCTTTTCATCCACATATTGACTCCAAAATATCATTGACCACTTTTTTAATTGTTATAAAATTAAACTTTTAAAATATTTTTTAAAATACTTGGCGTTCAACTATTGGTTATAATTTTAATTTATTAATATAATTTATAGATTAACTCACTACCCACTCATTACTAACTAAACCTCACCCAATTAATAATCCAATTATAATATCAAAATCGTCATAAACACTACTAAAACATGATAAATTATAGATTCTTGAAAATGACATCCAAAATTATTCGAGTCCGAATTGAAGCCCCAATTAAATTTAAGTAGAGCCGCTTATTTAGGAGGACACTTTCTTTCAAAATTGAATTAGAAATTTATGATTAAAGGTAAAGAAGTAATACATCCCGAATTAATTCATGCATTTTTTTAAAATATAATTTTATAAATATTTATGATTTCTTTTAAAACTTTTAGCATATTATTTTGAAAAAAAGTTACCTAGGAGGTAACATCACATAATTGAGACGTAAATATAATTAAGATGAACATAGTAAAACTTTTAAGTTTATCGGTGATTTTTATTCAGCCACTTGAACGTATGATAATTTAGTTCTATAATTTTTAAAATCACTCAATTGGCAGTAGCTTGCATTAATAATGTGACGGGTTTATTAATTTAGAGGGATTTAATTAGTAATGGGTGGGTAGTGGATTGATTTATAAATTATACTAATAAGTTAAATTATAACAAATAGTTGAGCGCCACGTATTCTAAAAAATATTTAAATAGTTTAAATATAAACCGTTAAATAAGTGGTCAATTTTGAACCAAAAGGTGGATGACAAGGATATTTTGGACCCAATAGGTGAGTGGGAAGGGTATTTTGGACCCAATAGGTGGATGAAGAATAATTTTGTACCATTTCTAATATTTTGAAGGTATTTTAGGCCCTTCTCCATCATAATTATATTGTTATGTTTGTTTGTCACAATGTAATCATAGTGTAATTACAAAGTGTGTTTTATTACACAAAAGCAATCATAAGATCATGTTATAATATAACAATAAAAGATAATTATTTAAAACTAAAAAAAATACTAACAAATAAGGGCCGTTATAATGATTCATATTAAATATTTAGGATACATATTGTCATTTGAAAATATATTAATATTATAAAAAAATACTTGATTTATACTTTTCAAATAAGTATATTTTTATCAAAATAATCATATAACCTAAAAGACAAAATGGTCTGATGGAATCTTATACTTGTATGAGATTGTATTCTAAATCCTTTCATTTAACTCTTTATCAATTGAACCTTTAAACTCAATTAAAATGAGACTTTTAAATATAGACCTCGCTAAGAAGATCAGTGATCAATCGAATTCAAGGGTAAGCCAGTTCGTTCGGGCTTCCATGAGTTATATATCCACATCTTCGGACTTAGACTAGTACTTTAGATTTTGAGATAATGGTCTAAACCCCCCCCCCCCTCCCCAATCTATACTCGAATCCCAACTATACACTCCAAATTCACGGATGTTCTATTACCCCCGAACTTCATATTTCTCTATTTTCTACACACTTAAACGTTGACTGTCATATGAGGTGAGAACACCTCCTCTAGGTGCGTGAGAAGGTGAGAACACTGTAAATGTTGACGAAAAGTTTCTCTTTCTCCAAAAATCATCTTCCCCGCTATCAAACAAACCATTGCTTCTTCTTTTCTACCATTAACCCTTGCTCCTTTTATTTAAAAAAATCACGATTTACGCTAAAAAAATAAGTAGAGTTTAGTTGGTTATGTTCATTTCTACATCAAATCTTGAATTTAGAGTTTGTAATATGCTATAATTTCTTATTTAGGTTTCTAATTTGAATTTTGAATTTCTCAAAATTCATTAAAAATGACAAATGAAAACTTGAATAAGCTTTGTATGGATGAATCAGACTCAATGTTACTCTTAATTTCACGAATCAACAAGAACCTAAGGGATAAAGCAAAAACTCAAAATAAGTGATAAAGAATTAACCTTTTACTAAACTAGTTAATAAACTATGAAATCAAGTTGAAAATACACAACAAATTCCTTTGATTATCAACAGATTTACATATGCAAATGGAGAAAGAGATGAAAAAGAGAAAATACTTTTATGGGTCTTTTACGTTTTAGGAGGGAAATTGGGGAAAAATGGAATTGAGAGTTGATAAGTGGGGGACCCGGCGCGTGCAATTACGCTGAAATATTTGTTTGATTTATGTGTTGTGGTCAGTGTTTAAGTGTGTACAAAATAGAGAAATATGAAGTTCAGAGGGGTAATAGGACACCCGTGAATTTGGAGTGTGTAGTTGGGATTTGGGGTATAAATTGGAGGGGTTTTAGACCATTTTCTCTTAGATTTTCATATGTTTAATTGGATTGTACACATTTCCTTATACTTATGATCCTTGTTAGAGTTTTGGTATATTGACTTTCGATTTTAGACATTATTGAAAATATTCCACAATTGTTTTGATTAGACTTTTGGAGTTTATGAGAACTCTATTTTTCTCTTAGCATTTAAACATGCTTATGTATCTTTAAAATCTTTGTTTTGTTGAGTTTATTAGTTTGAGTTTTAGTAATGATTCTCCCACCGAAGGGTTAGTGTAAGTGTCAATCATGACGGTTTGGATCGTAATAACCACAATATTCAAAAAAAATCTTTACTTTTACAATTACATTCCTTTTAGCTTTGATACTTTTGTTGAAACTTATCTCAACAAAACATTGTTGGCATTACTACATAAAATTAAATTTTTACGTACTGTCATTAGATTTTTTTTAAAAAAAATTCATAAGTTGTATTAAGTTACAGTTACATAAAAGAAGAATTTCAAATAATGTGTTTCCTCAAATGTAAGAATTTCTATAATTCAATCAAGACCAAAATCAATGAATTGATCATGTTATAATAAAATTTTGAGTCAAAGGAATTTAAATATCAAAATATTACAATGTAAGAGATGTTAATATGGAGATAACAAAGTACGAGAAGTTAACATGGATAATCAATTATGCGCAAACAAATAATGCTAAGATTTTATTTTTGGTAGGTTTGATTTAACTTTGACTTGTGAACAAATATAAAGCAAATCAATATTTATGAAATGTTATTTACAAGATATCCATAGACTACAAATTAAATACATATAAAAATAAAATTAATTATTTTAAACTAAAAAGTTAAATAGTCAATAAAAATATAATTAAGAAACAATGACTTATTTATTAAATCTAATTAAAAAACACATATACTTATTTATTTATTGTAAATTTTCGTTTCTCTTCAAACAACTAAAACAATACCTCACCAAAAATATAATTATTTTTTTTGGTATAATTTAATCTTTTAGTATGAAGTTAATAAAAGAAGGTAAAAGTCAAAATATTAATTTTTGATTATTTAAAAATATCTAAGCTCTAAAAATGATGTAAAACTTAAGTTCGATTAAGAACTATGTGTCTACAGTTTGCCCCGCTTTGACTGAAAACACGAAGAGTTTTCAAACAAAGCAGTAGTCAACGAGACAAGTTTGACCGGACTCTTATTTGAAAGGGAAAAATGTGACGGAGTCCTTCTTTTGGACAACCTAGCTACATATCCCTGGTTATAAGGGAAGCAAGTCATGTGTAGTTCAAGAAGATGAAGTGATGAGTTGGAAGTAGGGGTGTCAAATGAGCGAGTTGGGTTGAAATTGAGAATATTAAAATGGG
The DNA here is from genome assembly GCA_032847665.1 of Solanum chilense. Classification (NCBI taxonomy): domain Eukaryota; kingdom Viridiplantae; phylum Streptophyta; class Magnoliopsida; order Solanales; family Solanaceae; genus Solanum; species Solanum chilense. The sequence continues at coordinate 68,051,354 of CM064963.1, read as the reverse complement.
TTGGAATAGAAGTCCGGTTGGGTCTTGACCCGTCCAAGTTTACTTTGGGCTCAAATGGGCTAAAAGATGGGTTGAATCTTGACCCACTCAATTTGACCCAATTAATCTCAATAATTTAACATATTGATATTTAACTTTTAAATTACAATTTGAATTTCAACTCAAGATTTTTTTTAAAATAAAAAGTAACAAATAGATAAACCCTAAAAGATGTTAAATAGATAAAAATTCATACCTTAAGTATGGAAACATATCTTAATAAAAAGTTTTAAAACGACTTAAAATTGGATATTGGATTGGGCTCAACTGAGGATTCTCTTCAAATGGGTTATGCTTGAATGGGTTGAGATTGAACCCAATTCAAATTATCTTGAGCCCAATTCTTAAAATTCTGGGTGGATTGGGCTGGTTACCTATGTTTGGGTTCAATTTTGACACCCCTAGTTGGAATTAAATGAGGTTCCATCTAAGCTCCAGTTCGTGACTCCTATCCTTAGATAAAAAATGATAGTTAATTAACACAAAGAAAATAAAAGTACAAGATCTGATTTATGCATCTTCTCTTGAGTCTTCAGTTGAGTCTGAACTTTCATATTTCACCTTAATTTTTTATGAGTATCTTGATCCTGAATTTAATTTGAGGTTTAACTTACCATTTAGAATGAGCTTTTGATATTCGTAAAAATAACAATTTAAAATTTTCTTGAATGCATGCATGTTTCCTTGATTAATAACTGAATTAAGCAGATGTCAGGAGGTCAAACCGCTAGATGCATTGAAGAATTTGAATTATAGCGATCATGGGGGATGAACATTCTAAAAAGAGTCCAAACTTTGTTCTCGAATTTCAAATCCATCTTTCACTTGAAAAAGCCTGCAAATCATCACAAACAAAAGAAATAAATAATTTTTTTCCCCGGTTGTCTTATTTCAGGCTTCTACCCCATGTGCTTCGGGTAATGAAGCAGTTCCAGTGGAACGAGCTTCATGATTTCTCATTAAAAAAGCCATTATGTTGCTCAACCACTAGAAGATATGAGTCAATTTAGAGTATTTTTGAAAACCCTTTTCATGATAATGTTGTTGTAATATCACATTAGAGGCAAGAAAAGTAGTAATGTCTTTTCCAACATGTCCTCATCTTTTATAAATTTCCACATATTTCAATTGGGAACTAATTCTAAATACAATAGGTTTATACTCAGTTACGATCATATAATATTGAAACGATAAGTGCATCCACTCATAACGTGCCCTTGACGACATTGTCTTGAGGTGGTCATACCTCCCTTTCAAACCTATCAACAATTCAAGTGTATCATTTACCGTCAAGTGTTCAACCTCCAGGCTTTCATCAAGATGATTTAGAAGGAAAATCACAATCTTCGCTTTATCCTGACCTGATGGATTATTCCCTTAAATTATATTATCACCAAGACCCTTAGCGGTAAGTTTATCACGACTTAACCCACCGGATCATGCGGACACCTACATACTACAAACTTACTAGAAGAACCTTCATATCTCAATAGTCAAAACATAAGGAAAACTAGAGGAAACAGAGATAAATATAATAACAAAATTTTGTAAATAATATTTTAAAAACAATTTCAGGTTAAGACTTTGAAGTAATTTAATACCCTCAAGGATCTGGTCTAAGCTGGTATAAGAGCTACTAAGAATACAAACTGGACATAATAATTAGAGTTGTCAAAATGGGCTTGGACCGCTAGGCTGGCCCAATCCAACCCTTGAATTAAATGGGATTGGGCTCAATTTTTCAGCCCATCTAGAGATGAGGCTTTTTATCCCAGCCTTATTTGGCCCGGTCGCCTCGTAGGACCAACTCGCAAGCCTGGGAGGCCAGTCCCGGGCTAAGAATTTTAAAAATATTTATTATAGATATTTTAAGTAATGTAATTATGAAGATTTTGTCAATAAATATTTTTAAAATATCAATATAAAATCAATATTATATATTTTTACATATCTTTTACATTTAGGGTCATTAACTCACTAAACTTTCTTATTAGCCCAAATTCATCACTTCATTATAAGTTTATAACTATGAATCTTTGATCTCTTTTACTTTTATTTTTATGCCTAATTTTCACTTCTGCTTTATTGTATTGTTTATGAAAGTTGTGATCATGTAATGTTATTTGCGCGGCTGAAACTTATGAATGTTATATCGTGGATATCATGTATATGTTTTGTAATATTCACTGAAGTATGTCTAATTCATCAACTTTCGTATTCTTTCAAAGAGGAAAATGTTGTTTGTTTTTTGGTTGAAGGGACAACTCGTCCCAACTCCCAACCCATTGCCGACTTAGGGCTGAGTTGAGTTGTTATTTTATAGGCCCTTTGATTAAAAGTGTCAGTCCGTTCCAACCCATTTAACTTTGTAGCCCATTAGGTTTGGGTCAGCACATTTGGATAGTTCTAATAATAATAAATGACACAACTCCCACCATGCAGAAGGAAAAATAGAAGTTCTTGGAGATTTCTTCATCTTCACCTAATTAAACATCACTGATCCTGGATCCAGACTATGCCTAAGGGCATAACAAGAGTAGTACTAGTACAAAACCACATGTATTGATAATCATCATCGGTCTATCCGACGTCCACCGTATAATCCAAAAACACAACTAGTGAGAACATGCAATAAACCACTCGCTTCTCCACCTTTACCCTCTCTCGAATACCTCAAATTACATTAGTAACCTTACTACTAACCACCTCCTCATTCAACCTAGTTACTAGGTTCTTGATCATATCTCAACCATTCTAACACATAAAAGAGACCACAAATGCAACTACAAGAATTCCGACTAACCACTCACGACAAACCCTTACTTCTTCCTTTATATTATCCAACCCTTGCCATATGGTACATTATATCAAACTTTCTAACTACTAACCACGAACCCCTTTTTCTCCAAGGTGAAATCCACCTAAGTATTTACATCACGTACACTAGCTCCACTTCTCACCCTTGTAACATACATACAACTCTTGTCTCTCAACATTAACATTCTTGAGCCCTTGGCCCTTCCCGATCCATTCAACAACGAGATACATAACAAGTTTACTCAACATAGTAGAACAATCAGATATTGGTCATCACTACCATTCACCAATTTTGGGGAATACAATATCAGTTTCACACATGAATGTGGTGTAGTTTCACGGTTCTCAATTATACAATAATTACAAGTCATTAGTCCTCTCATGGAACCCAAACTCAAATTGTTAATATAGCGAAACATAGTATCCGATCCAATGTTTATGCCAGAACATTGCAATAGATCCCATACTAATATCGAGATGTGGAAATCAATCCAAGTTAGTGTGTTGGAACGCAACACCAAATCTATTCAACAAGCCATAATCACAATAACAAAGTACATTCTCATAATCAAATAATCAAGTCATGATTCATGGACTACCTCATTCAATTATTCTCATATACAATTAGTATGATCCATAATGCAACGTTTTGCATGCATACATATATTATAACAAAGTAATTACTAACATACATCACACTAATACAAAATCACCACCATCACAACGAAGCATTCATCACCATGTATCACTAAAACAATAACTCGACCATACTTAGCCCTAGTTCATCATCTCTAGTTTCTTACTATGATTTTAATCACCCTTTATTCGGTGTACGATTGCCTACGCATGAATCCTACCATTGATTATTATTATACTACACAGTGTACACATATTTATAATTACTCAATTAATAAACCTAGCCTACTTGGGAGCCAAGCTGTTGTATAGAGTTTTTGGCTGCGATTCTTGAATCTGGACTTCATGGCGGTGAACTTGAATGGAAATCCACAATTAATTGATATCCTTATGCTAGAAATCTCTTTCTCCTTCCTCCCCAATCTTAGACTAGTTTTTGGGGGGTTCCTACAGTGGTTTACGTCTAAATTAGGCATTTTAGGAAGAATGAGAAAATAGGATTTTGTGTTATTTACATTCTATCTCGCCTATACCGCTTTGGCACCACCTTGCCCTGTTATGGCGCCGCCACCCTAGTGCCATCAGGCCTGCCCTGGTGGGACAGTGCCCAATCTTTCGAAGTTTTTGCTTTTCCAAAATAACGATGGTTTGGGTCGTTAGAATAAATAACAAATCATCCCTCGTTCGTCCCCAAACAACTAGTGCATGGGACATCACACACTTGATTTTGGAGTACATCTTACTACAGAATTGGTCCATTACAAACACCACGATGGATAGATATTTCTCTAATTTAGAACACAAAAGGTTTTATAATTAAGGGGCCAGTTTGGAATTTTTTTAGGCAACACATGAAGAAACGAACACGCTCAACTTACACAACCTGACTTGCTAGGGCAGCAGCCCTTCCGCTAAAGCGGGGCTATTGTAGCGAGGTACCTCCCACTGCAGCGGGAGATCGGAACCAATAAAAAGGGAAATGGTGAATGGTTTCCTCATTTCTCAGTTTCCATACTACAACTCTCTCATAATCATCTCGATTTATTCACTCTGAACATCAAAATGAAGGTAATACTCACACTCTTTATTGTCTTACTTCATTACTTACTTAACTATGATTACGTGACGATAAATGATTGATTTGAATAGCCTTAGGGTAGTTTTCAATATTGTGAAAAATAGGTTGCTTTATTTGCTTGAAAAACGTAGCATGAATACTTTCCTTTTGTCCCCGACGTCTCCATAATGTCTTGGGCGTAAGGATTTCATAGAATCGCAGTTGAATCAGTACCAAAATGGGTGGGGAAGTTGAACAGTCTCTTGGTGTAAAAATCAAATTTGAACACCATTTAGGGGTATATTTGCAAAATTAATTATACATTTAGGTTTTGGGTAGTTAATATACTCTAAAAACGAGGATTTTGGGACAAAGAGGCGCCATGATTATGCCTGCTGTTAGTTCCAGATGAAGGCAACTCTGGAAACCTTCATCTCGCAGTGGCAACCTACATTATTCCTTTTGAGCTGGATTTTGGGCGCTGTGGTGGGATGTGTCAAACAAGTGGCTTACATCCGCTAAGGCTAGAAAATTCTTTTCTCATCAAACCAACTCGATCCCCCAATGTTCTAACGTGCTTATAAATCTTTCTATGCTTATCTAAATGGCTGACATCAATGATGACAATCTTCCTATTCTCCGGTTCACCGTTGCTGCTAGTCGGGAACGATACCAAGACCAGTGAAACACTAAATTTTGTTGTGAGCAGGGTTTTCACTTGCTGAATTTGCAAATGAAGGTGCTTGCATTTCACACTCAGCTTTTGGAGTTTCGCTGGGCTCTATTGACAGAGGTTCCCCCCTGCTACTTGCTTTACCTGAGTGAGGAACTTCTACGTTTCCCTTCTTACTGTTCAATAGGATGAATCTCACCTTGTCATCCGCATCCGGGGAGTTGACATCCCCTCAACGCCACTGCCCTCAATGAGGTGCTAGAGTTACTTGAGGTCTCGGACGCAGAGTATGAGGCCAAGATGAAAGAGATGAACTTGGATTGGTTGAGAGATACTGTGATCAAGCTTGCGCGATGGGATCAGGTCTACTGGGCTACAATAGAGGGAAAAATTAGCACAAATTTGTCACCTTATGCTAAAAGGTGGCTACACTTGGTTACCAGGAGGATCCGCCAGTCGAGCAACCATATTGAGGTGACATTTCCTCGGGCTTTGGTGTTGGTGTGCGCTATACATAGTATCGAGCTAAATGTGGGGGAAGAAATTCTTTTAGAATGAAAGATGTTCTATCGAGGCAATGAAAAGGTGTTCTTCCTGCTTGGACTAGTGACTGCGATGTATAAGTGGGCGGGAGTGCCACTTATAGACACCAACTAGGTACTTCCCATGGATCCCTTATTTTACCCTTTTTTGATTAGGCTGGGTTCCACCTATAGAAGCAAGAGGAAGAGTATGGGCAGGGTCAGCAAAAGTCAGATGACTGCGGAGTCAGACGATGACAACCATCCCTCCCTGTCCCAGCCCTCACTCTCAAGTGCACAGGTAGAGGAGGACTTGGCAGTTGTACGGAGGAGATTGGGGCGCCCTAATGCTATCACAAATCTGAATCCCCAGCACCTCCCTAAAGCTTGAGATGCTCCGTCGCTAGCTGCACTAGGATAGAAGAAAGGGTCTACATAGGGACCGTCTGCTGGTCCGAATATTGAAGGCGATGAAGATCACGCTCACTCGCATTGCCCCAGGACAGGAGATTCCTGTAGTCGAGAAAGGAAATTTCCAGCATTTCTTTTGCTTAGGTGAGGTAGGCCTGGTGCCCTAGAGGAGTTAGACTCTGATGATGACACTTCTCAATCCCAAATAAGTACTTAGATTTTTCTCGTTCCTTTTGGGGCTTGTAATTTAGTACAAAACATTAACTTTGTCTTTTTCTTATTTGATTATATTTTTGTAGCACATGGATGTTCTGCTGTTTCCGTGGTAAATGGTTAATTTCTAAAATTTATAAAGTATTATCTATTGTTGAACACTGATTGAATTGCAAGGGTTAACCCGAATACTATTTGTGGTTTTAATTGGGTAACTTGTGAAAAAAAGAGAGGCGGGTTGAGGTTCTGCCTCGCTCCATCCTGCTATGTCAATCTCACCCTAATGGGAATAATCCCGCCCTAGTGGCTCAGACAGGACCAAAATCTCAGCCAATTTTTTTTTGGGTTTTCTCCTTTCTAATTTTACAAAGGTTCCCAACTTTACCAAACAAATTTTAGGATAATTCTCTGAGCTAGGAAAAAAATCATTGTCTACCCCCAAGTCAATTCCATGATACACGAACCAATTATTCTCATTATTGTAGAACCACAAACCACACATCCCAAAGATACACAGACACTCACACAATTATTAACCAAATGCAAGACATGTTCAGATCTTCTTTACAAATCACCTCGTAGTTTTATCTAAACCCTTGCATCGAACTTACTCAGGATCTTCTTTCCACCACGAGTTTCATGATACTCAAGCATTTTCAACTAACAGAACTTCAACAACTAGGCCAACATATTGCACATATCGAAGTTAAATTACACACATTTATTGTGCACATAATCACCTCATCACATTCAAGCAATTACAACTTCATATTATCAGTTATTTCCGACAATAGAAGCATACATTCATAGTTTTCAAGATATAATGCACAGAAAAGTCCAAATTATTAGTTAGTTCGCATCCATGGATGACCATTTCCCTTTATTCATGCAAGTACGCAACCCTTAAGGCTATATACCAATTGGAACCTTCTTATTTCCAATTTTCTTTGCTTGTGGACCCTTCGTCGTGACCACGACGTCCGATTTACTTTGTTGAGATACTAATTAGAATTGGGAGATACCAATTGGATCCAACTCATACCACAAACAACATGTGCACGAAGGAGAAAACAGGCGAAACAACTTCCTAGAATGCTTCCTAGCCTCATGTAGATTAGAAGTGGATGTAATGATACCAGTCAACAAGAGTCTAGTCCACATTTTGCTTTTGTACTGGGACAACGATAACATGGGCTCTAATACTAATTTGTCATGACCTAATCCGCCGGGCCATGCGGGCACCTACATACTACCACCTAAGTAGGAGAAATCTCATATCTCAATATTCAAAATATGTAGAAAATTAAAGGAAACAGAGATAAATATAATAACGGGATTTTATAAATAATACCTTTTATACAATTTTAGGTTAAGACTTGTAAAATAATTAACACCCCAAGGATCTGTTCTAAGCATGTTAAAGATCTACTAAGAGTACAAACTAGACATAATAATAAATGGAACAACTCCCACCATGCAGAAGGAAAAATAGAAGTTGCTGGAGATTTCTTCGTCTTCACCTAATGCAACATCATCGATCCTGCATCCAAACTATGCCAAAGGGCATAAAATAGTAGTATTAGTGCAAAACCACATGTATTGGTAGGTCCTATCGGTCAATCTAATATCCGCCACATAATATAAGAACTCCACTAGTGAGAAGATGCAATAAACCACTCGTTTCTTCATTGTTACCCTCTCTCGAACACCTCAATTATACAAGTACCTTTACTACTAACCACCTCCTCATTCAACCTACTAACGAGGTTATTGATCATAGTATAATCATTATAACAAATAAAATATACCACTAATATAACTACAAACATTCCGACTAACACCCACGACAAACCCTTACTTCCTCATTTATTTTACCCAACCCTTGCCACATGGTACATTACATCAAGCTTTCTAACTACTAACCAAAAACCTCACTTCTCCAAGGTGAATTCCACCTAAGTATTTACATCACATACACTACCTCTACTTCTAACCCTTGCAACATACGGACAACCCTTGTCTCTCAACATTAACACTCTTGAGACCTTGGCCCTTCCCGATTCATTCAACAATGAGATACATAAAAAGTTAAGTCAACATAGTAGAATCATCAGATATTGGTCATCACAATCATTCAATAATTTCTGGGAATACAACATAAGTTATCACGCATGAATGTGTTGCAGTTTCACAATTCTCAATATACACTTATCACAAGTCATTGGTCCTCTCATGAAATTCAAACTCAAAATGTTAGCATACTAGAACGTGGTACCCGATCCAATGTTAATGCCGAAATATGGCAACCAGTTTCATATTTATAATGAAACGTGGCAACCTGTCCAAGTTAGTGTGTCCGAATACCCGATTCATTCAACAAGCCACAATCACAATCACAAATTACGTTATCATAATTATACAATCAAGTCATGATTCATGACATACTTCATTCAATTATTCTCATATACGATTGGTGTGATTTATAACACAACATTTTACATACATACATGCATTATAACGAAATAATTACTAACAACTCACATTAAGATGAAATCCCCACCATCACAATGAAGTATTCATCACCATATATCACTAAAACAATAACTCGGTAATACTTAGCCCTAGTTACTCATCTAAGGCTTCTTTTTATGGTTTTAATTGTCCCTTTTTCGGTACACGAAGGCCTAGGCATGAATCTTACCATTGATTATCATTATACTACGCAGTGGGAACAAATTTATAACTACTCTATTAATCAACCTAGCCTACCTGAATGTCAAAGAGCTACTCGAAGTTGTTGGCTTCAATTCTTTTTTACAGACTTTGTGGCGGTGATCTTGATCGGAAATCTGCAATCCATCGATTTCTTTACACTAGAAATTTCTTTCCTTCTTTCCCAGGCTTAGAGAAGATTTTTTGGGGTTCCTAGCGTGGTTTACGTCATATTTAATACAATAATATTCTTCTTTATCACACAGCGATATACTTATCATAATGTATGAAAACACTTACGAGTTATTTTAACTAGCATGCTATAATATTACTTAGTAACTAATTTAGAGTTATAGGTTAGTAGCATATATAACATAATAATATAAATATGAAACATATTGATTATTATGCCTAATAAAGTATCATAATTATACCTAAAACGAGTTATATATGTAGTAATTCAATTATAGATAAAAAGTTAATGCAATTCGTATTAGAGATGTTATAAACACATGAATGTATTACTTACTCTAAAAGAAAATAGTTTAACTTTTAGGAGAAAAAGATAATCTCAAATTAAGTGGTCTCAATTGGTTAGAGACTTGTGATTATAATTTGTTGTAAAATGAGAGCAAAATACAAGAAAATCTAAACAAGGAGGTAAGACAAATGATGATGGAAAGTATAAAGTTGGGAGCTTTAAATTCTCTTCAAGTGTATTTCTTAAGGGTGAACAAGACCCTTTCATAAGAGGTAAAAATCATCAGTTTACTACCTTAAACAAAAATATGTAGTAATCGTTAAGGCTTTACATTAAATTAATACATTAAGTTAGGTTGTTGGTAAAAAGAAACGTTCATAGTTAAATGGATTTGTAACATACTGTGCCTTTTAACGTTAATTATTTCACTTCAACTTTGTCATTAATAGTTGATGCACCCCTTGTTATAAAAGTTGCTCATACACTTTTACTCTTATACAAATGGTTCACATGTACCTATTTTTCTCTGAATGGAAGTAAACGAAAATTGAAAAAAATTATAAATATTATTTTTTGTGGTATATTTGATCCTTCTCAGAAGTACTATTATTTTTGTTAAGTTGTTTGATTCAATTGATAGTTTGGATTTAATATTTTGTTGATCAAATGTATTTTTCACCAATTTGTTTTTAAAAAAATTATCATATATACCTCAATGTTTAAAATAGGTACAAAATATAAATTACAATATATTCCAAAAAAAATATTTTTATATTTTTTCTTACTATACTCTTTTCCCTTCACACTTTTTTTCCCGTATTTTTACAATAAAGAATGAAAAAAGAGAGTCAAACAACGATAATGAAAGAAGTTAAAAAATCATGTGTGAAAAATGAGCACATATACCCTTATATGAATTGTTTTAAAATAAAAAATTATAAAAAAGAAATACAATCACTAGATAAAAGGGTATATGTGAGCCGCTTTATTAATAGTGGGGAAAATGCATAAGTATCCCTAATCTATGACCGAAATTTCAGAAACACACTTATACTATACTAAGGTCCTATCAATCCCCCCCCAATCAAACTTATTTTATAAATAGTTTACTACCCGTTTTCGGCCTACGTGACACTATCAACCAGGTAATTTAAAAAGATTGTCAGCACGCACCAACCTAAAAGATAGTGCCACGTAGATCGAAAAGGGGTAAAAAACTATTTATAAAATAAGTTTAGAGGGTAATATGACCTTAGTATAGTATGAGTGTTTCTCTGAGATTTCGGACATATATTGGAAGGGGATACTTATACATTACGTAAACAAAATTGTGTACGATCATTATATTAAGAAAATCTATCGTAACTTCAATTAATTTACTGTTACATAGAAGGACAATCTCAAATAATGTATTTTTCCTAAAAAAAAAAAAGATATTGTATAAAGACAAATCAATGAAATGAGTAGGTTATGATCAATTAAATTGTGAGTCAAAATAATTCAATCAATCAAGATTAATATTATATAATGTACTATAAGGTATGAAATTAATTCATTAACATATTAATGTATAGAGAAACGACAAAATCACTTTAAATTATTTTAATATTGACCAAGAAAAAATTGATTTATCAATAATAATTACAAAATATTTTTTCAATGATCTCATTTATTTTCATTAAGATTAACGTTTGAATTAATTGATTGAAATATTATTTCAAGATTTAAACACTAAACAATTTAGATTATTGTGTTATAAGCATCTAAATATGTATGAGTTATTTAAATGGAAAAAAGGGTATATATCTCGTTATATATATATACCTCGGAATCAGAAAAGAATTGAAGTGTTGTAGAAGAGGGCTTGTACTACTCATTCATGAACCGTGAAGGGATGTATGATTTAACTTAGTATCTAAAATTTTTGGAGGTAAGTTTCATGAATGAGATTACGGACTGTGAAAGCTTTCACAGGTCATGTACTGGTCAGTGAACCAGACCCAAGGACTAATGAATCTTCTTTTTCACGGGCACTTGTATGGGCCATGGAAACTTGTATGATTCATAGAAGCTTCCGTGGAAGTTTAAACTCAGGAATAAGAAGTTCAAAAACATTCTACACACCTTTATGGTCCATATTGTACAACCTGACTTAATAAGGAAATCGATCCGATTAAGGTAATTCATCTAGAACTTCTATCTAAAACCCTAAGTGTGTTTTTGAATGTGAATAATGATCTCAATCAATTTTGACTCCTAAAATATTACTAAAAATGAATTAGGCTAGTGAGATAAAGAAAAGACAAAAACACCCTCCTTAATTTGGATGGATTTCCTTATTCAGGCTGAACGGAAATGGGCGTATCTATCTTATATGAACTCAGAATTCAGCAAACTCTCTGGAATTGGAAAGAGGACTCAAAGATCTTTCATTTGATATCTCATGAGCCACTTAATTCATCATGTACCGAAAGTTATCGACGTTTAAATTTGACCCTAAACTCACAATTTAAAACTAACTTGCAAAATTCTCAATTTAGCTCTTTCCAAATGGTTCTTGCTACTTTTAGACCGAGGCATTACAGTAAATCAGTATTTATGGAATTTTACTTACAAGATTTTCATAGACTACAAGGTATGAAATCGAAATATTAATATATTTATCACGCTCCGAGCCTATACTCTGGGCGGGACTGACACTTGAGAATCATTGTTGACCCAAACAAATCCTTGACCTAACTTACTGGAACACTTGGTGAAATTTGTTGAAGAAGTGTTTTTCTCTAACTTTGTTAGCAATAATAATATATGCAATTACTAATTTGATTGTTATACTTTTCTACTCGAATATACCCATAATGAATTTCAGTTCATTATAAAGAAATTCGACATGTATTTTGGTTGTGTTTCACGATGGAGAAAATATTTTCCCAGAAAAAATGAAATAAATAATAAATCATTAAAAAATGAAAAAGATAACAAATCATTCTTACATTTGCTAAAAATACGTTTTCCTATTAAAACAATTAAAATGTTTTAAAAGGAGTATTTGGTTAAGCAAAAGTGCTCATCACCAACAGGGTGCAAAATAGACAAATTGAAAAGGGGTTTTCGAAAACTGATATCAAGATAAAGCTAACCGATTTGTAGCTAAAATTTGGGAACGCTAGAATATACAATTACTATTTGCCAAGGAATATAACATTCAAAGCACTTAGCTTCAAAAATTCAATCAGTAAAATGTAGCCACAAAGAGATATTTTTCATCATTTACAGTTGCCCATCTGCAATCTACTCTCTATTTATTCTACAGTTCCAAGTGTATCAGCATTAATTCTGTGATTCTGTCTGTGTTGCTCAATTTATGCACCCAGACATAGTCTTGCAGCATGGACCAATATACCCGGTAAACGGAAGAAGATGGAGAGTGTGCGATTGACAAAGTTAATTTCTCCTAAGTGAGCATCATACAATATCTCTTGGCTATATACCACAACGTATCCCATGAACAATGCAAACACAATGTATACCTATCACACAAGCAGTACTCATCATTAAATCAGTCATACTATTCATTCATTAGATAGAACTAATGATTTATAGGATGTGTGTGAGCACACTGTATGCATACAACTGCTTACCTTTAACATCCGATGAGCTGTATGGCTGTCAATGTATTCTGAATTACTAGCATTAAAGGCGGAGAAAATTAGAAGAGAAGAATGGAACAGGCTGCCCATGTAAAGTGCACTCCTTTCCCTCGTAAACGTGGATCCAAACCAGATAATTCCAATGCCAAGTGTTGGAGGTGCCAAAAGGTGGCAAACAAGCCTGTAGAGAAAGCAAGGAATGCTTTTTCAGATTATCAAAATATTCTTCAAAGAAGGAACACAGAACAACAAGAGATATCAACTAATGTCTGTGTCATACTAGAAATGACTTGAGGAAATCAGTGGAAAATTTTTTAAGTGCACTCTTCATAATTTGGTCATGTTTCTTAGTTTCACTTACTTATGAGCACTCTTCAGAACTCCTTCACATATACTGCTAGCTAAGAATACACATAATGGTGAGATAGAATTTTCTAACTGTAACATCCCCTAAACCCATGGAAGATATAAGTAATTACAAGTCATCAGTTTACAAATCTCAACAACCTAACAACAGACCAACATCCCAACACCCATATTGCTCAATATTTCTCATTCATATGCTAAGTATAGTCCAATTCTGAACTGTGAAGACCTAGGTGATCAATCATGCCATTCCAGGTTCTCCAAAACCTATGTGATCCATTTAGCTAACTGCATGCAAGAATGATACAAAATGTCAAATTCATCTACTCCAGTGCCATTCTAATTAAAGATGAGAAACAATACTAGTTTCTACCATGATACCATTTTTCCAGTAAGGAACTAATTATTAAGGATAAAGTAATTACTAGTATATATACCAATCAGCATCAAGCCTTTCTCTGTATACAATTGAAGACTACAAAAATCAGGTTTCTGATAATATGATATGAATGAAAGCAGTAAAAGCAATCATATAGAACATCAACAACAGAAATATCTGCCGTCTTTCTAGTCTTACTCTTGATCCATTTCAAAGAAATATTTGGTAAAAATGCCTATAGAAGCACCGATGGAAAAGGCAGCAATCATCAAGAGTAAGACCCTCGTCCTCTGCATTGACAGAAAATTTACGACTTCAATAATAAATCAACAACTTGGAAGAAAATTTATTAGACACAGATCACCTACCACTCTCAATGGTGATATAAAGTAGAGACAGAGTATACTTGCTACAGAAGAAAGGATTGTGGAATGCCCTCCCACTTCCCAAATCCAGTGCGAGAAGGATCCAGAAGTAAAGCTCCACATGGCAAAGAAGAGAGTAAGATATACCTATATTTCAGCAAACAAATCAACTACAGGAAATATGGGGAATTAAATACTTGGAAGCAGAACTGAAAATGCATCTTCTCCAGCTAACTAGGTTTTGCAAAGAAGAAAAGATCAAACACAAGATGATGAAACCAGAAATTGCATGAAACAAATTAATCCCTCCATCAGAAATTATACGAAACAAATTTATTTTGGGAAGCTTGAATGCATTTTCATCCAACACAACTTACAAGACTGCAATACCTAACTTTACTCAAAATGCTAGAGGAAGTCACAAGTTATGCCAATCGTTTTGTGTTATTATCATTAACAGCATAAGCAAGTACAAAAGAAGAGAAAAAATTACGGTAATACATGTAGAATATTCAGAAAAATCGAAATTCATCATGAATCCTGAAGAATTAAGTAAAGCAATTACAAAAGATGAGAAAGATACGGTAATATTCAGAAAAATCAAAATTCATTATGAATCGATTCCAACTAGATCTCTCGATTACAAGGTAGAAATCTCTGGATTACAATATTTTCTATATTCAACTGTATGAATGAATGTACCCTCTTCAAATTTGCATAAGCGTGCTCAGTCATTTCACTAGTATTCATCAGGTCTTCTCTTGTCCAATTCCTTACGAAGTAAGCTCTCACAGCATTCATATCTGAAAACTTCATGTTTTTTGCTTCAGAGGGAAAACGAAATGGGAAATTTGATGAAGAAGAATGAGGAACGTGAGCTGTATTTATAGTTCCTTATACACACAAGAGTTTGTTACCAAAGACTGCCCCTCGCCGTTAGTTAGTTATTAGCTCAGTTTTGGGGATACCGCAGGGGTAATTTCGTCACAAAAGAAAAGGAGAAGAATCTTCTGACTTCTCTGCTCAGTTGTTGGCGGGAAAGGGAAGAGGTCTGGGGATATAAATTTTGTAGGAATTTTTGTTTCCTTGTCCCCTTTTTTATTATTAAAAAATTAATCTTTACTCAAAAAAATTGTTTGCCGGCAATTTTTTTTTTTAATCAAATGTATATTTTTTGCATCCCTAAAAATATCAAGAACACATAAGAATAATAATAATTCTCAAATTTCAAATTTATTTAATTCTTAATGAATTGCCTCAAATTTCAAGAATAGTTTCGTTCCAGCTAAATATCAAAATTCAATTTCTGTTGAGCTCGAATTCAACCTAACTCAACAAGACCCAATTGAAATGTCTTCAAAGTTTCTAACTTCAACATTCTTTAATGGTAATTCTCCACAACTTCAAATCATCCGAAATTTTGAACATAAACTCAAAAAACTCTAGTCAACAAAGATCTAATGTAAAAAATTACAAAAACAAGAATCAAAGAAAATTTTGAAATTTTGGGACTGCTTTTCTTTTTTTGGGATATAATTTTTAGATAGGATGATGTTAGAATTTTAGTTTTTTAAAATAAGAAATTAATGATGTAGCCGAATTTTGAGATGATTTCGTGAAGAATTGAAGATGTTGAAAATTTGGGAGTTGTTGATATTCTTCATGTGTTCTGGTGTTATTAAAGAAAAACAAGCAAAAAATATACGTCTGATACAAAAACACCAATTGAAAAGGGTAAAGACCTTGTTTGGTGTGTAAAAAATGGTTTTGCAAAATTGGAGTTAAAAAAATGGCATGGATGAGTCTTTTCTTTAATAAAAATGACATAAATGAATCAAACTTTTAACAGATAACATAAATAAGGTCTTTCTAAAAGTTCGACGACATATTTGAGCCTTTTCCTAAAATTAATCTCACAGTTTACTAAAAAATAATGTTTGCCGTCTATTTATAAAATGCAAAATTTATACAGTACTTTCTCCATTCATATTTGCATGTCATCCTTACTACAAATAGATCATATATATATTTATACAAAAGAGAATCCTAGGCACGCCTACGTGGCGCCACCACAAGCAAGAATTTCCTTTTAAATTTATTTATCTCCAAAACTAGCCTTCCTTTTTCATTAAAAGGTGCGACTTTTATGAAAAATTGCAACTTTAATAAAGAGCTGCGACTTTTTTCAAAAGTTGTGACTTTTATCAAAAGTGTGACTTTAATAAAGAATTGCAACCTTTATGAAAAGTAGTAACTTTAATGAAGAGTTGCAACTTCATAAAAAATTGTGAATTTTATGAAAGGTTTTGAACTCTCCAAAAGATTACAACTTTTCAAATAGTTGTAACATTTATAATAGGACACAATAAACATTTGTTCACACTACCCTTTGTAGTCTATAAATAGAGAGATTTCCTCTCGTGTTTAAACTATAGAAATACTCCTCCTCCTCTTCTTCTTCTTCTTCTTCTTCTTCTTCCTCTTCTTCTTCCTCCTCTTCTTCCTCCTCTTCTTCTTCTTCTTCCTCTTCTTCTTCTTCTTCTTCCACAAAATTACATATTCGTGTACTTTACTCCTGTTGAGTGACTTTCTAACGTCACTGTTTTTGTATCAATAAGTTGATGAATAAAATTGTTCCATACTGAGAGGATGTAATTCTTTAAACCTATGGTATTAGAGGGGAATAGTTTTCTTAAGGGGACATTGTGCATTCAATGAACTCGTTTTTTTTTTGTTCTATTTCATTCTATTATTACATATCCTGGTATTTTTTTACACTCATTAATTTACCCTTATAATATAAATTGTTGTTTTTGAGTACATGTTTTAAAGTCTATTATTTATGTTTCTACAAATTTATTGTCTCTGATTATATTAAAAATATACACATGTAGTACGTATATTCATTGTGCAGAAAATAATTATCGTATTTAGTTCCAATAATTCATGTTTTGATATACTATATTAACTTTTATAACTTAAAAGTACTATAGATAAGCTTATATATTATCTATTTGTACATAGATATGAAATTTCTCACTTATCAATTGAAAAAATTCATTATGTAATTTCAAAAGTTATAATTGCTTTCATGTTCAAGCGTAATTTCTTTTCTGAATATGTTAAAAGTATTTGAATTTTCTCCTAAGACATATATCACAATTGTATAATCTATGCAACTGAAATATTTCTTTTTATTTAAAAATGTCTTGCACACACACACACACACACACACACACACACACACACGCACACACACACGCACACACACACGCACACACACGCACACATAGAGAGAGAGAGAGAGAGAACTAATGATTTTATCATTTTGTGAATAATTCATTCATTAGAGGTTCTTGAGTTATGTGATAATGACAATCGAATTCATGTTAGAATATTGCTAATATTTTTTAAGAACCTATTTTCCGATTATTTTTAATGTATGTATATTAGTAAAAATTCATTTACAAGTTTAATGCAATTATTATTTGTGACCTCGCAAAGCGCGAATAAATTACCTAGTGTTTCTATAAGAGTACAACTTTTTCCTGCTAAGCTATAAAAAATGAATAGTCATGTCAAATGTATTTTTTCTATATTTCTAAATAAAGATAATAAAAAAAAGATGTACTTTTTCTTTAGAATTATTAATATCTAATGAGGAATTTATGTATGTTTTGTATTTTATGTTAAGTAATCCCAAAAGAAAAAATATTTAAACTATTTTTTAACTGAAAGTAAACTCAGAAACTGTGACAAGACTTTCTCCTTAAGTAATTTTATTGTATAACTCAAATATATTATTTAACTTAATAATAATAAATGTTAATGTTTTCCCAAAAATATATACTTTTACGGTGTACACGTGCGAAGCACGTGTCCTAAAACTAGTGTGTATATGTATGTCAATTGGCTTGTCTAGGGTCTCTCATGGTTTTATAAGTGTACTTTATGTTGTGATAGTAACACATTGTTAATAAAGAAATAATATAAGAAATTGGACATCAATGCAAGTAGCTATAACAAAATATACCATTAAAATCGGGTACATTATATATAAAACACAAAATATAAATCTCATAGGAACAGAAGCAAATGAAGAGATAAAAAATCTGAAGTTCTAGGAGAATAAGGGGTTATTTCTATTGACTCCCATTGAACCCAAGCAATTCTAACAACTTTTTGGACTCTTTCTTGGGTCCTCTCATGGGTCCTTGGGAGGGTCCTAGGGTTGTCGTGCCTTGACGTTTTTTATTAGAACCTTAGTTTGCAGTTATTAATATTAGTTTAGGACCTTAACCTAACATTTAGACCACCTTAGCACATTAGGCTACGACTTAGGCTTTTATCAGTCATTAGACATATAGGGTGTTACATTATCCCCCCCTGGAACATTCGTCCCCAAATGTCGACCAATGCACCAAACTAAGTTTAAAGCTTAATACCAAAAGCCCAGACAACTTATGAAATAAAAAATATGCACAACTAAATTTTGTACTATTCACCACTTAATCCATTGTTATGAGATAAAATTCCCATCAAACCACAACATGGCCATATAACTTAAGTAGGTTGAAACTACTTCTACCAACTCAATATGCAAGCACTCACTAACTCACATAAGTATGGGAGGAACTAACTTCTCCAACATCGTTTATGCTCTTCACAACAATTAGAGCAACAATGTGATCTCTTCACACTTCTACAACATACTCACCTCATGAATCAAAATTCAACTTTCATACTACAAGCAATTTCAATATAAAAAACATAAGTATTATGAAAAATCAACATATATTATAAAACATGAATTTCGCTAGAACATGGAACATATAGGGAAAATCATGAAAATCTACACATAACACACATGACTCCCAAATCACATAATTAAGGAGGAAGTTATTACCTCAACTTGGAATTGGAGTAGAAGGAAAAATATGAGGATAATGGGACATCATATCAGCCTCAGCCTCCCAAGTAGCGCTTTCCACAGGATGGTTCCTCCGTAGAACCTTAACGAAAGCTACTTTCTTATTTTTCAACCTCTTCACTTGCGGTCTAAATCTTGCCCGGGACCTCTTCATACGAAAGGTTATTAGCATCAATTCGAAAACCTACTGGAGGAACGATAGATACTGCATCGACTATGAACTTTTTGAGCATTGACACATGGAACATAGGGTGCACCGTAACCAATTCAATAGGTAATCTGAATTCATAGGCAACACTTCCATGGAGTTGCAAAATTTCATAGGTCCCCACATACCGGGGAATAAGTTTTCCTTTCTTCCCAAACCTCATCACCCCTTTCATGGATGATGTCTTTAAATAGACCAAGTCATCTACCATAAATTCAAGGTCCCTCATTCAATTGTTGGCATAAGATTTTTGCCGACTTTGGGCTGTCTTTAATCTATCCCTTATGAGTTGCACTTTCTACACGGCCTCATAAACCACTTAGGGACCTATTAGAGCAAACTCACCTACCTCAAACCACCCAACCAAAGATCTACATATTTTTCCATAAATACCTCAAATGGGCCATGTCAATACTTGAGTGATAGCTATTATTGTAGTCAAATTCAATCAATTGTAGATGGTCATCCTAGTTATCCTTGAAGTCAGTGACACATTCCCTCAACACATCTTCTAGGGTTTGGATGGTTTGTTCCACCAAACCATCTGTTTGTGGGTGAAATGCGGTACTAAGCTTCATTGGTACAAAGTCCACTTTGTAATGCCCTCCAAAAGTGATAAGTCAATTGAGTACCCCTTGTACGATAAGATAGACAAGGGAACCCCATGCAATCTCACAATATCCTTAAGGTAAAATTTAGAATATTCTTCTGCCGAATATGTAGACTTGACAGGAATAAAGTGTGCCGACTTGGTCATCGTATCAACAATGACCTAAATCGAATCATTCTACCTTCGAGTACGAGGCAAGCCCACAACAAAGTCCATATTGACATCTTTCCACTTCAAAGTGGGAATTTTTATGCATTGAGTCAATCATCCTGACCCTCAATGTTCGGACTTAACTTGTGTACAATTTGGACATTTAGCCATAAATTTTGCTATTTCCCTTTTCAAATCATTCAACTAATAAACCTTCCACAAGTCACGATACATCTTGGTGGCACTCGATGAATGAAATATCGCGAAGCATGGGATTCTTCTAAAATTTTCCTTCTTAAGTTGTCCACATCAGGTATACACAACTTGCCTTGATACCTAAGTATCTCATCTCCCCCTTGGGAGAAAGCTTCAATGGATTTCCCATGTAGGGAGTCTTTCAGCTTCATCAATATAGGATCACAGTGTTACTTGGCTTTAACATAAACCACTAAAGAAGACTTGGAGTTAGGTTCGAACATAACACCTCCCTTAAGATAATCTACCAGGTGGACTAGCAACCAGGCCAACCTATGTGCGTCATGGGCTAACTCATTTTTATCATGTTTTACATGAGCAACACTACCCATGGACATACGACTCAAAGTGTTATGACCCTAAAATGAAATAAGGATAACTAGATCTTATCATGTGTTTTAAGAGTCAATAGCTCATGTGTAATATGTGTCAAAGCTTGTAGAAGTTAGTCTGAAGAGGCTTGAGGTCAAACGTTAATGGATGACCAAGACGTTCGTAAGTTAGCCTTTGTGTGTGCTAGTGCGCCTTAGTATGTTTCATGGGATTTTAAGTGTTGATTAGAGTCTAAAATGATATGGGAGTAGCTTAACATGTATATGGTCGTGTTTACGGTCGAAGCTACAAGGTAAGAATCCTAAAGGAACACCCTAAGGTTCCTTGAGAAGGACCCAAGAGCAGGCAAAAACACTGCCTAGGGAGTGTTAATTGACGCCCACAATTGACACCCCATTGTTTGATCGACGCCCCGTCGATTGGGGGCGTAGCTCCACACTTAGTGGTGGGATCTTATCCCCCAAGAATTAAGCCTCTGATCTAAACAACAGCTTGCAGGACGGCCCGTTGTCCAAACAACGCCCCTTAGATGCTATCCGTTGATTGATACATGCAACTTTCTATAGATGTCTCGGCCTAGGATAGGGCATTTTGGGAAATTCACCTAGGGTTATAATTAAGTCATGGATGGTTATTTTTAAGTTTTTTTTTTAGGTATTTTAAGTATTATTATGCAATAAAATAGCCATTTAGACCCTAGACTCCAAAACAAGAACCTTTCCCTCTCAAAACTCTCTCAAGATCACCATTCAAGAAGAAGAGAAAAAGAAGGCAACTTCTAGGAAGAATTTCACCAAGGTTTCAATCTTAGATTAAGGCTTTGATTAAAGGTATGTGAAGCTTATTCATTTATGAATTCTTCCATCCATGAAGTCCCCCTAGTATCCCTCAATTGTGAATCCAAAATAACCCAATCTAGTTAGAGCTGTGATTGCATTGTGGGTAAGGCTTGTTTGTGATTCTAATCTAGTGGGTATCTGATACGGTCAAGCTTACTTCTCAAATAAGAAGTAAAGCGCTTGTGTCAAGTAAATAACCCAACTAGTGAGGTTGGGATCATTCCCACGAGGAAAAAATAATTTAGAGTTAACTTCAATCTATTATTACTATTGTTTAGTCAATTACTTCCTTGGAAAGAAAAAATGATAAAAGGGGGGTTTTCTATTTCTAAATAAATGAAAATAACTAGAGAAATTGAAGGAGACAACTAACAGCTTCAAATGTTGGAGTTTAATCGATTAATAAAAGTAACTAGGGTTTACGTGTTCCCTACAGGTTCATAACTTGATAATTCTAACTATAACAACTCTTTCCTAGTATCTTGCATGCAAAGTGATAAGTTATGTATTTATAAATCCTTGGTCCGGCATCTAGAAAGTTTCACTCCGCACCTTGGTCCGGCTACGTGTGTTGCTATACTAACCCTTATCTTTACCTCATATTAAGCATCGTATTCGATATTTGACTAAGTTATTACCTCGTACCAATCAATACTACCCTATTAGATAGTATACACTAAATCTATGATGATAATTATTTTCCTATTATCTACCTCCTTGGTCCGGCAAGTAGCATTAAGGCGAGTTCTAACGTTGGCCATCCGTTAAAAAGACTTCTAAGCGAAAGAATTATAAATACATGCAAGACACTATTCTAGAATTGTTATTTTAGTTAGGTTTTACCTCATTATTCACCTATGGTTCCCACAACCCTAGTTATGGGGTTTAGTTACCCATAGTCATAATCACAATATTCAAATATATGATATAAGAATTCATGCACTTACTTCAATGAGAAAGAGTAAAATCGAAAAGTTTGCTTGATTAATCAACAAAAATCACCAACAATCAATTACAAAAGTCTCAAAATATTCAAGAATCTCACAAAGAGTCTAAAAAATAAACAAGTGTCTAACCTCAATAACGAGGTTTTTCGAACTATTTATAAAAAATAAAAACCTAATTAAATAAGGACTCTATTTGCTGGAAATCTGTCAAAACGCGGCTGGATCGACGGACCTCGCGACGGATCGTCGTGGTCACGACGAACCGTCATGGACACCGTCGTCCCATACTTGTGCAATTTCTTCTACTGCTCTCTTCATTACCCTCGACGGCAGGTATGACTGATCGTCACAGGCACAACGGTTCGTCGAGGGTCTCCGTTCCAAAACACTTGAACTCTTGGAATTTGGGTACTGGGACTACTTCTCTGATCTTCATGACGAACCAGCAGGACGGACCGTTATGGTTACGACGGTCCGTCACGCACTCTGTAAGCTCACACTTGGTCAGACTTCCCTATCTTCCTTCAGTAGCTGCACTACGATGCCACCTATGAACCGTCACGGGCACGACGAACTGTCACAAGCTCCGTAGGTGGTACTTTTCTGTATTTCTCGCTCAAAAACCTCCGCATTCATCTTTTAGACAGATTTCCTGCAAATAAAGAGAAACTTACATAAAAATTAGTACAAAAAGACTTTTGGACCCACTAAACTTAAGGAAAAAGCACTAAAAATACTGTAAAACCACGATATTCAGTAGCATTAAAATATATTCATATTATGATTTTATGATACTTTTCATGAGATTTCCTTGATGAATTTAGTATTTTATGATGAAGGTGATCATGGTGATATAGTCCATTAAGAATAAGATTTAGGGTTCTAGATTGATCTTCTTAATTCAATTGTCTTGAATACTAATTGATTATAGTAGGATCATGGAGATAGGAATTTAATTAGAACTTATTGATTAGTATTAATGTTGACTTGATATGTTTGCATTTAACCTTAAAGATGAATTATGGCTAGATTCACCTAGTAATGAAAAATGTGAGAAGAAGCCTACTACTTGATAGTCCTATAATCTATATATGAAAAAAGATATAATGAAGTAAAGAATTATGAATCTTAGGTTGTTGTGTTGGATGTAGATTTAGAAATTTAATGAATGAAAGTGGTATCACTTGAGCATGGAGAGATTGTCTAGGACATCCCTCAATGAGATAAAAGTGTTGAGCAAGGCTTGACAAGGAAATCTTGGAGTATATGCTTGACTCCAAGTGGATATGTCAATGAGAAGTATTGTCACACAAGGGCCCGGACTCCAAGTATAAAAGAGATCCACACCTAGTTATTGTGATGACTATCCAGTTTTAAGGGGGAACTCTTATGTAGTAGAGTGTGGGTTTCCCCAAAGTTAGGTCTCATGAGGCGGGAGTCCTTCACAAAGTGGAGTAAAGATTTCCTAGTAGAGATATCCTTATCCTATGAACTAATAAGTGCTTGAGAAGCATATTATAGTGTTCAAAGCATAATAAACTAAGACTTACTTAATGAAGTAGCTCGCAGTGATCAAAAATGTGTGTATGAACTTAGACATACCCAAGAGGGTATCTCGTAGTGTTCATGATTGTAAAAGTAACATAGACATACTTAAAGAAGTATCTCATAGGGTTCAAACTAATAATGAACTTAGACATGATTGATATAAAGTACTTCATAGTGTTTAAAAGACAAAGAGAGGAACTAGATTCCAAAGTAAGAAGAAATAGAAAGAGGACCTAAAAGTAATACTTTGCATGAAAAGTATTATGGGGTGCTATGAATGCATTGCACAAAGAACAACCTAGGGTCACTAAAGAAGAGACATGTGATAGGATTGGACTAGAGTTGCCTTTCCAAGTTATAGATGACTAGACATGAGAGATTATTAGAAAAGAGAGTTAAGTTAATGATGAGACTAAAGAGGGTGAAAATGTTAAGCATGAGTTCAAGACATGCTTAGTGTGTGAGGTAGAATAGGATGCCTCATACGCATTGCACAAGTGTGGTTTGAGGTAATCAAAAAGGGTATAGTACTCTTATGTATGAAGAACTTAGGTATTAGTTATGAAAGTGGACTATGATCAATAATGACCAAAGAGGTACTTAGCTCGATAGTAGAGTATGATGCTACCATGTCCTTGCAGAAGAATATTTGGAGGTAGCTTGTGAGGTAGTTCACTTGAGTAAGGATAAGAAAGGGTAGAAGTATGAACTTATGTATTCTTTATGATGATTTACTATGCTTATGATATTCATGTTATGTGTATGCTATTATCTCTTATGATCATGTCGATAACCATTGAGATATCTTATGTTTTGTATGTTAGCTTTCATACTTGGTAACATTTTTACTAACACATATTTTTCCTAGATTCTAATCCAGTGTAGGGTGTTGAGGAGATTGAGTTGCTTTGAAGGGTAGAGTTTCCAAGGCTTTCAAAGTGAAGATTGGTGACTCCTCATAGAATTCGAGGAAAATATCCTTATATTCTGTTTGTGTCTTTTACTATGTTTAGACTTGTTTTATGGTCTGTGTCCCAAGACATTATTATTCATATATTACATAGATGGTTTGCAACATATGTTATAAATCCTTCCGTTGCTATGAAATGTTTTTCGTATTAAGATGAATGAAAATTTTAATTTCCGCACTACTTCTGATATATATGCAATGAATGATGTCTAAGGGATTGTATAAGACATTCGAGAGGTCAAGTATGCCACATCTCAAATGGGGGGTGATCTTCGGTCGTGATACAAAGTATCCACAACAACATTGGCTTTGCCGGGATGGTAGAGGACACTCATATCATAGGCATTCAAAAGCTCTACCCATATTTGTTGCCGGAGGTTTATATGTTTTTGGGTGAACAATATTGAAGACTTTTGTGATCAATGAACACGTCTACATGCACTCCATATAGATAGTGTCTCTATATTCTCAAAGCAAATACCACGACCGGTCGTTTAAGATCATGAGTCGGGTAGTTCTTCTCATGTACCTTGAGTTGCCTTGAGGCATAAGCTATAACCTTACTATATTGCATGAGGACACAACCCAAACCAAATCGAAAAGCGTCAAAATATATCACAAACCCTTCGGTGCCCTCTGGAAAGGTCAATATCGAAGCGGAGGTAAGCTTGTCTTTCAACAATGGAAAATTCTTCTCACATGCCTCCGACCATTCAAACTTAGACTTTTTCTTTTATAGTCAAGGCCGTTAATGGAGTTGTGATGGATAAAAGTCCCTCAACAAACCTCCTATAGTACCCGTCCAAAACCAAAAAGTTTTGGATGTCGGTAGGACTCAAAGGTCTAGTCCAGCTTTTGACCACTTCCGTTTTTCTCGTATCGACTTTTACCCCTTCACCAGAGACAATGTGACCAAGAAAAGAAAGCGATCTCAACTAAAATTCGCACTTACTATATTTGGCATAGAGTTGGTTATCCTTCAGGACTTGCAAAACTATCCTCAAACGATGCATATGATCACTCTCAACCTTAGAGTATATCAAGATGTCATCAATAAAGACAAGCACAAACACATCAGATAACTTCTAAAAACTCAATTTATAAGGTCCATGAAAGCCGTCGGGGCATTTATTAAACCAAAATACATGACTAGGAATTCAAAATGACCATATCTTGTTCGAAATGCCGTTTTAGGAATATCAACAGCTCTCACTCTAAATTGGTGAGAACCCGACCTTAAGTGAATTTGACAAGTAACTCGCCTCTTGGAGTTGGTCAAACAAATAATTAATCCTAGAGAGTGGAAACTTATTCTTTATTGTGACCTTGTTCAATTGCTGATAGTCAATACACATACCCAGAGACTCATCTTTCTTTTTCACAAATAACACCGGGGCACCCATGGAGATATGCTTGGTTGAATAAAACCATTATCTAGAAAATCCTTAAACTGAGCCTTTAACTCCTTCAACTCGGCCGAATGGGTTTTGTATCCGGCAATAAATAATGCCAAAATCTATTTTCTGTTCTGGAGTAATCCCAGACAAGTCATCAAGAAATACTTATGGAAAGTCCCTTACTATAGGGAGTGACTCGAATGGAGGAGTCTCAGACATAAGATCCTTGACTCTAACAATATGATATAAATATCCCTTAGAAATCAACTTATAAGCTTTAAGATATGAAATGATTCAACTTTTTGGAGCTAAGTTTCCCCGACCATTCTAAAATGGGTTAATTAGGAAATTGAAAATTTACCACCTGAGTATTACAATCGATGGAAGCAAAAGAACCATGTAACCAATACATCCCTAAAATGACATCAAAGTCCACTATAACAAGTTCTACCAAATCAACCAATGTGACTGTATTGGGAAATGAAATGGGACAACCCCTATAACTCTTATATTAAATATTGAATCACCCAACAAGTAGAAACTGAAAAAATATTCATCTAAGACATCGAGAAGCATATCAAATTTCGTAGCTTTCCTTGATAGGTTCTTCCCCGTATAGATGAATTCTCCCTTAATTCCAAGGGGAAGAACCTATCAAGGAAACTCATTTTGAATGTCGCCAAAGTAATCAGACATTCTCCAATAGTTTTCTTCCCTTATCATTGATGATACCAAACTTGAGCCACATCTTTAAGTTGATAGGAGATTAATTACATCTTTTCTTGAGAAGACGTACCCATAACATTTAGCACCTTGAATACTTCATCAATGAAACCTTGCAGTACCTCCTCCACCTAGGAACCAAAGAAAGTAGGGGGATTTATCCTTGTGAAATCCCTTATACATGAAGCGGTTGAGCTAGCATTAGTTCACATTTACTGTAGCATCCCTAGCAATTTGAGTAGCCAACACTTGAGTCATACTAGGGATGGCAACCTTATTTCAACATTGGACATATCACCCTCTTCAATAGGGACTTCAGAGTTTTGAGGAGCTTAAGGGGGACCGCCTCATTCACATTCTCCTCCGCGATCCTTCTAGCATTAGTCCTTCTTGTATTTATGGACTATAAGCACAAGAAAAGGATTAAAATGAAATGATTAGATATAGTTAGCACTCCAGGCACATTCATAGAATAATGAAGAAAGGAAGTTTCCAAATTATCACATAGCCTCGTAATCATACAGGTGACACGCTTCACATTTATGAATAGAACTCTACTAGACGTGGTATGCATGACATCAACCCTAATATTATCCTAAAAACCTTATGCCCTGATATCAAGTTTGTAACGACCGTAGAGCACCCTATAATCGTTACCAACATATTCGACCTCGATGAGGTCTTATACAAGCCCTTAGCATAATCGTCACTACATATGAACTTGAAATAATGCAGAATTTAAAACCTTTTACAATAGAAGTTCAAACTTCAATTTCATAAATTAAAATAGTAGATATCTAATACCATCGTCAAACATACACCATTAACTAATATGAATACAACATAAAGTCTTTCAGGAAGGTCCTTAGCCCTTTTAGACACAATAGTCTTATGGAAATAAAGTACATTGGAAAGACTACTAAGTCTATTTCATCAATAGAGAAGCCATAGGGTGACATCAAAAAGTATTAGTCCTCGGATCTTTCATGACCTACCACAAGTCTTGGAGATAAGAAGTCCAAGCTTTCTTCAAGAATGTAGAAGTCAACCGCTCAGCCGGAATTTATACTCATAAAAGAAAACGAGAAAAGGGTTAGTACAATTAATGTACTAAGTATGAAGAAATGCATAAAAACCTTTAAAACATGAGAAAGGGATAATTATATGAAAAGTATGCATTTTTTAGGTGTTTAAAACCGATTTACACCACCAACACAATAAATAAGGAAATACCCTCAACAATGTCCAAACTACAAAGAAGGCATGACTTTAACATTTTGTAAGGTCAACTTATGCAATGTAAGGTCAACATCCCATAATACCAACCCTACCAAGCATCCCTTAGAAACCACCTTGGACACACACATTAATTATAAGTGAAGCGCATGCATCATGGACCACATTTCAATATCAGGATATGTTCATCACAACTATTAGATATTCAACATATTGCTCTCATACTATTTCATAACTACAAAAAAACCACCCAGAATACCCTTCTAAGCCTACTAGTACAATGTACAAGTGAAGTCCCATACCCACACTTCTACTTAGTAAACCTATTCGAATAGGGAAAACAATCAAATATGCCCCTAAACTATTCGAAAAGGTCTAGCTATACCCCCCAAAGTTTGGCTAACTCATGCCCTCGCCGTCCAACTTTTGGTCCAAATATGCCCATAAATACCTAATTCGACCCATAAATCAACCTTTTAAATAAACTACCCGACCCGTTTTAAACAACTTGTTTAATTTTTTATTTTTGTGGGTAAATCCAAAAAATGAGTACTTGATTATAAAAACAGGAAAAATATGAAAAAATATAAAATTAACGCCAAAAATTCACAAATAAATATATTTACCTTACATCAAACAATTTTAATAATTATTTTAAACTTTTATTTTTTTCGGTAAATCTCAAAAATGAGTAATTGATTGATAGAAAATATTAAAGTACAAAAAAAATTATAAAATTAACGCAAAAATTCACAAATAAATAAAGTAACCTTTAATTCTACAATCTTTTTATTTTTTTTGACAAGTTCCGAAAATGATTAATTTATTAATACAAAAAGAAAAAAAATATGAAAATAAAAATAGAAAATTTACGCCAAAAATTCAAAAACAAATATAGTAACCTTAAATTCAATAATTTCAATAATTTTTTTAAATCTTTTTTCCAGTAAATGTCAAAACGAGTAATTGATTAATAAAAAATAAGAGAATATGAAAAAACCATAAATTAATGCCCAAAAAACACAAATAAATATAGTAACCTTAAATTCAATATTTTCAACAATTTTTTTATGTTATATTTTTTCATATTTGCCTATTTTTTTTATTAATCAATTAATCATTTTTGGGATTTACCAAAAAAAAAAAAACTAAACAAATTTTTTGAAATGGTTGAATTTATGGTTACTATTTTTATTTGTGAATTTTTGGCATAAATTTTATATTATATCTTTTTTCTCATATTTTTCCTATTTTTACTAATACATTACTCATTTTGGGAGTTGCCGAATATAATAAAAAAACAATGTTGAAGTTGTTAAATTTAAGGTTAGTTTATTTATTTTTGAATTTTTAGCATTAATTTTATATTTTTTTAACTTATATTATTAGTCAATTACTCATTTTTCTCATTTATCGAAAAAAATAAAAACTCAAAAAACGTGTTAAAATTGTTGAATTTGAGGTTAATATATTTATTTGTGAATTTTGGTGTTAATTATTTTTTTCATATTTTTCCTATTTTTTATTAATTAATTACTCATTTATAGAATTTATCGAAAAAAAAATTAAACAAAATTGTTTCAAATGGGTCAGAAAATTTATTTAAAAGGTTGTTGATTTATTGGTCGGATTAGGTGTTTATGCGTCTGTATTTTTTAGGGGCATAATTGATCTCTTTCCATTTTCGTAGAAATGCCATGTGATTAGGTCAAAATGATATGACAATTCCATGTGGCATTTAAAGAAATAAAAAATGAGTTGGATATGTTCACTATACCCACTAATGCCCATAAGGGCATATCTGGGCAAAAATTTGAACGGCGAGGGTATGAGTGAGCCAAACTTTAGACGTAGGGTATGTCTAGACCTTTTCGAATAGTTTAGGGGCATATTTGACTTTTTTCCCATTAGAATATAATAGACCAGTTCATATTTCATTCATCACTTTATTGTTTAGGAAAGATCATCCATAACCGACATAGATCATGAGATCTTGGATGGAATCCGGTGTCATAGAGACCCACACCGAAAAAGGGGTGTTCCACTTGCCAAGGTAGAGCCTATATACTAGCTACTCTGTGGATCTACTAGCTAAGTTCTACGGGGGCACGTAGTTAAGGGATAGGGAGATTGCTTCTAGAGACTCTACCTATCGCATTAACGGAGGATTCCCCATCTCATGAGTATCTCTAGTATGTCCACACCTCTTGCGTTAACGGAAGGGTCTTTTCCTCATCGGCCATATCCTCTTGGTGCTTAGTATATTTTCCAAACTTACTACCTAGTCTTTTTAATTGTATCTACATGTTTGAAGAATTATTCCCTATTCATTCAATAAAATTCAACATAAAGTTATTAGATTCATTAGGGGAGAATAAACTTTCATCATAAAATTAACATACATATGTGAGTAACACTTTCACACTATCAATCATAGTGTTTTCATGAGACTATACTTTCAATCAAAGCAAGAGATTAGCCTCATTATACATAGTTCATGCAACATAATAGATAAGGTTGAATAAAATGGAAACCACCCAACAACACCTTACTTGCATCCTTTCATATGGCATGTACCTTGCAAGTAAACTCAAAGTTCATATACAACATTCTCCAACAAATATACAAACCCTAGAATTTACTCCCTTTTCAAGGTCAAGAATCAAGTATCACAGTTATAGCCATAGAAATCACACTAGGCACGAAAACAAGATTCTATAACTAAGTAATCATCAATCACAATTCACTATATTCATATCTACTCAATTCATTCAACGACATTCATGAAATGAGATCATAGGTCACACATGGGTTACTTTGTGATTTTCACATTAGAAATCATCAATTAATCCTACTATATTCATAATATAGGTCACATGACATAAAGAAAATGATTTTTGAGTGAACCCATGGCTAGATCACAAGCCTTGTTTTTGGTCATAATATAAATTCCAAAAATAGAAGTTACGAGGGCTTCATGGAGAAAATAATCCATAACTCAATATCCCCATACCTTGTTTGATGGTAATCCATGAGTTTGATGTGCAAAAAGGGTAAGTCTTGAGTGCCTTAACTTGAGTTCTTGCTTGTTCTTCAATGGTGGGTTACACATAGTATTTGTGAGAGAGGGAAAGCGGGTTTTGATTTTATGATTGGAGTTATAAGGTGGAAGACTTTTTTTATTGTTTTAATACTCTTTAATATACCTAACTAAATAATTGAGTCGTAATTAAGTGTTAATTAAAATGATCTCTAATTATCTAACTAACCCCCACTAGGCCCTGTGGAAGTAGTGAACACAATGCTTATAGACGAGTCTCCTTTGACGGGGTGTCAATGCATTGACGAACCGTACTGGTCACTAGTCAATTAGGGCTGAGATTGGTTTTGGGGGGCCAAGTTGGAGGAGACCATGTTTGGACTCACGATTACTATTGATGGGGTGTGAGTCCATTGATGAGGCGTCAATGGCTCTCGTGAACCCAAGCTGTTTTTGACAGCTTTTTGGACTCTTCCTTTGGTCCTCTCATGGTTCCTTAGGATGGTTCTAGGGTTTTCGTGCCTTGACGTTTTTGTATTTGAACCTTAGTTAGAGTTAGTATGAGTAGTTTAGGACCTTAACCTCACATTTACACCTCCTTAGGACATTACGCTACGACTTAGGCTCTAGTATACGTCATTCAACATATGGTGTGTTACAACTACTCCCAATATACTCATCTCATATGTATTAAGAACAAAAAATACTTTTATGTGGTTTGAGATAATTACTCAAAAAATAGCTCAAACAATCTATTGAAAATCAAAATTAGTGTTCCTCTCTTGTTTAAATGTGATTACATATACTCTTTGGGAATACTTAGTTCCCACTACTTTTTTTGAAGAAATGAAATTCATTTGTTATTCTTTCTTAACTCAAAACTGAAGTCTTAAAACAAGATTAAAACATTTGCCAAAGGCTTCTTGAAAAGACTATATGAACTTTAATTTCTAGAGTTTCCTCTTAACTTTTCTTTAATTTGAATTTATGGATTCAAGGTTATGGTTCATGATTATGGATGATTTCCAGATGCTTAGAATTCATTTTGAGTAGTTAGAATCAATAGGAACTGTTAGTACCCTTTAGAAGGACTTAAACGGGATAAACAATAAAAAATAGGTTGGGGCGGACAGACCTGGACCATTGCTGGTGCGTCGCCCCAACACTCTTGGAGCAACAAAGGGAGCGGCACCATCATTCCCCCAGGCGAGTCTGACAAATTTTCCTCTCAATTTTAGACCTTAATTTGATTAATCTTGATTCTTCTTCTCCATATCTCTTTAGATTCAGGTACACAACACATACACACAAGTATCTAACCCAAAAACTCTAATAATTTACATTAAACTCTCAAGAACTTCACAATCTCAACAGAAATTCAAGAACGAAAGCAATTCAAGAACACCCATCAAGAACATGCAAACTTCCAATAATTTTATGACGAATGCACGTTAAAATAAACATGTTTGACGTGTTTGTGAATGAACCCAAAGTTATGGAAGTCTCACATACCTTGAGAATTGAATCCTTGGCGAAATTAAAAACCAAAATTGCAAGAAATTGACGAATCTTGATATTTTCTTCTCCTTTCTCCTCTTGAGTTCTTTCTCCAAAAAACCTAGTGTTAATTTCTGATTGTCTAAACTGAACAAATTCATTTTAGACCCCAATTGAAATTCTAAAAACGAATTAACTTAATTGGAAATAGAAAAGACCAAAATACCCCTAAAAAATCTACTTTTGACTTTCTTTATGTAGACAACTCGACTTCAAATGGGCATATCTCCCTGATACGAACTGGAAAGTTATTAAACTCGGTGGAGTTAATAAATACATTCCAAATATCTTTCCTACGATATATTGTACTACTAACTCATCCTGAGCTAGGAGTTATGGTTGTTTGAAGTTGACCTAAACTTAACATAACTTAAACAAATTTTGAGATTTTTCATTCTTTCCAAAATTGACTTTCTGATTCTAGCTCTTTCACTTAGCGAAGTGTTAAAATTCCCCCCTTGAGAACATTCTTCCTCAAATGAGATCACTCTAAGTATCTAAGGGTGTAATATCTAACAATTAGCTCTATCACCGTACAAGAAAAAATGTAAATACAACATGCCAACTATAAATAAATTCCAAAAAGGGATTATTACCTTAATTTGGAACTTCTGCGAATGCGAAGAGATGTGGGTATCTCTTCTTCATTACTCCAAAACTAGCTTTAAAATTCTATTGAAAATCAGTTTTTCCTCTTGTTTAAATATAAAAAAATTTACTCTTTGGGAGTACTTAGTTCCCATATATTCTTTTTTGAAGAAATGAACTTCATTTGTTTCTCTTACTTAACTCAAAACTCAAGTCTTAAAACAAGATCAAAACATCTGCAAAAGACTTCCTGAAAAGATTTTATAAACTTTCCAGATTTGGATCTTAACTTTCCTTGAATATTAATTTACGGATCCAAGGTTATGTTTTATATTTAAGGATGATTTCTAGGTGTTTAGAAGTCATTAAGAGTATTTAGAATCAATAGGAAGTTTTAGTACCCTTTAGAAGTACTTAGACGACTAAACGACAAAAGATGGGTTGGGGAAGACAGAACTGTCTCACTAATGGCGCGTCGCCCCAGTCCTTCTAGCGCAACAGGGTTAAACCGCACTAGCATTCCCCCAGGTGAATCTGACAAATTTTTCCTCTCATTTTCAAACGTCAATTCGATTAAATTCGATTCTTTTTCTCAATATCTCTTTGGATTCAGGTACCAGTACATACATACAAGTATCTAACTCAATATTTCTCTAATAATTGACATTAAACTCTCAAGAACTTCTCAATCTCAATTCAAATTTAAGAACAAAAGAATTCATGAGCACCATTAGATTATTCAAACTTTCAACCTTTTAGGACGAATTCACGCTGAACCAATTCAGTTTCGTCCGTAGTTTAATTGCTAAAAATGAATTGACTTAATTGGACATGTAGAAGACTAAAGTACCCCTTACTAATCCGGTTATGACTTCCCTTATCTAGACATCCCGACTTCAAATGGGTATATCTCCCTTATACAAATCCAAAAGGGAGCAAACTTGGTGGAGTTGGAAAGATAATCGAAAGATCTTTTCTAAGATTTCTTGTAGCACACCTAACTCATCTCGACTAGGAGTTATGGTAGTTTGAAGTTGACCCAAAACTCAAGCTTAACCTAACTTAAACAAATTTCAGATTTTTCATTCTTTCCAAAAAATGACTCTTTCTAATTCTATATCTTTCACTTAGCGAGGTGTTACAATATTAATGTATATAGAGATGAGAAAACAAAATAAAGGTATTTAAATGTTGACTAGGAAAATGATTTGTTAACTATGATAATGTCTTTGGTAGGTTCGGTTCATTTTTGGCTTATGATCAAATCTTATGAAAATCAATATATATAGAACGCTACTTACACGATTCTCAAATATTATAGACAACAATGTACGAAATTGAGTCGTTAACATATTAACGTACAAAGAGACATGAAAATTACTTTCGGGTATTTAAACGTTGACTGCACAAAAGTTGAACTAACAATAATACTCTATTTACCAACTTTATGATAATGATTTTCTTACTAAAATTCTATTTTTGGTATGTTTGTTTAAATTTTGGGTTATCATCAAATCTAAGACAATTCAATATATATGGAATGTTCTTTACAAAATTTCTCAATAATGTAGACAATTGAAATTGATTTGTTAACAATTAGTGTAAATATACATGAAAATCACTCTAAGGTATTTAAATATTGACTAGAAAAAAATTGAATTAACAATAATAAATTATTTTACTATATGATAATGATTTTCTTACTAAAATTATGTTTTCTATAGGTTTGGTAAAACTTTGACTTCTTATAAAATCTTATATAAATTAAAATATATGGAATGTTATTTACAAAATTTCTAGACACTATCTTATAAAACCACCTTATACCAACTATAAAACCTCTTCTGTATTCCTTAATTTTACCATCCTCAGCAAAATATATATATATATATATATATATATATATATATATATATATATATATATATATATATATATATATATATATATATATATATATATATATATATATATATATTTACAACATTTCGAAATAGTATCTTGTAAAAAACACCTTTCACCCACTATAAAACCTCTTGTGTTGTTCCTTAACTCTTCACCCCTCAATTGCATTCTCTATTTCTCTCTTTATGCATGTTCTCTACGTTGGAGATTATGTTTCAACCCTTTTTTTTATCCTCCAAAACCTTTTCCTAAAAGAGAAGGAGAAATAAATGATTGAGACAGTTATGGATCACGAGGACTTCCCGTTATTCGTGAAAAGGCAATTTTAATTGAACGTGAAAATTAATTAGACAATTGGTCGTTGTTGAAATTGCAATCAGACTAAAGAAAAAATTCATTTTCTAGTTTGATGGAAATTTCAAAAGTTTCTTGTTTTCTAATTCAATGTACAATTAAAAAACATATTTTTAAGAATAACAACTAGCTCTTGTAATCCACAACCATCTCAATTATTGGTTATTATGCACTATGTTTGCCCTATTAAAATAATCCACAGTATATGTTATTGTTGTTGTGTTTGTAGAGATTGTTGTTAATGTATTGTTTTTGAAGAGGATTATTTTTAATTTACTGTTAATTGAAGATGCTTGATACTTTCTATCACTTGATACTCTGTTTAGCGGTATAAGTTCAATTATATATTCTTATAGCTCTAATATGAAGAGTAATTATCTGCCCAATATGTCTATTATTCTTCCTAGAACCTGTCGTTACATTGTGGCGACTTGTTTGTGTAATGGCCGATTCTTGTCGTTATAAAAAAGACAATGGGGAAATTTTGGGCGGGAAAACTTTCTCATACTAACTTGAATTTCCTAACCTTGTTTAGATTTGGATGAAATCAGAGTCTTTAAAGTCTAGGGAAATCTTGTAACAATTGGGTGATCTTATTGTAAATTTGATCACATGAGTAAATAGCTAAGACATTGTGGAACCTTTATGAAATTGATCTTAGTGTGAAAGGTGTAATACTCCAAAAGTCTAAGATGTGTTCTAGAGCCTAACATAGGGTTCAAAAGGTTTAGACACTGTTTGAAGGTCAATTTTAATTGTATATGTCATTTAGGAAGTCTAGTAATCAAAACGTCAAGGAACGTCCATGACTTCCGGAAACTAGTTAATGAGGTACTAGCGTGCCTTAACCTCTTTGACTAGCTTTTCGGAGTCGTAATTGATGAATTTTGATGAAAGGGTGTCTAACATGTAGTAGGGTTGATTCATAGTCTAAACGTCTGGGTGCCACTCCCCAAGGACCAACCAAGGGCCCTTGAGGAGGACCGTAGCATTTTTGGTCAAAGGCTGCCCAAGGCAGAGTCCACCAACGGTTGAAACCCACGATCCATTGCCCAATCGAAGGGGCGTGGAATGCTTCCGTCGATGGACACTTAGCCAAATTTTTTGAAGCCTTCAAATGGAATGTCTCTGAACTTATCGACGAGTGTGCAGCACGAAGGTGAATAGTGCCCGTCGATGGACAACTATCCATCAATCGTGTCTTGTCTGTGGATCCACTGTATTGATGCACATTGTTATTTAATTCATTTGATTAGTTGGCTAATAGGAGTTTAATTAGGGGTTAGAGGAGGTCTTATTAAGTTAATTAACAACATATATAAAGACCCTAAGCTAATTAGGTTAACCTAATATCTCATAATTCCCCAAACCCAAACTCTCTTCCTTCTCTCATCTTTATCTCTCCAAAGTTGAAGAAAACCATAGAAGACAAGATCAAGGTGGGTTTTAGGATTGAAATCACCAAGGTTTATACATTAATCTTCATCAAAAAAATAAGGTATGAGATTCTTTTCACCTTTGGGACTTCTTTCCCCAAAGAGTTCCTTCAAATTGATTGCAAAAGTATAAAATTCAAATGGGTCTTTTCCAATCTAGAAATTGATCTTGTGAATTATTTTGTTTATGATTTATTTTTGGACATTATGGATAGACTAAAATGTATTATAACTCAATTATTTTATTTCTTGATGGATTGTTTTAGTTTGTAGAAGATGATGACCTATTCCCTTTAACCCTAGGTTGTGATCTTGATATGAATTGCCTAGTGTTGGTTCAATCAACTTGGTTATTGATTGAATTACTATCCTATGATGTTATTGTATTAATTATGAGTTGATTTAGATGAGTTTTAGTCCTATCATGCTAGTTCTTGAGTAGTTGATATAGGTTGTGTCTTTGACCCAAGTCTATTAACTTAACCTATAAACTAGTGATGGATTGTGATTTAGTGATTCAATTGGTTTTGTTGTCATATTGGATATTGATATGTGATGATATTACACCCTTATTGAGTTGAGTTAGCGGTTGATGGTAAGACCTTGATGATGGATTATGAAGGAGACTTGGTAAGTCTTGTGATCTCAACTCTTTACTCTAATTGTGGTTAATTGTGATTTAAGTGATGATGTTGTATTGGGTCATACCTTGTATTAGCATTGATAGGATTGGTATGATTTTGAATTGAAATGTATTTACTATGGTTGAGGTGTCGTCTAAGATATAAAAGTTATAAGGATGGTGATAACTATCAATGTGCCTTATCATGATATGATTATGTAAATGTGCTAACCTCACTTATATGAATTGTAATGAAAGGACTATGCTTATGCAATTCTTATTGAGCTATGATGATGATGATTATACAAGGAATATATCGTACGACCTACATTAAGCTATGATGAATAATGAAGAAATTAAAGACATTTCAAAAGGGACTCTAGCTTAGCACCGAGTGAACTAGAGTGAGGAGTGTCCCTTCCCACATACGGAAAGTAGGATCACTAATGTACTCTTGAGATTGGAGACTATAATTCATGTAGAATAAAGAGGATCCCAACTATATCTCCTAGTTCCTGAACTATGTTGCCCGCATAGGAATACTAGCTAGTGGATCCACATAGTTATTGTGTTCATGTTTTGGTACTACCTTGGCAAGTAGTACACCTTCCTTCGGTGTAGGGTTCCATTACACCGGATTCCACATTAGCTCATGTGGTCTATGTAGGTTAAATCAATATATTCCCAAAAGGTTAAATAAACTAAAGGAATGAACTCTAACTAGGATGACCTAAGGGGTTTAGGTTAGTCTAGGTAGGGGTATGGGACTCTACCTAAACATTGCACTAGTTAGCTTTAAGGGAAGTCTTAGGAGGATGTTATTATATATGAATATGCTTATAATTGTACATGTTATGTATATGATGATATTTCACATTGATGATACTACATGATGATTGTTTTCACTTATGAATGTGTTTGGTCTCTATTTCTAAAGTACGATGATATGTACTCTTAAAATGATATTCTATGTGAAGTTGTATATTAGTCATGGTTCTTATTCAATTTACTTGATTGAGTAAGGTTATGCGGCTTTGCTTGATCATGACACTTGTTGACTTAATGAAGGTTCATGGGTAATTGTCTTGGTTTAGTTATATTATAATAAGGTCTTATTCATGCTTGTGGCTATTATAACTTGATGATAGAGTTGTCTTGACTATGTGTTCAATTATGTGATATGCATGTTGACTAGACTTAGTATTGTTTGTCTTGTGATGTACATGCTTATGACTTTAATATATATGTCTTAATGATTGGTATGGTCTTCTTGAATATGTATAAGGCTTTTCAAAGTAAATTACATAGTTTATTGAAATGTCCTTTTATAACATGATTTCATGATATGTGTGCATATATTCTCATACTTAGTAAAAGTGGTGTACTAACCCCATTCTCTCCCCTTTTCCATAAAATTTTAGGTTCCGATCATAGAAGGGCTCTGAGATGACTTCGTAGAAGACTTGGTATTCTCAATCATCCAAGTTGGGTAGGTCCTCACTTTCTGAGAATGCCCATATCAAGCTTATGAAGTTTTTCTAGTTTTAAGACTCTTATGTTCTTTCCTTTTCAATTGAGTACTAAACATTGTATAGCCAATATGTGGCTTTATTGCATAGATGTATGGTCTAGGCCCAAATTGTTATACTCTTGTTAGATAGTTATGAGATGAGACATCCATTTGAGACTATGTTATATCATATATATCTATCTTCAATAAAAGTAAAAATCTATGTAATCTTCATATACGAAGGGTCTATGTATACTCGATAAAAGTTATGTGTATGTAGAGGTCAATGTAAACCTCAATGTAGAAGAAAAGAAAAATTATAAATTTTCCGTATTTTTGGTTTATGAATGTAATGATGTAAGATAAGAGGCTACTCATAGTCTTTAAAGAGGACGACGACACCGGTTACGTCTAGGGGGTGCTCCGCAGATGTGACAAAAAGGGTGGTTTATGAGTGTCATTGTTTAAAGGTGGAATTATTAATTTTGCTCATTGGTTCCGTGCAAGCCATTGAGGTGGATTTTTCCCTGCCAGGGCGGGGCCATTGTAGCGGGGTGAGTTCCGCCATAGCGGGGCAGACACAACTTAAAGTCGGAAATAAACCCCAAAAACGTCTTATTTTGAAATTTTCAAACTTTAGAGATAAGGAACCTACTCAGGTGTTTTTTGACATTTTTTCACATATCTTGATGCCAAAGGTAAGATTTAACTCCTTGATTCCATTCTTTCATCTGTATATTGTAATCCAGTGGGTAATATCGATGAACGAGGGTTCTGATTTGGAAATTGTGTAGGGGAAAACCCTAATTTAGATAGTGTGGTCATGCATTTGACCTAGGGTTAATATAATTGTTGGTAATTTAGGTAATTAGTTATTGTTTATTGATTGATGTGTTGAATAAATTATTTGTAGATCAAGAACAAATGAAAAAAAAAATCTAGAAAAGGAAGAATCAAGCTTCATAGGGAATTTAAGCTCGTTTTGAAATACGTGATGGTTGTTACTTTATGATGTGTGGTATATATTCGTTATTGCTTCATTATAATACATGTATATATGTTAATGTTTCATTATTGATTGCATCAGTTGTAAATGATATAGATGAATGCCATGAAACATGAGTTGATTGTATGAAATGAGAATATACTTGTGATTGTGATTGTGGTTTGTTACTTAGATCGGGTATTGCGTTCCGACACACCAACATGGATTGGCTTCCACATTCTGGCATAAATATGTGATCGGTTGCCACATTCTGGGATAAACATTGGATGAGGTACCATGTTCATGCTAATAATTTGGGTTCGGTTCCATGAGAATACCATTGACTTGACATAACTACATATCTTGGGAAATGTGAAGTTGTACGTTTTCTTGTAAATGATGATGACACTGTATATGATCAGTGTATGCATGTTATTATTATGTTGTAATGACTTAGGTATGTCTCAGTTAGTGGGATAGTCACATCCTACTAGTTATATACTTCTACTGCACTTTCTCTTTCTTTGTTGAGTACAAGGCATCTTCAAGAGGATATTGCCATATTTCACTTAGAAGATCAGTGAACATTTCAAATACAAGGTTGAGCCTGTTCTGCTGAGCATCCATGTGTTCTTTTTCTGTTTATGTCCATAATTCCGACTTAGAATAGTTATTTAGTTAGTTTTATGTTAGTTTGGGTTTTTACCTTTTCTTGTTTAGACTTATGGTATTTTTTTTTGATGTTTTGGTACATTGACTTTCAGGTTCTAGCCATATTTTCTGCATTTTGTTTTAGTTGTTAAATTGGTTTTTCAGTTTTTTTTTGGCTGTACTTGCTTCCATAACTTAAATGTCTTAGCGTTTTGATTAAGTTGGTTAGCTATAGTATAAATTATTCTACCACTGGAGGGTTACTGTGGGTGCCACTCATGATGGTCGGGTTCATGAAAAATTTGGTACAGAGCCTAGGTTCATTTATCTCGATGTTCTAAAATGAGTGTTGTAGAGTCTTGCAGAATGGTATAGACACGTATGTACTTTTCTTCGAGAGGCTATAGGACTTAAGAAAATTTATTTATTTTATCTTGTATCCTTTCGTGCTATAAATTGATTCCAATTGGTATCTACAATTTCGAATTGGTATCTAACCTCTTTATCTCCTCTGTCCACAGATGGTTAGCATTGGGTTCAATGACGTTAAACACGTAGCTTCCATCAATGCTCGAGCTAAGGAATCTGAGGTGAGATGTCGCAATCGAGGCAGGGGTAGGGGAAGAGCTAGGGGTAGAGGACAAGGAAAGGTGGCACCAATTAGTGATGAAGCACTGGGTGAAAATGCTCCTAAAATTGAGGCACTTCCACCGCACCATGAAGAGGTAGAGGAGAATGTCGAGGTTGAGAATGAGGAATGTGGGACAAGAGTGTAACACTTCGAAAGTCTAAGATGTGTTCTAGAGCCTACCATAGGTGTCAAAAGTCTTAGACACTGTTTTAAGATCTATCTTAATATATATATATATATATATATATATATATATATATATATATATATATATATATATATATATATATATATATATATATATATATATATATATATATATATATATATATATATATATATATCATTTAGGAAGTTTAGAAATCAAAACGTCAAGGAACTTCCATGACTTCCGGAAACTAGTTCAATGAGGTGCTAGTATGCCTTAGCATATTTGTTTTAGGAGTCGGAACATGATGAAAATTGATTGAAGGGTGTCTAACATGTGTTAAAGTTACTTCATAGTCGAAACTTCCGGGTATGACCCCCCAAGGACCAACCAAGGGTCCTTGCATTTGGGTCGAAGGCTGCCCAAGACAATGTGTACCAATGACTTGTCATCAACGGAACGTGTTCTAATCGACGGGGCGTCCATTGACTTCATTAATGGACACTTAGAATATTTGGACAAATCTTAGAATTTACAAGTCTATTAACTTAACAATGGACCAGCTGAATGGTTGGTCCCTTGGTCCGTCGATTGACACACGACGCGTCGACGGGGTCTCTTGGTGAGTGAACTGTTTTGCTGCTCATTTTAAGTTAGGTTGAGTTAATTAAATCGGTGGTTAATTGATTATTTAGGGGTTAAGGGAATCCTAATTAAGTCTATTAAAAACCTATATAAGGACCCTAACCTAATTAGACTAAGCTAACTCTCATAATTGTCAAACCTAAACTCTCTTCCTTTTCTCTTCTTTCTCTACTCCCAAGTTGAAGAACACCATAGAAGGTCAAATTAAAAGGGTTTATATGGATGCAATAACCAAATTTTATACATCAAACTTTATCAAATAACAAGGTATGGGCTTCCTTTCATTGGGAATTCTTTCTTCAAAGGGTTCCATCAAATTGATTTTAAAAGTATGAAATTCAAGTGAGTATTTTCCAATCTCGAAGTTGATCTTGTGAATTGCTTTGTTTATGATTTCTTTCCGATATTAGGGATAGATTAACATGTATTATAATTCAAGTATGTTACTTGTTGATGGATTGGTCTAGTTTCTAGAAGATGACCTTTTCCCATTAACCCTAGGTTGTGATCTTAATGCAAATTGTGTAGTGTTGGTTCAATCTACTTGGTTATTGGTTGAATTACTATCCCATAATGTTATTGTATCAATTATTAATATATTAATATTATTATAATCCTATCATGCTAGTTCTTGAGTAATTGATCTGGATTATGACTTTGACCTAAGCATTTTGTATGAAGCTATGAAATAATGATGAATTGTGATGTAGTGATTCAATTGACTTCATTATGATGATAATTACTATTAATTGATTATATGACACCCTTATTGGGTTGATTTAAGGGTTGATGGTAATACCTTGATGATGGATTATGAAAGAGACTTGGTAAGTCTTGTGATCTCAACTCTTTACTTCAATTGTGGTTAATTGTGATTTAGTGATGATGTTGTGTTGAAGTATGCGTTATATGAGGATCTATAGAATTGGTATGATGTTGAATTGAAATGTCTTGATTATGGTTTGTGAGGTGTTGGCTAAGATGTAAATGTTATAAGGATGGAGATAACTTATCAATGTGCCTTATCGTGATGTTACCTATGGAAATGTGCTAATCTCACTTATATGAATTGTAATGAAAGGACTATACTCATGCAATTCTTATTGACTTAAGATGATGATGATTATACAATGGATAGACCCTATGACCTACGACATTAAAGACATTTCAAAAGGGGCTTAGCTTAGCACCGAGTGAACTAGACAATGGGAGGTGTTGAGTTTCCATAGAGAAAGATTCACCCTATAGTTCCACATTTCCAAGTGGCATGTAGAGATTTCATACCTATCTCTTAGTTCCAAGTTGCCCCCATAGGAAAACTAGCTAGTGGATCCACATACAGACTAAGTTTATATTTGGTTTTACTTTGGCCGGTAGACCACCTTCCATCGGTGTAATGTTTTACAACATCGGATTCCACACTTAGATCTTTTGGTCTATGTCGGTTAAGGCAAGATTTCCTTAAAATAAAATGAAGTAATGAAGTACAAACAAACTAGGGTGACTTAAAAGGTTTGACTTAGCTTAGGTAGGGGTATGGGACTTTACCTAGGCCTTGCACTACTTTTCATGAAGGAAACTTTAGAAGGTTGTACTTATATGTATATGTATACTTATCATGATACATGGTATTTAATGATGATCTTGCACGTTGATGATTATAACACCCCGTAGCCAAAATAGACTAAAAATTAGTTTTTTCAAAAAAAATCTGCAGGTGCTACAAACGGTGGCATCGACGGACCGTAGCCTGAACCACGGTCCGTCCTGCACAAACATCGAATGGATAAGAAACTCCCAAAAATTTCAGCCTAGAAAAATTAATTAAGTCTTGGACGACATACGGACTTACGGTCCGTAGGTCAAACGACGGTCTGTAGTCCGTGACCGGCGATCAAGACTCCCTTCAACCACTTTCTGACAAAAGCTATGGATGACCAGCATGGTTCGTAGGTGGACGTGAAAAATTTACAGCCAGTTAAGGGCAAATGCAATTGGGTCAACTTAAAATGATCATAACTCTTAGCACAAAATGGATTAGGTCTCCCATGACCTACCCAAAGATAGATAATTGAATTATTTTTCCATAGACACCAATCTTGCTAAAATCAGACCTTTGAGTAAAAAGTTATGACCATTTTAGTAATGGCCTGTTGAACAGGCCCTCACGACGGGGCGTCGGGCGCACGACGGACCGTCAGTCCTGGCCGTCGTGAGGCCCGACAGCAACCTTCCCAGAAGTCTTTTTGACCTTTCCCATTCTGTTTAAACTCTAAGTTACGTTGTTTGGACCCTAAATCATTAGGTTTTAGTAAGTTTAAGCCTAGAAACATAATTAAAACATATCCAAGTCATATCATTAAATCAAAACATAGA
Source organism: Solanum chilense (assembly GCA_032847665.1). Taxonomy (NCBI): domain Eukaryota; kingdom Viridiplantae; phylum Streptophyta; class Magnoliopsida; order Solanales; family Solanaceae; genus Solanum; species Solanum chilense. The sequence continues at coordinate 68,006,440 of CM064963.1, read as the reverse complement.
AAATTAGAATCAAGAGAGGAGAAAAAAGCTCAAGAACCCTAGTTCAAGATTGCCACAAGCTCCAGCAGTTCCAGCCCCGAAACTTAAGTATTTTTCGTGGATTTCATCACCAGGTATTTGGGATTTTACCAATGGGTTCCTTTAACCCATTGGGTCCTTAGTTTCAGTCAGTTCTTGATTCTCTTATCATGATTAAACCTAGAGTTTCAAGAACTTTGATATAACTTCATGATTATGTTCCAAATCAGATTATCATGTTATTACTCAGATTATCGCATGAATTTCAAAACCCTAACATTGTATTTCTTTAGTTCTTGAATTTCACATGCTAGGTCATATATTTCAGCACTCCAGGTATACACGCCTTAGTTATAAATGAATAATTACCATATTAATTTGTTGCATTCTTAGTTTGCATGTTCAGTTCGAGCTATCTAGTATTTACAGAAATACAAATATAATCACTTTACAGAATTCATTAGGAGTAGCATAATACCGATTTGGACTAGAGTTTAGTGTACCCAATAGTCCCACAACTACTAGCCATGTAGGTTGTAAGTCCCCTCTGTGGGCAATCAGTTTAGTGATCACGCCAACATGCCTTTATACCTTTGGCAGGGTATATTGGGTCCTCACGATGGGGCGTATACATTGGACTCCACATTTAGATCATGTGGTTTTATTATCGATTATTAGTAGCTCCCACAGTTCAGTCAGACTCTCTGCATTGACAATTTATCATTATATTCAGTATTCAGTTTCAGCATGTTATAAATTGGTCATTGCATCCAGTTAGCTCAGAAATCAGCACATCACATTCAGATTATTATACTTGTTTTTGTGCTTGTTCGGTTATGTTTTATTTCAGGTTTACTCTATCCTACATGCTCAGTATCTTTCAAGTACCAACGCCTACGTGTGCTACATCTTTTCGTGATGTAGGTTCAGGTTCTCAGCATCCAGATCACGCATAGATCGATTTCCAAATCTCCAGTTCAACAGATTCAGTGGTGAGTCCTCATTCTCCGAGGACAACAGTCATGAGTTTCATTTCAATCTTAAGTCATTTAGTTTCAGTTTTTGCTAGATTTAGCTGGGGCTTGTCCCAGTATTTCAAGTCTAGTTTAGAGGCTATTTCAGACATAGTTAGATTCAGCTTAGTATTGAGTTAATATTTCTTTTGTATTAAACTCAATTTTTTCAAATATCTTAGTTATAGAATATGGGTATTCCCCATCTTTTCATTTTAAGTATGATTTAGTTTCCGCAACAGTTTATTATCTTTAGTTTGCTCATGATCATGCCAACAGGGTTAGCTTGGGATAACTTGTGGTCCAAGGTTCCGTGTCCGCGACTCGGAGGGTAGCTCGGGGCGTGAAAAAACTTGGTATCAGAGCACTAGCTTCAAGAGTCCTAGGATGTTTGAAAAAGTCGCACTAAGTAGAGTCCTTTTCATGGGTGTGAAGTGCACCACATCTAATGAGAGGTAGGCTATGAAGTGTTTTAGGAAAACTTCACTTTCTTATTACTCTTATTATTCATAAGGTATGATCTTATTCCAATCAAACTTGACATTCTACGTTTCAGATCATGCCTTCTCATAGAGCTTAAACATGAAATTCTAATGCACGCATTGCTAATGCAATTCCTCTAATACCAGGTAAGGAAGTTCAAATGCAGAGTTTCCAAATTCCAATTCAGCTTTTGGCTTTGAGTTTTAACAACAAGAACAATCAACATGTTTGAGTTCCTACTAATACAAATGATCAATTAGTGGCAGCCTGAGTTTGTGATTTCGTTAGGATGAATCCACCTAAGTTTTCAGAGTCACAAGTTTGTAAGGACCCACAAAAGTTCGTTGACGAGGTCAAGAAAATATTTGATGTGATGTCAATAACTGGTAGTTATATGTGAGATTGGTATCCTACCAACTCAAGGATGTGACTCACATATGGTTCACTCATACAACGGACATGACTTTGTCTTTTATAACTCAGTATAGCAGTACGATTCAGTGTTAGTCTAGTAACTCTCTCCGAACCTTTCTCAGTCTCTACTCAGTCGGTGACCCAGTTATAGCTAGACGCGTATACAGAAATTGCCTTGTCACAGTCTCTCAGGAAGTCACCTCAGCAGATCTAGTAGAGTTAGAAATGGTAGACTTTGATGTTATTCTAGGCATATATTGGTCACACTCATATTATTCCTCATTCGATATCAGAACTAGGATTGTTTGTTTTCAGTTTCCAGATGAACTAATCTTAAAATGGAAAGGTAGTAGCTTAGCGCCTATGGGTCAATTTATGGAGATTTTATTATTCATTGCACTTGTTGACTTAATGAGGGTTCATGGGTTATTATATTGCTTTAGTTATGTTGTAATGAACTTTTATTCATTCTTGTGCTATTATAACTTGATGATAGAGTTACCTTGACTATGTGTTCAATTATGTGATATGCATGTTGACTTGACTACACTTAGTATTGTTGGTCTTGTGATGTACATGATTTTGACTTAATGAATATATCTTTTTGATTGGTATGGTCTTCTAGAATGTGCATAAGGAATTTCAAATTAAATTGTATACTTTAATGAATTGTCCCCCCTTGTTAGCATGATTTTATGATATGCGTGCATATGTTCTCATACTTAGTACAAGTGGTTAACCCCATTTTCTCCTCCCCCCCAATATTTTAGGTTTTGGTTCTTGAAGGGCTATTAAGATGACTTTGAAGGAAGACTTCGAATTCTAATTCATCCAAGTTGGGTAGGTCCTGACTTTTAGAGGCCAATGGCAATATCAAGCTTATGAAGTTGTTCTAGTTTTTAAACTTTTATGTTCTTTCCTTTTTATATGAGTACTAAACATTGTGTAGCCTATATGTGGCTTTATTACATTGATATATGGGCTAGGCCCAACTTGTTATATTTTTAAGATGGTTATGAGATGAAACATCCATTTAAGACTATGTTATAACTTACATATCTACATGCAATAAAAGTAGAAGACTATGTAATCTTCCTATACGAAGGGTCTATGTATACTCGATATGAATATTATGAGTATATAGAGGTCTATGTAAACCTCAATGTAGAAGTAATGAAATGTTTTAAATTTTTTGCATTTTGACCTATGAATGTAATGATGTAAGATAAGAGGCTAGTCTTAGTCCTCAAAGAGGATGATGGAGCCGATTACGTCTAGGGAGTGCACCCTGAATGTGACAAAGAGGATGAGGAGCAGGCTGAGACAACATGTATTTATCCCATAGATCCTGTATTAGCTCTGTAGATCATTCCATTCATGAAAGGGTTTGTTTTGTGGAGTGCTTCCTTCTGGTCAAGCAACTCCAGATCCTGCCAATCCTCCTATTGCTATTATTGTCCCCAAGGTGGGTTGAACTTGAGGTAATGATGCTTTCTTACGCCCTTTTATTGAGTCCAATTATAATTATTAATGAGCATAACATGTTTACCAAGTTTTGAAGTTGAAACCACATGTGTTCCATGGTTTCGAGAGTGAGGATGCACATCAGTTCATCCTAGATTGTTCTGAGAGGATTCATAAGTTTGGAATTATCCATCAACATAGGATTGAGTTCTTGACTTTTCAACTTCAAGGTGAGGCTAAGTAGTCTTGGAGATCTTATGTGGTGTGCAGATCTTTAGTTTTACCCCACTCATTATGACCCAGTTTCATGCTATGTTTTGGAGAAATATTTTCCTTAGACTTTGAGAGATCGTAAGAAAGAGGAGTTCATGGATTTGGATCATGGTGGTATCTCTTTTGCTGCTTATGAGGATAAGTTCCATGCCTTGTCTAGATATGCTACACAGTTGGTGACTACCGATGAAGAAAGGATCCATTTATTTCTTAAGAGACTAAATTTTGAGTTGTAGGTATTATCTGTTCATATGACCTTTGCATGGGAAAACTTCAATGAGATAATATATTATGTGAATAAAGAGGAGAGGGTGAGGCAAGATGGTCAGGATAAGACATTGGAAAAAAGGGCGAAAAACTCGAGTTTCAAGGTTCTTACTGTAAAGGTTTAGGGAATGGTTGAAGGCATGACAATTCACTATTCCCGCTTCTACATGTAACTACTTGGGAAATCTACCTCATAATTTGATTTAGGATAACCAAGGAGTCGCATCTTCGACGTGCAGCAAGCTATCTTGCGATCGTACTTCCTATAATTGTAGAGAATCTGGGCATATAAGGAGAGATAGTCCCACCTATGTGTGATAGAAAGAGCAACAACAGTCTAGAGTAGTGGTAGGCTTGGGAAATTGTAATAATGGTTGAGAGTAAACACAATGTGGGGAAGAAGAAAATCAGGGAGGCAACATAGGTAGGGAAATGTGAAAGCATGCAAAGGTACAATACATCCAGGCAAGGAAGTTTCCCATTATCATAGGGCTTCTTGTTACACCTTTCCAGACAAGATTAAGGCAGAGGCAACTGATATAGTAATCACAAGTACTATTCTTATCTGTAGCGTATAACAAATGTGTTATTTGATCCACGTTCTACTTATTCTTATGCATTTGTGTGATTCTCCAAATCATTTGCTATGATTTGTGATATACTTGATGCCCACATCCATGTTTCTACCTAGTTGTAAAGTCTGTCATAGTCACCTATATCTATTGTGCTAAATTTTGATATACTTGATGCCCCATCCTTGTTTCTACCCAGTTGGAAAGTCTGTCCTAGTCACCTATGCCTATTGTGCTTGTCCTATTTTGTTTTTGGGTTTTAAGACTTGGCGTGACTTGGTGATTTCAAATATTGCTGACTTTGACATAATCTTAGGCATGACTTGGTTATCCCTCTATTATGCTCTGCTTAATTGTAATACTAAGTCTGTAAGGGAAAAGTTAGAGTGGGAAGGGATGTATAAGCCTAAGCAAGCTAAGATCATATCCTCTATTTGGGATCGAAAACTTGTAAGGCAGGGTTGATCGTCATATTTTGCTCATATTCAGGTCGAGTCTTCATCTATTGAGTCTATTCCTGTGGTGTCAAAATTAAAAGAACTGTTTCCTAATGATTTACCATGCTTCTTGATAGAGATATAAATTTTTTGCATTGATTTAGAACCTGGTACTCATCCCATTTCTGTCCCTCTATATCGCATGGCTTCAGCGAAATTAAGAGAGGGTTCAAATGAAGAGCTTCTTAATAAAGGATTTATTCATCCTAGTTATACCCCGTAGGGTGCTCCAGTTCTGTTTGTTAAGAAAACAGACGATAGTATGAGGATGTGCATAGATTATCGACAATTGAGTTGGGTCACCATTCAAAACAAGTACCCATTGCCTCAAATAGATGATATTTTTGACCAATTTCAAGGTGCATCAATTTTCTCTAAGATTGATTAAGGTATGGTTACCATCACTTTAAAATAAGGCTTAAGGATGTGAATAAAATGCCATTTTTGAACGTGCTATAAGCACTACGAGTTTCTAGTTACGTTGTTTGAATTTACTAATGCACCTGCAACTTTAATTAATTTAATGAATGTTGTGTTCAATCCATTTCTTGATTCATTCATCATAGTCTTTATTGATGATGTTTAAGTCTATTTGAAAAGTGATAAGAAGCATGCCGACCATCTTCGTATTATTCTTGGTGTTTTTGGGAAACAAAGATTGTATGCAAAATTATATAAGTGTGAATTTTTGTTGTCTTCGATTGCATTTTAAGTGAATGTAGTTTTAAAATAAGGGGTAATGGTAGATCCCAAAATATTGAGGCGGTTAATAATTGGGTTCGACCTAGCTTTGTGAAGGAAGTTAGGAGTTCTGTCGGGGCTCGCTAGCTACTATTGTTGATTTATGAAGAACTTTGCTTCTATCGCCACTCAATTGACAAATTTGACTAAATAAGAGGTACCCTTCGAATGGACTGAAAAATGTGAGGATAATTTCCAAAAGCTGAAGACTATGTTGACCATCACACCTATCTTAGCACTACTGATGGAAGGTAAAGATTTTATATTTTATTGTGATGCTTCACATTTTGGTTTGGGTGTTTTATTAATGAAGGATTAAGAATGTGATATCTCATGCATGACAACAATTTAAGGCGCATGAATGGAATTATCTAACACATGATTTGTATTTGGCAGAGGTAGTATTTGCTCTTAAGATATGGAGGCATCACTTTTATGGTGTCAAGTGTGAAGTGTTTACTGATCATCGTAGTTTGCAACATGTGTTCTCGCAAAAGGATATAAATTTGAGAAAGCGAAGGTGGATGTAGTTACTTAAGGATTATGATGTCACCATTCAATGCCATCCAGTTAAGGCTAATGTAGTGCCTGACACTTTGATTAGAAAAGCAATGAGTATGGGTAGTTTAGTTGCTTAAGAATAACCAAGAGACCTTTGTCTAAAAAAATTTAGACCTTAGAATCTAAGTCGTAGAGTTAGGAATATCTGAAAGAGGTGGGTATTAGCCAGAATTGAAGTGACGGCCACGTTCATTGAGGATATCAAGGAAAAACAATTTGAGGATGGAAATTTGAATGAGTTGAAGAAGAAGACCGCGATTGGTAAGGAATAAGAGACCACTTTTGATACGGAAGGTGTGCTCAATTTTAAAGTAATGATTTGTGTTCCTCGAGTTTATGAATTGATTCAGTTATCATTGAGAGAATCCCCTGGTTTGTGATATTCGGTTCACCAAAGAGTGACAAAGATGTACCAAGATTTGATGCGGATTTGTTGGTGGTCAGGAATAAAAAAGGATATAGATGAGTTTGTGGCTATGTTTCAAAATTGTCAACAAGTGAAGTATGAGCACCAAAGGTTTGTAGGTTTGCTTTAAAATGCCAATTCCGTAATGGAAAAGGGAGAGGATAGCCATGGATTTTGTGATATGTCTTCCATGCCATTTTATCCCGGTAAGAATAGATTATAATGCTGAACAATTAGCTAAGGTGGTGAAAGATGAAGTGAAATTGCATGGGTACCCCTTTCTATCATATAAGACCGTGGTACACAGTTTACCTCCGAGTTTTGGAGGAATTATATGATGAATTGGGCACACAATTCAGTTTTTGTACCGATTTTAATCCGCAGAAGGACGGGAAATCAAATATGACTATTCAAGTGTTAGAAGACATGTTGAGGGTATATGTGATTGCTTTTAGAGTGTACTGGGTTATGTTATTAACTTTGTGTGAGTTCTCTTATGATAATAGTTATCACCCCAGCATTGATATGACAGTGTTTGAAGCACTCTATGGAAGGGGATGTAGATCACTTATAGGATGGTTCGAGGCTGGAGATGTGAAACCATTGGGGGTTAATGAATGAAGGATGATCAAGAGAAGGTAAGGAGTATTCATACTAAACTTTTGGCAGCCAAGAGTAGAAAAAAAAAGTATGCAGACCATAAGGTAAGAGACATGTCATTTTATACTAGTGAGAATGTTTTTCTTAAGGTATCACCAATAAAAGGGGTGATGATATTTGACAAGAGGGAAATATACGTCCGTGATACATTTGTCCCTTCTAGGTTCTTGAATGTGTAGGTCTATTGGCTTATAGATAGGATTTACCTCCTAAATATTGGGAGTTCAACCGGTATTTCATGTGTCAATGTTGAAGAGATGTCATTGTTAAAAGGATAAAATAATAAAACAAAACTCAATTGTGTTAGGTAAAGACCTTAAATATGAGAAGAAATTGATTGCGATTCTTTATTGCGATGTTTGGAAGTTGAGGACCAAGGAGATTAAGTATTTGAAGGTTTAATAAAGCATCCTCCAGTTGAAGAAGCTACATGGGAAACCGAGAAGGACACGTGACACAAGTATCCCTAGTTTTTATTGGAGAAGGACATGTAATACAAGTATCCTAGTTGTTCTTGGATTCAGGTACTACTCCATACCATGTTTAGCCTATTTTCCTTTAAGTTTTTCACTCGAGGACGAGTGCTGGTTAAGTTGGTATTCATTGTAACAACCGGTTCCCATCGTTATAGAAAAGCCAATGAAGAAAATTTTGGGCTGTAAAATGTTTTCGTAGTAACTTGAAATTTCCCAATCTTGTCCAAATTTGGATGAAATCATAGTCTTTAAAGTCTAGAGAAATCCGGTAACAATTGGGTGATCTAATTGTGAACTTGATCACATGAGCAGATAACTAAGACGTTCTGACACACAAACTTGGCCACTTGACACATTCCGACATAAATATGGGATAAGTTGCCATGTTTTGTCAAAAACATTTGCCATGTACCACGTTATGGTATGCTAACAATATGTGTTTGGGTTTCAAGAGAGGACCATTGACTTGTAATAACTGTATATCTTGAGAAATGTGAAGTTGTACGTTGTTTCATAAATTATGATGATATTGTATATGTTTAGTGTATTCATGTTATTATTATGTCATAATGACTTATATATGTTGCACTTAGTAGGACAACCGCGTGATTCTACACTTATACTACACCTTCTTCTTTTTTTGTTGAGTACAAACAATCTTCAAGTAGCTATTGACAGACCTCTCTTAGAAGATCAGTGATCCTTTTGAATTGATAGGTGATCCATTTCTTTTGGGTGCCATGTCTTCTCTTTCTGTTTATGTCCATAATTAAGACTTATACTAGTTCTTCATTTAGTTTTATGTTAGTTTAGGGTGTTATCCTTCTTGTTAGGCTTATTATTTATCTTTAGATGTTTTGGTACATTGACTTATAGGTTCTTGGCGTATTTTACTTGTTTTTTGGTTGTTAGACTATTGGTTTGGAGTTTATGGGAACTTCTTATTTCTTTCCTTATGTAACGATAGGGTTCCATCGGTTTAGAAATTTCAATAAGGGAAATAATGAGGCCAGAAAAACTTTTTCGTAGTAATTGGATTTTCCCAACCTTGCTCATATTTGGAGGAAATCATAGCCATCAAAGTGTAGGGATATCCGGTAACAATCTGTTGGACTAATTATGAATGTTATAAGAGAAGGTGTTATATAACTCATTAAAGAATCTGTACGACTTTACAGAATTGAATTTGGGTAAGTAAATCTCAGGTAATTGGTCTTACCATGAAGGGTATTTTCTGATCTTAATGGGGGTAAGAGTGTGTTGTAAAAAAAGGGAATCAAATTTCTTCTTAAAAGTATCTGTCTCTCTTTTGGCTGCTGTAGCAGGAGTTGTGCCATTGTAGCGGGATGGTGGCTGTTGTGGCGGATTAGATGAGAATTCAAAATTATAAGTTCAAGAAGGGAGTTCACTAATCCATATAGCGCCGCCGCTATAATGGGATGAGTTCCCCATAGCGGGATAGGGGCGAATTACATCGTAAATAAAACCCCTAAATGACCTTATTTGGTAGTTTTCAACTTTTATAGCAAGGAAAAGACCCCCAGGTGATTATAACTCATTTTTCACCATTCTTGAGGCTAAAAGTAATCTTTTAACTCCTCTATCCATTATTTGACCCATATAATGTATTAGAATCGGTTAATGTTGATTGGTAAAGGTTTCTTGATATATTCTTTGGTGGATACAACCCTAAATTGGTTAGTTGAGATTATGAGTTTGATCCAGGGTTCATACAATGGTTAGTATAACGGGTAATTAGTGATTGTTTATTGAGTACCATATTAATGATTTTTTTCCAGACCAAGCACAAGCGCAACGAATCCGAAAAGGGAAGTGTAAAATTTCTTAGGGTTAGAAGCTTGTTTCGAGGTAGGTGGTGGTTGTGATTCTATATTTGTCTGATTCATGCTTGTTTTTGATGCATTATGATACATGTATATGTATGAATGTTTCAATGTTGAATCACACTTGATGTAAATGAGATATATGAACTATCATTGTTATGAGACCATGAATTAAATTTATGATCTTGATGATGTACTTGTGATTGTGATTGTGGATGGGGTTGCCACATTCCGACATAACTATTGCATTGGATTTCCATGTCCTGCATAAATTGGATCGGGTTGCCATGATCCAACATAATTATGGGATTAGATTTCCACGTTCTGGCAAGCTAATTGTTTGGGTTTGGGTTCCATGAGAGAACCAATGATTTGATATGAAATGTGAAGTTATTGTTGTTTGCATAAGTTAATAATGTTGTATATCTTGATATATATGCATGTGATTAAAATGTTATTTCACTTTTTTATGTTGCACTAGTGGATAACCACGTGATCGTACCAATACACTGTGGTTGTGTACTATTCTGCACTTCCTATTATTTTAATTGAATATAGAGCATCTTCATGCCACTTTTGAAAGACTTCTTTTAAAAGACCAGTGATCGTCGCTCTGAATTCAAGGGTGGGCCACTTCATGTGGGCTACCATGGGATTCTCTTTCGTCTACATCTACAATTTTTGGACTTGGACAATAATTTTAGTTAGTGGAATAGGTCATTCGTATTCTTTTATCTAGACTTTGATCAATTGTAAATGTTTTGGTAGATTGACTTTTAGGTTCTAGGTTTATCTTCCGCATTGTAGTTATTAGATCATTTGTTGAAGTTATAAGACTTTCATTTAGTATTTGAAAGAGAATGGTTTGATTTAAATGCCTTAGATGTTGGTTTAGTTGCTTGTTTTGGGCTGTAGTAGTGGTTCTCCTAGGAAAGTGTTAGGGTTGCACATATTGATGTTCTGGGTTGTGAAAAAGTTGGTATTAGAGCCTAGGCTCATTGATCTCGATGTACCAACATGAGTCTAACAGAGTATCGTGAAACTATACGGGGACTATTAGGACCCTCAAAGTGAACTAAGGTATCTAGATACTCACATGTGCCTTATAGATTTAATAACTTGTTTATAAGGTATGTCACATCTTTTATTAGTTGGTTTGATGAGGTTTGAGGTCAAACATCAAAGGACGACCAAGACGTTCGAAATATGTCATTTGTGTGCTAGTGTGCCTTTGTATGTTTGACTTGTTTTAAAGTGTTGTTTGGACTTTAAAATGATAGGGAGGGGTATCTTGTATGTATATGTTCGTGTTTATGGGAGAAATGCCCGGGTACGATTCCCCAAGGACCACCTAAAGCTGGTAAAAGACTGCCTAGGCAATATCAAACGACGCCCCATAGTTATATTGACGTCCCGTCGATTGGGGGTATGGCTCCACACATAGGCGCGTGAGATCTTCCCCTAAAAGTTGAGTCTCTGTCACAAACTATGGAGTGCAGGATGACTCGTCAATGAGACGACGCTCCGTTGACTGCATCCGTAGATTGGACCTGCAACTCTCTTTTAAGACAGGATCAAGTGAAGGGTGAATTGGGAAATTCATCCCACGTTCCAACTAAAGCATGGATGGTTATGTTACCTATTTTTGGGTATTATAATTTGTTTAAAAACATAAAACCCCAATTTCAAATTCATTATTTAAATCAAACCATTCTCTTTCAAAATAATATCTCACTAGAACCTCCATTGGAGACCAAACTTAAGATCAAGCTAGGGGATGGATTCTCCAAATTTTCATGGTCTTGTCTTCTGTTAAGGTGTGGTAACCCTTTATTATTTGTTAACCTTTCATCTAAGGTGTTCTTTCAAAGCATTACCAATATGATTTTATCGTGAAAATTACTATGTTTCAATCTAGCCTTGGGTTCATTATCAATGTGATTTAAAAGTTATTCTAATGATGAATTTATGATTAGTCAATGTTTTAAGATGAATTTCAAATAAATTCCATGAAGAATCCATGATCTCCTTAATCTCTTAATTTATGATATAATATGGGTCCTGTGATCTTGATTAGATGATGATTCAATTGTGATTAGATTATAGTGTATAGTTTAACCCTAATTCTATCTATGTCAATTGATTATGAGTTATCGAGAATTAATCAATGGTGATCATAGCTTGGAGAATTGGTAAGATGTGGAGTTGACATTGTATGGTATGGTCCACTTATGGTGGCGATGTTTACATTGTTGTCTATCTCTTTGTGTTGTGATCATGGCCTTAAAGTAAATATATTTAATGTGAAATTTTTGTTATGATGATCAAACGTATGAAGTTACGTACATAGTCTTCCATTCTAGTATTATGATCTAGATTTATTGATGATGTTATGTATATGTGAATGATTATTATAGGGTTAGGTATGGTGTACATGTTTGATGATGATGAATACCATTATAGAATGACCCCCTACCTATTAACCTATATGAATGTGTGATCATTGCATGGAAGGAGTTTTTATCCTAAAGTTAAATATGTTCTCGTCTCTGATGATGTAATGTGAATGGGTGATCTATAGTCCCTAATATTCTATATGTGGGTTGTCTATGACTTGAGGGATATGATATATGTGTTGTTATCCTATGAAAGGTAGTTTCCTAAGTAACTAGGGCATTGCTTTTATGTGATCATGATGACCAATATGTAGACACAAACATCTCAAGGATGATGATAAGTGTAATATGTTCCTGATGTCAAATTAAGGAATAAAAGTATAAACATGCATCTTAACTAGGATGACTTGAGAGGTGTACTAGTGTAGGTAAAGGTATGAGACTTTACCTATACATTGCACATGTGGAGCTTGAAAAAATAGTTTGAAGGGTGGTTTCATTATGTACATAAGTTATGAATGTATTATTAAGCTATGTACATGATTATGAGGGGTTAGAAGTAATCCTCTTATGCATCTTAATACTATGTTATTATTTAATGTATGTGACTAAACAAGTATTATCATGTAGTGTCTAAATGTGTTTATCTGAAATGTTTGCTTATATGTACACCTACACACATGAATGTATGAATGAACTATGTTAATGATGATATAGTAATGAGAGTTTCTTGGATGTCTTCCTTATTTGTACTCTATGCTAGTTCATGTTATTATTATGTGAAAGGATATTCTCACATGAGTTAGGTTTTGATGAAAGGACATTCTCATCATTGACATATGATCTATGTATATGTCTATGAGGGGTTAATCTTGTAAAGTCTGTTTTATGAACAAATGTTTAATAAAGACTTAAAGGCATTTCAAAAATGGAAAGTTAGCTTAGCGCCGACTGAACTTGACAATGAGAGGTGTCCCTTCACAAAAATTAAGGTAGGTTCACCAATGTTCTCATGAGCTAGAAACTATAATGCTTGGTAGCATAAAGATGGTTTCAAGTAAAAGCCTTCTAGTTCCTTAACTATGTTTCCCCCATAGGAACCTTAGCAAGTGGATCCACCTAGACGCTATATGAAGATTCATATTTTACCTTGGCAAGTAAGGCGCCCTCCTTTCGGTGTGAGGGCATGAAACCGAATTCCATTCTTAGATCACATGGTCTAATGTCGGTTAAGGTAAAGTTTCCCTAATGTAAAATGAACAGTGGAAGTAATATGATGAAGGAATGGGACTTTACCTATACATTTCACAAGTGTCTCTTGAAAAGAATTCTAGGAAATATGTATATGTATGGGTATCTTATGCATGACATTGTAGTATTGACCTACTTGTATGATTATATGTATGTTGGTCTTATTGACTATATGATGAAGGTCTTACTTAATATGCATGCTATTGGTTATACCTATTATGTCAAAGAAATGAACTCTCTGTATATGCAATGTTGTTTATTACTTCATTATGATGATATTGGTAATATTCACTTGCATATTTTCTTGAGATGTCTTAGAGACTAAATGGACTATGACTATGATGTGATAAGTGAATGAGTCTTATATGAGGTTTATGTGGTATGTTGGTTCTTATGTGAAGTATGTGTTTCATGATATGTTATGACTTTATGAATGTATATGCTTAAAATGATGAAGGTTGTATGAATGTGCACCTTGGTGACCTTAACATGATACTTTGGTGTGAATGGTGGAATGGGACACTATTCATACATTGTACTAGGTATTGTTTAAGGGTTGTTTTGGGTGAAGAAGTAAGGTCAAAGAAAGGTAATGCTATGAAGATGTTTGATGTGCCTTAAATGTGAAATATGGCTCTGTATGCTATTGTGAATAATGTCCATGTGTATATAATGTATGTGAAATATAATGTGCTTATTGTGTCAATGTTCATGAAGTTTTAATGTGCTTATTGTGTCAATGTTCATGAAGTTTTACTAAAAGGCATGATGCATGTTTTCTAACTAAATGTCCTCTCTAAATGTATGTTTTTGCATGATTATAATACTTAGTGCATTCATGTACTAATACCATTCTTCATCATCTTTTACACAAATTGTAGGTGGTGATGGCTAGAGAATGTTTCTTAAAGTGAAGGGCTTGGATAGATGTTTCCCAAGTTCAAAAAAGGGTCCTTATGATTCAAGGATTTCCATGTAAAGATGTAATTCAAAGTTTATATAGTAGTCTAGATTAATCTTTATGTTTTTAAGGGCCATGTCCCTATTCTGTTATATTGATGTTCAGTTTAGAATGGAAAAATGATTTATTGTCTAACAATGTACTTATGATATTCTATAAATGACGTGATGTTATAGCATCATGTTATGCTACGAAAAGTTCTATATTTTCACTAAATTTCTATGACAATGTGATGAATGATGTTTATGGGCTTGTATAATACCTCCGAATGGTCAAACACTCCATGTTACTTCTAGGGGGTGATCCGTGGTCATGACAAGGACACCTTTTGATTTTCTTTGAGAGGCTATATGAATTTAGGAAATCTCTATTTTTCTTTTACCTCCTTTCGTGCTATGACTTGATTCCAATTGGTATATGTCGATTCCAATGGTATCTAACCTCCTTCATTCTTCAATCCGCAAAGGGTTAATACTAGGTATACCGATGTTAGACGTGTAACTCATGTCAATGCTCCAACTAAGGAATCCACAGCGGGAAGTCACGGTCGAGGCAGAGGTAGAAGAAGATCTAGGGGTAGAGGCCGCATGAGAGTAAGATATGTGCATGTGAATGAGAACCCACCTTTGCATAACGAGGAGATAGAAGAAGATATTGAGGAAAATGATAAAGTGGAAGAGGTGCAAGCTGAGACTATAAGTGTTACTTGCATCGATCCGGTGTTGGCTCAACAGATCATTTCATTCTTGAAAGGATTGGATTGTTGGGGAATAATTTCTTATGTTCAAGAAACTCAAGCTCCCACTAATCCCCCTGTTGTTAGGATTACGCCAGAGACGGGTGAAGTAGGAGTAACAAGTCATTCTTCCATCCTTTGTTGGGTTCTATGATGACTGGTAATGAGCATGACGTGTTGACTAAGTTTCTGAAGCTTAAACCTTTGGTATTTCTTAGTTCCAAGAGTGAAGATGCTTATGAGTTTATCTTGGACTATTTTGAGAGGCTGCTTAAATTTGGTATTGTTCACCGACATGGCATTGAGTTTGTATAATTTCAACTTCAAGGTGAGTCCAAGCAATGAGGAGAGCTTATATGGAGTGCAAACCTTCTACATTACCTCCACTACTTGGACCCAATTCTATGACTTGTTTCTAGAGAAATACGTGGAGAGGATTCTGAGGGATTGCAAAAAGGATGAGTTTATGGTATTAGAGAAAGGTGGTATGTATGTGCCTACTTATGAGGCCATGTTTCATGCGTTATCAAGATATGCTACGCAATTGGTTGCTACAAATGAGGAGAGGCTCTGGATATTTATTAGAAATTTGAATTCTGAGTTGCATGTATTATCTTTTGAGATGACTTCTGCATGGAGTAATTTTAATAAGGTGACTGCCTATGTTAATAAAGTGGAGGGGTGTGGCAACATGGTCAAGAAAATGCTTGGGAAAAGAGGGCAAAGAATGCAGGTAACTCTCAAGGCTCTTACTCTAAGGGGTATCGAAGGCCAACACTTGCAGCCAAGCAAGCAGTCCGCTATGCCCGCCTCTACAAGTAACTATTTGGAAACTGCATCTCATAATTTTCAAAATAGTTAGAGTGTCGTGCCTGTGTTGGCAGAAGACCATCTTGTGATCGTATTTGCTACAATTGTGGTGAACTTGGGAACATGAGGAGAGATTGTCCCCATCCGCATGTGTTAGAGTCCATGCAGAAGCCTTCTAGAGCAAATGTACCAATAGGAAATAGTAATTATGTTAAAGGACATCCACAAGGTGGGCACAAGGTTGGCAAGAAGGTAATATGCTAGGTCGAGGAGGTATAAGAAATAGTAACGAAGGTAGAAATAACACGCAGTCAGGCAGAAAGGTTGCTCGTATTGATGATAGAGCTCAATTTTATGCTTTTTCTATCAGGTGTACTATTCTTGGATTGTGACCAGATGGCGAATGTGTTATTTGTACCCAGTTCCACTTATTCTTATGTGTCTGTGCGATTTACCTCTGAATTTGAGATGATGTGATATGTTCTTGATTCCCCTATTCATGTTTGTATCCCTGTTGGAGAGTCACTCATAGTCACCCATGTCTTTTGTGCTTGCCATATTTTGTTTAACCGATTTCAGCCTTGGTTTTATTTGGTGATTTTGGATATGATTGACTTTGAAATAATCTTAGGCATGACTTGATTGTCCCTCTATTATGTTGTGATTAATTGTTATGCTAAGTCTGTGAATCTATAAATTCTGGGAAGGGAAAAATTATAGTTGGAAGGGGTCTACAAGATTGAGCAAGCTAAGATTATATCCTTCTTTCGGACTAGTAAATAAGTAGGGCAGGGTTGTTTGGCTTATTTGACTTATGTTAGGGATGTTAAGATTTAGGCTTCATATATTGGTTGTATTCCAGTGGTGTTGGAGTTTACTGAAGTGTTTCTAAATGATTTTCCTTGTGTGCCTCTGAACAGAGATAAATATTTTTATCTTTACTTAGAGCATGGTACTCGTTCCATTCCTATCCCTCTATGTAGCATCGCACCAGAAAAATTGAGGGAGCTTCAGGATCAAATACAAGAACTTTTTGATAAGGGATTCATTTTTCATAGTGGTTGGCCATGGGGTTCTCCGATTTTATTTGTCAAGAGAAATGATGGTAGTATGAGAATGTGTATTGATTACCGGCAGTTAAATAGGGTCGCTGCCTCTATAGATGATCTCTTTGACCAATTTCAAGGGGAAACAATATTCTCTAAGATTGATTTAAGATCTGAGTATCAGCAATTGAAAATTAGGCCTGAGGACATACCCAAGACGACGTTTAGACTCGTTATGGGCATTATGAGTTTTTTGTTATGTCTTTTGGTTTGACCAATGCACCCGCAACATTCATGAGTTTGATGAATGGGGTGTTCAAGATATTTCTTGACTCATTTTTTATAGTATTTATTGATGAAATTTTGGTTTACTCAAAAAATGAAGAAGAGCATGCCAAATATCTTAGTATTATTTGGGTGTGCTTGGGAAGCAAAATTTATATGCTAAATTTTCCAAGTGTGGATTTTGGTTGAAATTGATTGCATTTTAAGGCATGTAGTTTCAAAGTAAGGGGTAATCTTAGATCCTCAAAAGGTTTAAGCGGTTAAGAATTGGGTGCGGTCCAGTTATGTGACAGAAGATAGGAGTTTTATGGGACTCGCTAGCTATTATCGTCGATTTGTTAAGAATTTTGCTTCAATTGCTACTCAGTTGACTAATTTAACTAAAAAGAAGATACCATTTGGAAAGCTTCCAAAAGCTTAAGACTCTTTTGACCACCACACATATCCTATCTATACCAATTGAGGGTAAGGATTTACATTGTTGATTGTTATACTTCACAGTCTGGTTTGTGTTCTTGTTAATGATGGATAAGAATGATATAGATTATGTTTCACGTCAATTGAAGGATCATGAGATGAATTATTCAACCCATGATTTGGAGTTGGCGGTGGTAGTATTTGATATGAAGATTTGGCGGCATTATATTTATGGTGTTAAGTGTGACATGTTTACTGATTATCGTAGTTTGTAGCATGTGTTCACTCAAAAGGATCTGAATTTGAGACAACGAAGATGGATGGATTTACTCAAGGATTATGATGTGACCATTCAATACCATCCGATGAAGGTTAATGTTATGGTAGACACATAGAGTCAAAAAACGGTAATTATGGGTAGCTTAGCCTACTTGAGTTAACCAAGCGACCTTTGTCCAAGGAAATTGATATCTTAGAGATCGAATCTAAGTCCACATTAATTGAAGAGATCAAGGCCAAGCAATTTGAAGATGGAAATTTAGTGGAGGTTAGAACAAATATTGCGATAAGTATGTCCCAAGAAACCTCCCTTGATGCAAGTTGTGTACTCAATTATAAGGGTAGAGTATGTGTTCCTCGAGTTGATGACTTGGTTCAAAAATTGTTGAAGGAATCTCATGGTTCACAATATTCTATTCATCCGGGTGTGACCAAGATGTATAGATATCTGAAGTGAATTTATTGGTGGTCGGGTAGAAGAAACACACTGTGGAGTTCATTGCGAAGTGTCATAATTCTCAACAAGTGAAGTATAAACATCAAAGTGAAACGGGCTTACTTCAAAGAATTCCAATTCCGGAATGGAAGTGGGAAATAATAGCCATGGATTTTGTGGTTGTCCTTCCCAATACCTTGGAGAAGTTTAATTCTACTTGGGTAATGGTTGATAGATTGACCAAGTCACCCCTTTTTATTATTGTGAGAATAGATTACACACCCACGCACACGCATACGCACAAGCACACGCGAGCACATGCACGCACACACACGCACACACACACACACCTTGTATTTTGAACCTGTGAGCATATTTAAATTTTTGAAATAATTTAGTAATGTTTGATTGGAAAAGAATAAGAGTAAACTATTTATTCATAAAAAGGGTGATGTAAAGAGTATAAAATTGGTCTAACTATCGGAACTTCTTCTATAATTCTATTTATTTTGTTAAAATATATAGGTATACTTCCTTATTTATTTTCTTAAAAATATGCATGTCTAAAGGTGAATATCTTAGCGTTATGCAATTTCTGAAGATAACTATTCTAGCTTTTAAACTAGTTTCAAATTTATTTGGAGGTCTTTAGAGATGAATTAGGCCTAAATTTATATTATTTTAGGCATTTGGAAACTTCATTTGGAAACTCATATACCATAAGCCCCTTTTAGTCTCTTCAACTTAAAGGCATAAAAGATACTATAAGTACAAATGTTAAACCATTTTTAAAAGAATATTTTTTTCGCATCATTTACTCTAAAAATATTTCAAAAAAAGAAAATCACAAAAAAAAAAAATATTAGGTCACATAAAAAATAAAAGAGAGACAGTATATCAAAAACATAAGGGTCATGTGACATAAGTAAAAGTTAGATATATCAAACAATATATTTAAAACCACGAAAGAAAGCTAAGAATTATTTGACTAATAATTTATAAGACTCCAAACATTGCAATGATCCTAATTTCTTGTTGGCTTAATATTTTAGGACAATAATGAGTTCACAAAGTAGAATATTTGGATGATCCTTAAAATATTTGAAGCATCAAGTACTTGTACTTGATCTATGAGGACATACCACTTAGTCTTGGAGAATATCAAATCCGAGCCCTTGAACTAGAGTGAAAGCAACTCACTTGATGAAACCTACACTTGTAGAAAAATAGAAGAAACTCACAATTAAGTACTAAGTATAAAAATCATGCAAAAACAATGTTTAAAACATACATTTTGTTTGAAAGTCGTTCTTTCATTCCATTTTGATAAAACATCATAAGTATAAAAGTCATAAGATTCAACCATAACCAACATACAAGTCATTTCTTCACATTAGAACAAAATCAACATATAATCCTTTCATCACATTAAGATTTCACCTCAAGTAACCCCAAGCCATACCTTGTGCAATGTATGAATAGTGTCCCATACAACCATCTATACTAGATACCACATTAAGGCTACCAAAAGTGAACTTACCTTCACCCTTTCTATCTTTACGCAATATTCATACATAAGAGGAATAAACATTTCATAAGTCATAACAAGGAAGTAACTCATAATACAAGTTGAGTATAATATGCATCATTAAATTTAAACATAAAAGAGTCAACATTATTCATTAGCTTCATTTTTAGAACACATTCATACATTAGTCATTAAGAACTTAGAAAACTCACAATAGACCTCTAAAGCCTACTCGTGCAATAGATGAATGACATCACATACTACCACTTGCACTTCATAGAACTCCTCAATAAACCATAATTCACATCTCACATGATGGGAATAGGCATTTACCGAAATTGAACATAAGAGAAAACCGTGGAATCCGGTGACATAAATCCCTACACTGTAATGTGATGGTCTACTTGCCTAAGGTAGGACTGGTAATATTCTAGCTTTAATGGAATCCATTAGCTAATATCTTATGTAGACACATAGTTATGGGATATAGGAATATGTTCATTGGAACCCTCTCCTAACATTGGAAGAGTTTCCATCTTACCATATCAACTCGGTGCTTAGCCTCCATTCCTATAGAGTATTTGATTCACATTACATTACTGTACTTGAGAGGAATTCCATTAGACTTCGACCTAAGAAACATCATTACACATAAAAGGGATGCGATAATTCTATAGATTCATGCTATATTACATATATAGCTCATTGAATCCTCAAGAAGGGCCACCAACATTAGATCTACTGATACAAGTTTCATCATTTCACACATGAAAGACATACTGACACTAGAACTAATGGTTCAATGTTTATCATCACATTTGTTTCTCGACTCATCACGAAGGGCCACAAACACTAGGTCTACCGGTTCAAGACATAGCTTAGAATACTTCATCATTCATTTATGAAAGGAATGCCATTTGCCTATCGATTCATATTCATTAAGTCAAGACACATTTATCAGTCGTTTATCATAGGAATGAATTAAGACTATTGATTGTGTAACATCTCACAACTTGAAATAGCTAAGAATAAGCTTAGAAACTAAAACTAATCATTTTTGAAAAGAAAAGGGAAAATCTTGAAAGGTTTTCTAAGTTAAGAATGTGAGTTTTGGTCATTTTCAAATGACCATAACTTCTAGATCAGGATGAGTTATATATTCTTATGGAAATGGGTAGAAATATATTGGAATAATCTTTCCAATGCCGCTGAGTTTGCACGATTTTGATATCGTATGAGTGAGTTATGCCTTTCTAAAGTTGGGTTATTGGATTGAGAAAAGTCCCAATGCAGATTTAGGGAAGGGGAACTAGTCTTTTCACCAACTAATTTCCTATTTCTATTTAGGGGTGTATTTGGGTAAAAAAAGTCTTAATTAAGTTTGGAAAATATAGAATTACACTTAGGGTTCGGAGAAGAGAGAAAAGAAGAAAGAATGGGAGAGAAGTCAAGAATTTGCCAAGAAAGTAAAGCTTTGAGAATGGAATACATCGGGGATGATCCCTATCAAGGTATGTGAGATCTTTTAGTGTTGGGTAAATTCACCCACACACCAATCTTGATTCAATTCAATGATTGGTGAGTTTTTTACATGTTAATATTTGATGTTCTTGTAGAACATTGCCGAATTCTTGTTGGTTGATTTGATGAATGCCTAACATTAATTTTATTCATGGTTCTTGGTTTTTTCTCGAGTTAAATCTATTGAGTCTTGAGGTTACTGATGATCATAAGGGTTTGGGGAAGAAAACATCGATGTCTAGAGGGTTTAGAGATGAAAAACAGAGGATAAAAGTCGAGAACACTGTAACAACCCTAAAAATGGGTATGCTAAGTGATACTTCATGTGTCTAGAATGCCTACTATTAGACCAGGTTCACACGGATTGATGCGAGTAGAACCAGACCTCGGAACCCTTGCTACATCCAAGCCAACTAACTTAGGGATTAAGTTGAGCTAGGAAAGGTTGGGTCCAACTATGTAGGGCTCTCGAATACAAAGATTAACTCGAGGGAGTCTTTACAAGGCTTAAAAAGAGGAAATCTTAGGTTTGGAGGGTCTAGGGTTAAATGGTTTTTTACCAGGCTAAGGGTAGTATCGTAATTACCCTAAATATATAATTAATTATTTAATTAATAAGGTGGAGGGGCATTTTGGGGAGAGAGGGCAGAAATTGGGCTCTTGAAGTGAAGTCTTGCTCCACCCGGGTTCGAACCTAGGTGGAAGCAATGGATTAAATTGGTATTAATTTAAGTTAGTAAACTAATGTAATTAATTTATATATATATATATTATTTATTAGTGATTTAAAATAAAAGGAAATCAGATTTTTAATAATTAAATAAAAACCTTATTTGACTAAATTCTAAACTAGACTCCTAATCCTAAGAAAACTCTTCTCTCCCACGCTCATCTTTCTCACGTCTCTATCACTCTAAGTCACGTTTTTCTGCCAAAATAACTTCAAAAACAGTAGTTAAATTAAAGTTCTTCACACTTGAAGAACTCACACGAAAATATAAGGAAAAAAATGTTAATCAATCAAGTAGGTAAAGAGAGGGTTTTCCGTCGAGTTTGATGTTGAACTTTTGTTTAGGACGAGAGTGTTGAAGAAGGTTTGGACAGCAACTTCAAGGTTTTAACGTCAAAAAGGTATGGGTTCTCTTCTCTCTTGGTCCCTTTCCCAAGAGACCCTTAAGATTTAGTCAATTCTAATCCGAAAACTAGGATTGTTCCCGTTGCATGTCCCTGTCACTAGCTCCCATTGATTCATAGGTTGGGTATGTTTGCTGGTATATATTAGGGATATAATTTGTTTTCGTGTTGAATATGTTCATGAATGTGTGTTTTGAATCTTATCAATGACAACCTATGTTTTCCGAAAAGATATGTATGTGTGTACCATGTAGCCGTGACTCCTTTGGTTTGATGTTAAAAAATAACATGTTATGGTTGTGTTCTTACGTGCATAAACTTATATAAATCATGATGTTCATAATTGATGTAAAAATTCTGATTTGAGTGCAATTCTTTATCGAATGAAATCTTGAAAATGCACCTAAATAACTCAATAAAAAACTACTTAAAATGTCTAAACATTTAATGTGAATGAGTGAGAAAATATGCTGTAAAAATTTCGAGCAGCTTGTTAATGAGTTTCGGCCAAGCTAAGGAGAATTTCATGCTATGAAAAAATGAATTAAAATATGTGAGATAATTGGGGATTGAACCCGTGACCTCACCATGTTGAAAATCAATGAAATAAGGTGAGAAAAGGGAATGTGGCATGTGGGACTTGAACCTATGATTGGCTGGAAAATGAAGAAAATGAAAAGAAAAGAAATGAGAGGAGTGGGATTCGAACCCACAACCTCTCAGGCAGTAAAGGAGAAAGGAAAAAAATGAAAAGAAAAGGAATGTGAGGCGTGGGATTCGAACCCACAACCTCTTAGGCAGATTTTAGGAGAATTAAAAATGCAAATAAAATAAATGTGAGGCGTGGGAATTGAACCCACAACCTCTAGGCAGTTAAGGAGAATTACCAGAAAAATAAAGTGAGGTTGTGTGGGTTTGATCCCAAAACCTCATGGTCAATGCGAGATAGTCAAGGAGAAATAAATAAAGAAACAAAAGGGTTGTGGGGTTCGAACCCACAACCCCTCGGCCAAAAGGAGAGAGTTAAAAAAACAAGAAATTTAAAGAAAATGAGGTTGTGGGGGTTCGAACCCACATCCTCTCAATCCCATTGAGCGATAAATGAAGAGAAAAATTAAGGAAAAAATAAATAAAATGGAGGTGGTTGGGCTCGATCTAGCGTCCCATTGTCATGAGGACTAAAAATAAAATCAATGAAAAATGTAAGAGTTGTCCAAGGGATTCGAAATTGTGTTCCCTTGCACAAATTTCCGTATTGATACATAATTCATATGTGAATTAAATGTTCAAGAATAATACCACCTACTTAGATCGAAATAGAGATCTTGGCATACATACAAGATACATAAGTCTTGTACTACATAATCTTAGGAAGATATGAGTCACTTAACAAACTACGAATGAACCTCATGGCTTGTATGTGTAGACACATAAGTCAAACATACATTTAAAAGTAAGTGAACCTAAGATGTATACAATGAAATGATGAAATGAACAACGAAAGGATGAAATGAACAATGAAATAATGAAAAGAACAATTGAAAGGATGAAATGAAAAATACAATTATGAAATGAACAATGAAATGATGAAACCCTAGAAGGGTTAAGTAAGAGTGTGAAACACCCTAAATGGCCAAGTGCATTGGCATATGTTGAAATGAACAATAAAATGATGAAACCTAGAAGGGTCAAGTAAGAGTGTGAAGAACACTAAATGGCCAAGTGCATTGGCATATTATGAAATGAACATTCACGTAAAAGGGGTGAGTAATTATGAAGAGCAAATGTGCTAATGTTAATGAATGTGGTGACAACATGATATGAGGTTAATGTAAAAGATGAGAGAAATCTCAAGTAAGCCTATGTAAATGTTACCAAAACGTACTCACCTATGAGAGTGTAAAGTTAATGAAAAGACCAGTCTCTATGAACACTCTAATGAAAATATTGAGTTTAACACACTTAATACTAATGATGAGATGAGAAATCATCTATTGAGCTATGATGTCCTCATACTAGAAGCTACCTTCCATGACGTATGAGAGGAATGTAATGAAACTTTATATTGAGTACCGATAGACTAGTTATGAGCGGTGATGCCTTCTTTTGGGAAGGGCGGAGGTTCACGTAACTCTTATGAGATGAGACTGTCCGGCATGCCGGGTATGAGTCCTTATATATCTCCTAGTCTTCGAACCTATACTGCCAATATAAGGATATGGCGGGGTTCAATTCCAATGTACGCTAGCATGTTTTGGGTCACTTTGGCCGGTGATTCCACCTCTTTTCAGTGTGGGTTTTCATTACACTAGATTTCATGATGATCACATGATCTATATCGGTTAAAGTTAAAGTTTCTAATTAATGAATGAGGTCAGCCTCAAATGATGCACATAATGAAATGAAAGATAACAAAGGTGTTAGGATAGGATAATCAAAAGGTGAGTTAGACTCAAGTAATGACATTAGGTTATTCTTAATCATTGCACAACGAAGCCGATGAAAGTCTTAAACTACATCCTAGGTATAACTGTGTTTACACTGGCCTATGAATGAAATGAAATGGGGTAAGTATGAATGAACGCAGACTCTGTGTTTGATAATGTAGACTCTTTAGTTGAGGTCCCATATGTTGAGCCCTCATTTTTGGAAAGTCTTAATGTTAAGTCCATGATTCCAAGGTCTCATGGCATATGAATGAATATGAAAGATGTTATGTTCTATATGTAATATGATATGTGCTAAGTGTAAGATGTTATTTGTTGTGTGCAATATGATAAGTATGATGATGCATGTTATTCTCATGGCATGACTTTCCTAATCCAAATATGGAAAGCTCACTCACTTTCCTAATCTCAATTTTGCAAGTCCACTAACTTGACCTTCCAAAATCATGTTGTTAGGAAAGAGCTATTCTTTCTCATGCATGTCCTTAGTGTGTACTAATTCCATACAAATATCTACTTTTAGGTGCAGGCACATGTGGATGCTAGAACTTACAGGTTGACGTTGCAGCTATCCGGACGTGGAGCTTTCATCCTAACTTGGTAGGCGCTCATGCTTTCAAGGATGTCTACTGTTATTATCTAGATTAGATGTAGGCTTTAGCTAGTGGAGCATGTTCCACTAATGTTTCTTTCCACTTTCATTTTATACTTTGTATTGGTGCTGTTTTGGAAAAAAGAAGGTTACGTCAATTATGAATTTTTTCTTTTATTTGATTATCACTATATTAGATGGTTGATTTATGAACGCCTATGATGTTAAGTTTAAAATGTTTAGCATGAAGTAAGAAGAAAAAAAATTCAAATTTTCCGCTAAAATTAACCTAGATGAAGTAAGAATGACGTATGTAGGCTTGTCTACGACCTGTGAGAGGTCAACGACGCCGGTCTCGTCTGGGGTCCAAATTCCGATCGTGACAAACACCTATGTACAGGGTTTGGGGCGCCTCACCAAACAGAGCACCCTAATTTAACCTCTAAATTTTGGGGCCTGGAACTTCACGCGTCACAGAGCGCCAAGGATTCCAGTTCACCCCGTTCTTGCCCCATCTTTTCAAACTAGTTTCTAAGTGATATACTTACGTTTCGTAGTTTATTCTAACACTCTAAGGTACGTCTAAAAATCATGAAATCATCCATAAACACGATATCATGAATCTTGAATCCATAATACAATTCAAGGTAAGTTACGATCAAAGTCAAAGAAGTCGAGAGTCAAGTCTACCAGTTAAGAAGCAAGTCAAAGTAAGTTTGTAAAGTTTTCAACAGTCTTTAACAAACGTTTTTACTTTATTTTAAGGCTGAAGGTACAATTTAATAAAGAGTAAAGAGTTGAGTCCATTTGTAAAAAGTTATAAAGGAAGTAAGTATTCCCTAAGAGTTACAAATGTTATCATATTTTGATCAAGAAAGGAAGTTGAGACTTCCAACCGATCCTTTGGGCTAGTTTTAGAAAAGAGGAAACTATGATTTCCCAGAGAACTTTTAAAGCTAATTTTGAGCAATTACCTCTAACAAAATAAAAATTTGTTTTTAAAACATATGAGGTAACTATTTTTTGGAGTATTGAGCACTGATATGGATATGCAAGTTCATATTAATTCAAGCCCCCATAAATCATGTAGCCAACATGGACAAAAGAAATATCATAGTTTTTAGATGATTCCTTAGTTATTTTAGCATAGAATAATTGATCCACTTAGTAGTTCGGGTTCTATACCAACAACAAGGTATAGTACGGTCCTCTTGCAACGTGAGGTAAAACGTTGTACCATCACTTAGACTCATAGTGATGGTTGTCGGTTAGAGAATTTTTCACAAAAACTATATTACTTAGTATATCAGTAAAGTTGAGTTTGTTATTGAATTTTGTTTAATGAACTAAGTATTTTCATTGTTTTACAAGATTTATATTGCATATGTATAATTGCTTTATATTTAGTCAATTCATTCATGAGTTGTGCAGGGCCAATATAAGTGTTTCTTCTTTCTCTTTTTCAAGCTTAAGTTGTTGTTAGTATTCCAACTCGCATACTCTTACACTCAAGGTACTTATGCCCAATGTCCTGCATCGCCTTATGATATATATGCATGTAACCAGGATCATCATCATCCAGCGCCTCGTTGAACTAATTGAGCACTCGGAGTCAGTGTTGAGCATCCTTGCACTCCAGAGGGCACATTTATTCGCGTTTTAGTCTTTCTTTTATAGGATTTAGTGGGGTCTGTACCAACATTCATCTTAGTTTTATAGAGGCTTCATAGATAGTCAGATAGTTCATTTTAAGTCTCTTATCTTTGTATCGCATATATTTTGTTATGAGACTTAAGTGTCATTTTGGCAAACTTATTATTTTTGCAGTTATTAAATGACAATATTTTATTGAGTTTAGTCTTCTTCTAAGTTAAGTAAGTAACTACAATGGTCCGCTCGAGGCCGATAATGTTCTTCGAATTAAGTCCTGCCTAGGGTTTAGTTTCGAAGTGTGACAAACTTGGTACCAGAGCACAGTGTTCGTGAGTCTTACGGAGTCTACGAAGCCATGTATGTAGAGTCCTAGTTATCGTTGTGAAGCGCCACATCGATAATTAGGAGGCTATAATATCTAGGAATTCCTTCATTTCTTTCACACTCTTTTTGTGTGTTAGAGTTTATATCCAAATGTTTTTCTGTATTTCATGCTTGCGCGTTTTTCAGATAACCATGCCTACATGAATAGAAGTCTGAGGTCGTCCCACTAGAAGAAATGTTGAGCCGCAACATCAATGGGTACCTTATGCACCAAACATGCAACCTCTAGGCGAGGTCACCAATGCTGAATTCTGTGAGGCTATCCGAATGCTAAGCCAAGTTGTAACTAATCAAGTTGGATAAAAAAAGGAGCTATATAAGAGAGACCGACACTTCTAGGATTCGTAAATTATAAGGTATGAATGCTCTAAATTTTACGGGTTCAATCACTACTGAGGATCCATAGAATTTTGTTGAGGAACTAAAGAATGTCTTTGATGTGATGCAGGTTGCTGATAATGAAAGGGTTAGGGTAGTTTCTTTCCAACTTAAAAAAGTGTCTAGGAGTTGGTTTTATTAGTGGAAGGAGATTAGAGATGAGGATGCACCACATTCGAGTTGGGCCTATTTTGAAGAAGCTTTCTTGGGGCGTTTCTTTCCCGCCAAAATTGAAAGAGTCTAAGGTATGAGAGTTTCTTACACTGAAACGAAACTCATTAAGTGTGCATGAGTATGGGTTGAAGTTCACCTAGTTGTCTCGTTATGCTCAAAAAATGGTAAAGGACATGAGGAGCAGAATGAGCTTGTTTGTCACTGGCTTGGGTCGTTCATTGAGCAAAGAGGGCACGACTGCGATGCTGATAGGTGACATGGACATATCCAGGTTGATGGTCTATGTGCTGCAGGTTCAAGAGGAGAAATTGAGGGACACTGAAGAGTGTAGAAGCAAGAACGTAAAGACCGGATTGAGTTTGGGCAACCAAAAGAAAGTATGAACAATCCATTCTTTAAGAAACAAAAGGGGAATGCACCATCATCTGCTAGTGCACATGAAGTCAGAAACAAATGTAAGTATAACGGCGAGAATTCACAGAACTTCAAGGCTAGATCAGCACAGTCCCAAGGTAGTGTGGCACAATGAGGTAGTTGGGCTCTTGTATGTGGTAGATGTGGCAGAAACCACACTAATAAGTGTGCTGATGTCTACTTAGGTTGTTTTAAGTGTGGGAAAGAGGGATAACTCATGAAAGAATGTTCTTAAATAAGCAAGGTAGTGACAATCCCGGCAACGAAGCCCATTCTTCATCATTTGCTCCACCAGAAAAGGCTGCACCTAGAGGAGTTACTTCCTGGACTGACGGAGGAGCAAATCGCCTCTATGCAATCAATAGTCACCAAGAGCAAGAGAACTCTTCAGATATTGTCACTGGTATAATCAAAGTCATTACTTTTCATGTTTGTGCTTTGCTAGACCAAGGGGCAAGTTTTTCTTTTGTAACTCCTTATATTGCAAATAAGTTTGAAATTCATCTTGAGAAACTTTGTGAACCCCTATGTGTTTCTCCACCTATTGGGGAGTGTATTTTAGGAGAAAGAGTCTACCGTGATTGTCTTTTTTCCATCAATCACAACAACACTATGGCTTATCTAGTCGAGTAGATGCTTTTCCTGCGGCTCAAGAGCGTATTCGTTCAAAGAGCTGGCAATGACTTTCTTCCCACCCAAAAATCGTTAGAAATGGTAGATTTGGTGTCATTTTAGGTATCGATTGGTTTCATTCCTGCTATGCATCAATATATCGTAGAACTCGAGGTGTCAAGTTTCAGATTCCTAATGAGCCAATCATAGAGTGGAGTAGTAGTTCAGCAGTGCCTAAGGGTCATTTCATTTCGTACCTTAAGGGGAGAAAATAAGATTCAAAGGGTTTTGTCTATCACTTATTCCCAGTTAATGACCCATGTTTTGAGATACCTCCCATCCAGTCAGTTCCTATAGTAGTAGAGTTTCCGTAAATCTCTCCTGATGATCTACCCGGAGTCCTTCCTAAGAGAGAAACATACTTCGATATATACATCATTCGAGATACTCGTCATATCTCTATTCCACCATATATAATGCTAGGAGGTTAAAAGAGTTGAAATGATAGTTGAAAGATATGTTATATAAGAGTTTCATTCAACTAAGTGTCTCACCTTGGGGCACTTCGGTCTTATTTGTGTAAAAGAAAGGTGGTCCCCTTAGGATGTGTATAGATTACCGCCAATTGAAAAAGGTTACTATCAAGAATAAATACCCTCTTCAAGGATTGATGATATTTTCGACCAGCTTCATGGTGCTTCTTGCTTCTCAAAAAATGATGTCAGATCAGGATACTATTCGTGAAAGTTTGGGAATGTGATATTCTAATGACAACATTAAGAACTAGAAATGAGAATTATAAGTTTTTGGTCATGTCCTTTGGTTTGACTAACGCGCTTGCTACATTCATGGATCTTGTGAATAAGGTCTTCAAACCTTATCTAAATATGTTCGTTATCTTCTTTATTGATGACATATTAATTTATTAAGAAATGAACAGGATGATGCTAGTCATCTCAGAATAGTCCTTTAGACTTTGAAAGATAAAGAGTTATATGCTAAGTTCTCAAAATGCGAGTTTTGGCTTAAGTGTGACATTCTTGGGCCACATAGTTTCCAATGATGGAATTACAGTTTATACCCAAAATATAGAAGCAATTAAGAGTTAGCCTAGACCCACTTGTCTAACTAATCTCTCTTGGGTTTGGCTAAATACTGTAGAATTTTTGTTGAGGGGTTTTCGTCTATCTCATCTCCTTTGACCAAGCTGACTAACAAGATAGTTATGTTTCAATGGTATAAAGCTTGTTAGAAAAGCTTTCAGGAATTGAAAAACAGGTTGATTACAGCCCCAGTTTTGACCTTGCCGGAAGGTACTCAAGGTTTTCTGGTGCATTGTGATGTATTTAGATTTGGTTTGAGGTGTGTTCTAACGTAGAATGACAAGACAATATCTTATGCCTCCAGACAGTTGAAAGTTCATGCGAAGAATTATCCAACCCATGTCTTAGAATTGACTAATGTAATTTTTGATTTAAAGATGTGGCGGCAATACTTGTATGCTGTTCATGTTAATATATTCACTTATCACAAGATCTTACAATATCTGTTCACCCAGAAAAAGCTCAATCTAAGACAGAGGAGATTATTTGAATTTCTCAAGGATTATGACATGAGCATTCATTTACCACCCAGGTAAGGCTAATGTGGTTGTTGATGCCTTCAACATGTTGTTTATGGGTAGTACTGCCCATCTTTAAAAATAGAAGAAAGAACTAGCAAAAGATGTGCATAGACTTGCATGCCTAGGAGTCAGACTTATCAATTCCAGAGAAGCAGGAATAGTGGTGAGAAATGCATTGAATCATCACTAGTGTCAGAGGTAAAAGAAAAAAATAACAAGACCCCATTTTTCTTGAAGTGAAGGAAACAATTCATAAGCAAAGAGTATTAGATTTTGAACAAGGGGGAGATAGTGTGTTGAAATATCAAGGTAGATTGTGTGTACCTATGGTGGATCGACTCCAAGAGAGGATCATGGAAGAAGCACATAGCTCCATATATTCCATCCATTCGGGTTCCACAAAGATAAACCGCGATTTGAGAGAGGTATATTGGTGGAATGGTAAGAACAAGGGTATTTCTAAAGTTATTGGCAAGTGTTCGAATTTACAGCAAGTGAAAGTGGAACACCAAAGGCCTGGTGGTTTGGCATAGAACATCAAACTTCAAGAATGGAAGTGGGAGATGATTAACATGGATATCATTAAAGGCTTGCCAAGGTCTTCCAAGTAGCATGATTCCATTTGGGTGATTATCGATAGAATGAAAAAATCATCCCAGTTTTTGTCTGTATAGGCTAATCATTTGCCAGAGTATTATGCAAAGTTAAATATTCAGGAAGTGGTGAGACTTCATGGAGTCCTTTTTCAATTGTTTTAGATAGAGGTGCACAATTTACTGCACAGTTCTGGAAATATTTTCATAAATGTTTGGGTTCAAAGGTGAACTTAAGCATTGCCTTTCATCGTCAGACTAACAGGAACGTACTATATAGACTTATAATAGATGTTAAGGCTTGCGTGATTGATTTCAAGGGGAATTGGGAATATCACATGCATCTCATTGAGTTCTTTTACAACAATAGTTACCACTCAAGCATCCAAATATCTCTATATGAAGCTCTTTATGAAAGAAGATGTAGATATCCTATTTGGTGGTTCAAAATTTGTGAAGTAGGGTTGGTAGGACCATATCTCATTCACCAAGCTATGGAGAAGGTGAAGGGGATTCAAGAGAGATTGAAAATGGCACAGAGTCATCAAAAATCCTACACAGATGTTAGGAGAAGGTCGTTGGAGTTCGAGTAGATGATTGGGTAAACTTGAATGTTTCACCCATAAAGGGTCTAATGAAGTATGGTAAGAATAGGAAACTTATTCCCTTGTATATTGGACCTTATTGCATAGACAAAAGGATTGGCAATGTAGCTTATGAGTTAATACTACCGCAAGAGTTAGCATCAATTCATCCAGTGTTTCCCATCTCTATGTTGATGGGTGATCCATAATTTATTGTACAAACTGAAAATGATGGTATTGATGATAGCTTATCCGATGAGGAGATTCCAGTTTGTATTTTAGATCATGAAGTTCGCAAGTTGAGAAAAAAGGAGGTCGCATCAGTCAAGGTCCTATGGAGGAACCAATTTGTTGAAGAAGCTACTTAGGAAGTTGAAGAGTTTATGAAGAAAAGATATCCAAATATCTTTGAAGCCAGAGGAGATGCATATCAAGGTACTAATTCTCTTTTGAGTACTATATAAACTACGAGTAATCATGTTGTTACTTGCTTTTGATCTTTGAGTGTTGAACTTTAGGTTACTATTCTTGTTTAGTGAAAGAAATCTCATTCGAGGAAGAATGTTCTCAAGGGGGATATATTGTAACATCTGACAACTTGAAATAGCGAAGATTAAGCTCAGAAACTAAAAATAATTATTTTTGGAAAGAAAAGGGAAAATCTGGAAAAAATTTCTAAGTTAAGAAAGTTAGTTTTGTTTATTTTCATACGGCCACAACTTCTAACTTAAGATGAGTTAGAGGTGCTTCTAGATATGGGTATATATATATTGGAACAATCTTTCCTGCGTCAGTGAGTTTGTGCGATTTCGATATCAACTGAATGAGTTATGTCTTTCAGAAGTTGGGTTGTTGGATTGAGGAAAGTCACAATCCGGATTAAGGGAAGGATAAACTAGTCTTTTCACCAAGTAATTTCCTTTTTTGCTTTAGGGGTTTATTGGGGGTAAAAACAAGTTTTAATTCTTTTGGATAAGATAGAATTAAGCTTAGGGCTTGGAGAAGAGAGGAAAGTAGAAAGAAAGGGAACGAAGTAAAGAATTCCCAAGGAACGTCAAGCTTTGCGAGTGGAATTCATCGAGGGTGATCCCTATCAAGGTATGTGATATCATTTAGTGTTGGGTTAGTAAACCCATACACCAAACTTGTTTCAATCAGTGATTGGTGAGTTATTTACATGTTAATATGTGAAGTTCTTGAAGAACATTGTCTAATTATTGTTGGTTGAGTTGTTGAATGCCTAGTTTTGATATGATTCGTCATTCTAGGTTATTTTTCAAGTTAAATATATCTGGTATTGAGGGTACTAATGATCCTAAGTGTTTGGGGAAGGAATCGTGGAACTCTATAGGATTTAGAGATGAAAAATGGAGGAGAAAAGTCGAGAACTCCTGTGTACAGGGTTGGGGCGCCACACCTCCCATAGCCCCCAAAGGATCATTTCTGTCCATAGGGCCTTGGGAAAGCGCGCCATCTAGAGCTCCCCAACTTGGCCTTTGAAGATTAGGGACTGGCTCCCACGCCTCTTAGAACGCCAAGGATGCCAGTTCTTTCCTCATCTTTTCATACTAGTTTCTAAGTGATGTACCTACGTTTCCGAGGATATTCAAACATTGTAAGGTACCTCTAAACTTCATGAAATAATCCATAAAAATGAGATTATGAACCTTGAATCCATAATAAAATTCAACAAAAGTTAACATCAAAGTCAAAGAAGTTGAGAGTCAAGTCTAAAAATTAAGAAGCAACTCAAAGTAAGTTCTTAAAGTTTTAATGAGTCTGTAACTTATGTTTGAACTTTTCTTTAAGGCACAAGTTGCATGTTAAAGAGTTAAGTCCGTTTCTCAAAAGTTAAAAAGGGAAGTAAGTATTTCCTAAGAGTTACAAAAGTTTTCACATCTTGAGCAAGAAAGGAAGTTGAGACTTCAGACTGAGCCTTTGGGCTACTTTTAGTAATGAGGTAACTATGATTTCCAAGAGATTTTTTAAGGCCAAGTTTGAGCTATTAACTCAAACCAGAGAAGTTGTATTAGAAACATATGAGCTAAGTATTTTTAGGAGTGGTATTGAGCACCGATATGGGGACTCCAATATGGGGACGCGAGTTCATATTAACTCAAGCCCCCATAAACCATGTAGTCAATATGCGCACAAGAAAAATGATACTTTTTAGATGATTCCTTAGTTCTTTTTATAATGTATTAGTTGATTCACTTAGTAGTTCAGTAGCTATACTGAAGGCAACATATAGGAAGGTCATGTTGCAATGTGAGGTAATACGTTCTACCATCGCTTAGACTCATAGTGATGGTTGTCAGTTAGAGAATCTCCCATATAAACTATATTACTTCATATATAAGTAAAGTTGAGTTAGCTATTTCATTTTCTATAACGAACCAAGTGTTTTCACTGTTTTACAAGTTTTTAACCACATGAAAACCCCACAACAACTCTAACACGCACACGCTAGGCTCTAGATTCACCTACTCCGTTTACGGGTCGTTAACCCATGTTGACACGTATGTAGACTGATTGATTTTATGTTTCATTTTACATTGTGTATCCTCTTCTTTTTATTTTTATTTTTAAAATGAGTTTGTCAAACTGGTTTTCTTTTTTTCTTTAAAATAGTATGGATATGCAATTGCCTCATCCTTACCAGATTGCTCAATTTTATTACCCTTCGTTCATTTTTACTTTGTTATATTTGAATTTGACATATTTATTAAGAAAATAATAATTGACATAATTATTTTATCATACTATTTTTATAAATTGACCTTTAGTATTAGGTCTTGAAAAATGGTTTAGAAATAAATAATTAATGGGATAAATATGAAAAAAAATAATTATTTTTGCATATGTTAAAAATGACAAAAAATTAAAAAATAATATTATTGAAGTAGAAAGCAGGTAAAAATGAATAAAGGGAGTATATACATTTGATAAAACCAAGTATATTTTTTTTCTTTTATATTTGCATATAAATATGTAAACTTGGTCAAAGACCTTTTGCATTCTTTTTTGTGATGTTGCATTAAAGTTCTTGAAATTGAGATTTTATTTGCAAACTCTAATATTTCCTTAAATTAAGTTTTATATGGTTACTGTCACGATTGAGGAGTCAAAAATTCAATGTGTTTGGGCGTCCCCCTCATTGACAGAATATTTACAATCATCGTAACTCAAAAGGTTGTGTGACAACTAATAAAGAGTTTTATGTACTAAGATCACTTCCTTTTAAGTATCAAATTGGAATACGAAAATATGGATTCTATTAGATGAGTAGTCTCTAACTTGAGAGTTGCATAAAAAATGAATAAATGAAATTTTGGAGTTATGTAAGAATAAAGATTGAGCACTTATTAAAGAACAATTCAATTGTTCTTAATAATTAAGATCGAATTATGAAAAAAGAGCAAGATCATAAAAAATAAAAACTATTGAAAATAATAATAATAATTCCATTAACATAATCAGGTTTATAACTATAGTTTTTAATGTACAAAATATTGATCAAATAAAATATTTAAGATCTAATTATTTTAAATAAAAATAATGAAACTTTAACTCATAATTAAAAAATAATTTATATCAAATGAAAAAGATAATAATTTAAACTCTTTTTTCTATGAAGGTTTGTGTCTTTATTCTTGAGAGAGAATTAAATGTTGTTAAAAACATCTTTCGTACTACTTACTATACTTAAAAAATCAATATTTAAACTCTAATTAGAACATCCATAGATAAATTACACATATAGCAAAAATAAAATCATATTTGTATGTTATAGCTATAGTTTGCATAATTGCACTGAATAGAAAATTTTATATTTGCTATGAAACTTTTGATTTATATAATTCGCTAGATACATCTAATTTTATACAAATGGGTTAGTTTTGTATATATTTGTTTATACATTTTAATTTTTATAATAAGATATGCATTTGTATAATTAGAGTATAGGACCAAAATATATGTATTTTTATTTGCATGTACGCTTTTCTGCTGCTTTATACAAACACATTTTATATATTTTATACAAAAATATATAAAATGGCTAATTATATACCAAAAATGGCTAATTGTATAACGAATCAGATCGCAAGAAAATGGGATGGTTGCTACAAATTACAAAAAAGATAAATTATGGCTGAATTAATATTTTTTTATCCCATACAATATTTCCTAATTTATTCAAATATTGATTATAATAATCTTAAATTCTATTAGTATTCTTTTCATTATTATTTTGTTGCTTGATACCCATTTGAATAAATTTACCGTCTTCTTTTGAGCTCGGGAGACGAATAGAAGCATAGAACGTAGAATATAAGGTGCATAATATTTTTTCTTCATATCACTTGAATTCATTTGTCTAGGATAGGGGTTCAGTTTATCCTCGCTCAATGATTTAGTTAGTCTGTCAATTGTCATAGACAATTAAAGGTTGGGAGATCATGACTATATCATCAAACCAGTGAATCAATAAATAGATAGTTAAATAAGTTGATGAAATTGATGATAAGCAAGATTGTTAGTTAAATCATAATCGTAGATAGGTTCATTCATTGATTGCATAAACACATATTTTTCTTAATTAATTATTTTAAGTTATTTTATCTTTATTTTTTTTATTTTAGTTAATTGTAATACATGTTTACGTCATTATAGAAATTTCATCGGGGGGAAAATTGGGGCCGAAAAACTTTTTCATCGTATTAGTATTTTCCCAAGATAGTCTAGATTTGGACGAAATTTGAGTCTTTAAGGTGTAGGGAAATCTGGTAACAATCGGTTGAGTTAATTATGATTTTGATTACATGAGTAGTTAAATAACTTATTAAGGAATCCGTATGACTTTACAAAACTGAATTTGAGAGAGTAAAACTCTCGAAACCGATCTTAATGTAAGGGGTATTTTCTGAACGTCGTGGGTTAGAGGTGTGTTATGAAGTGGGGATTTTGAAATTCTCAAATATCTCTCTGTTTCATTCCACTTGTCTCGGAACTTCATTTTTTCGCTCCAGCGCTGCAGATGTAGAGGGATGGGTGCCGCTGTGGCGGGCTCGATGCAACTTAAGGTCGTTAATAAATCCCTAAACGGTCTTATTGTGAACTTTTTGAATGTTAGAGCTAAAGAATGAACCCCATGCGACTCCTACTTATTTTTCACCATTCTTGAGGCTAAATGTAAGCTTTTCATTCCCCAAATTCATTTTCCAATCTGTAGAATATAATAAAATATGTAATTATCAATGGAAGAGGGTTTTGATCTAGATTCTATGGTGGAAACAACCGTAATTTGGATGATTGAGATCATGGTTTTGATCTAGGGTTCATAGAATTGTTATCAATCTGGGCAATTAGTGATTATTTATTGATTCATGTATGTATTGATTGTTTGTAGATAAAAAACAAGCGGAACAAATCAAAAAAAGAGAAGGATCACATTTCTTAAGGTTTTAAACTTGTTTCGAGGTAGGTGATGGTTGTGATTCTATGATGGTGTGATGAATGTATGTTCTTGCTTCATTATGATACTTGTATATGTAAAAATGTTGCAATGTTTCTTGTTGTAATGACATAGATGAATGATGATTGCCATGAAATCACGATTTAGATGTATGATCCTGAAGATATACTTGTGTTAGTGATTGTGGCCTGCTGAATGGATCGGTTGCGACGTTTCGACATAACTAACTTGGACCGGTTGCCACGTTCCAACATAACTAACTTAGATCGATTGCCACGTTCCGGCATAACTAACTAGGATAACTTGCCATGCTCCAACATAACTATTGGATCGGTTGCCACGTTCCGACATAATTATTGGATCAGGTACCACGTTCCCGTATGTTGACTGTTTGGATTTGGGTTTCCATGAGAGGACCAATGATGTGACTTGATTATGTAACTTGCGAAATGTGAAATTATTTGTAATGTTGATAATGTTGTATATGTTCGATATATATGCATGTGATTATATAGTTTTCTTGACTTGCTTAGGAAATTAGTGATCGTTGTTCAAATTCAAGTGTGATCAAATTCTTTCGGGTCGCCATGGGCTCTCTTACGTCTATGTCCACCATTTTTAAACTTAGACATTTGTTCTAGTTTTTCACGACCCGAGAGCACCTCCTAATCGAACACAACGTATTCGACCTCAAAGGGGTCTTATACAGGCCTCATAGATCATTCATTGCATAAGATACTTGAAAATAGAGAGGAATTAAAACTTTCTTTCAATCGAATACATTTTCATTAAATAGCAAGCAAAATACTTTCTAGACTTTATACATTATGTCTCAAACCATCTATTACTTTTTGAGTACAACATTGAGACTAAGCCCATACAAGAGGCTTAACAAAACTAAGAGACATAGAAGAAACATAACAGTTATTATCCTCGAATCAATGATAACTCACCAAATCTTCATTTTCCTCATGAGAAACCTATTCATCAACCATAGAACGACAACATATCCTATTCTTACACATTAGTTAAAAGGGGAAGAAATGAGGTTAGCACAATTAACTACAAAGTATTGAAGCCATGCAAAAATAAGTCTTAAATAAGTTTTGAAAAATCAAATTCAAGCAGAGGTCTTAGAGAAGAGAGAGAAGAGAAGAAAGAAAGGGTGAGAAGTCAAGAATTCGACATGAACTTCACGATTTGCGAGTGAAATTCGTCGAGGGTAATCCCTATCAAGGTTTGTAAGATCTCTTGTGTTGGGTTAGTTCACCCACACACCAAACTTGTTACAAGTTTGGGTTTTTAGAATTGTTTACATGTTAAGAAGTGAGTTCTTGAAGAATCTTGTCGAATTCATTTTGGACTTGTTTGAATGCCCATTGATGTTTGATCCGTAATTGCAGATTGTTTTTTAAGTTAGATCTAGTAGGTATTAAAGGTACTAATGATCCAAAGAGTTTGAGAAAAGAACTATCGA
The DNA here is from genome assembly GCA_032847665.1 of Solanum chilense. NCBI lineage: Eukaryota > Viridiplantae > Streptophyta > Magnoliopsida > Solanales > Solanaceae > Solanum > Solanum chilense. Next base: position 67,967,543 of record CM064963.1, on the reverse strand, counting down.
GGTTTAGTGGGTTTAGCGTTTAAACAAGAGAGGAGAAAGTCGTCAGACGCACCTGGGCATCACCAGGGCGGCGCGCACCTTCTGTGCCAAAGGGCCTGGGACAGCACGCCAACTGTGCGCCAGAATGAGGCTTCTGAACTTGAGTCCTTTCGCGACGCACCTCAGATGCGCCCCAATTAACATTATTTCGCCTTGTTTTCATAATTTAGCCTAATTAAGTCATTCTAAGATGTATTAACACTCTCCAGTGATTCTAATTACTTCAAATGATTTCTAAAACGTAACAAAAAACGCGAATCATAACATTGAATCATATTTCATTCAAGGAAGGTTAAGATCAACGTCAAAGAAGTTATTTGTCAAGTCTAAAAGTTAAGAACCAAGTCAAAGGAAAGTTGTTAAAGGTTTTGAAGAGTCTAAACAATGTTTAACTTTGTTTGTAAGACTCAAGATTCAAGTGAAGTAACAAGTAAAGAGTTTAGTTCATTTCTCAAAAAGTTATAAGAGAACTAAGTATTCCCTAAGAGTTGATTTAAGACTTGAGTTTCAAAGAGTTGGGTTCATTTGTCAAAAGCTATAGGGTAACTAAGTATTCCCTAAGAGTTTATAAGTGTTTTCACATTTAAGACAAGAAAGACACTAAGAGTTCCAAAAGAGTTTTGAGCAAGAAAAGGGGACATTGATTCCAAAAGAGCTTTTATAGCAAAGTATTCATAAAGTATCTCAATTAAAAGAAAGTAGTTGTTTTAAAAACACATGAGCTAAGTGTATTTTTTTGGAGTAGTATTGAGAACCGATATGAGGATGCGAATTCATAATAACTCAAGTCGCCATAAACTAGGTAGCCATCATATGGGTATTAATGGGTCAATACTTTTTTGATGATCACATAAGTTAAGTTAGTGGATTCACTAAGTAGTTCTATGCCACATCAAAGTATAGGAAAGTTCTATCAGCGTGCGCAAGATGTTATATCACCAATTAGATTCATAGTGGTGGTTGTTGGTTAGAGAATCTCCCACAAAACTATATTATTTCATGTATAAGTAACATAGTTTGTTATTGCATTTCTTGAACGAACTAAGTGTTCTCATTGTTTTGCAAGCTTTTATATATTGTATGTTCTTATTGCTTTATATTAAGTCAATTTGTTCATGAGTTGAGCAGACCCTCTTACTCTTTTTAAGCTGAAGTTGTTGTTAGCATTCAAACTCGCATACTCATACATTCAATGTACTGATGTAAGTTGGCCTGCTTCATATAATGATGCAAACGCAGGACCAGTATTATTCAGGGCCTTGTAGATCCAGCCAAGCACTCAAAGTAAGTGGTGAGCCTCCTTGCATTCCGAAGGACTCGTGTTATTCAATTTTCGGTCTTTCTTTTATAGGATGTCGTGGGGTCTGTCCAAACATCCATCTTAGTATTATAGAGGCTTCATAGACAACCAGAAAATTCATATTGAGTCTCTCATCTTTGTATTGCAGACATTTTTGCTATGAGACTGAAGTGACATTTTGGCCAATTTATTTACTTTAAGTTATTGAATGTGACTATTACATTGAGCTAAGTCTTCCACTTAGTTAAGTAAGTCAGACCAAGAGTCCGCTTGAGGCCAACAATGATCATCGATTGACAACTACATACAAGGTGTAGGCTCGAGGTTTGACATAATCACATTTCAAAGTTCAAACCTTTATGGTTCTATTCTAATTTTGAAGGCATAGTTGAAAGCATTTTGGCACCGAACTTTGACCAACAAGTCCTATATCACTTAGAGAGATAGAGACACTTCATTGAAGAAACAAAAACCAATATTTAGTGAGCACATAAAACATTAGAAGAAGAATTTTTTAACATCGAAATTCAATTAGAGAAACTTTACCTTTGGAATTAAAGAGAGGAAAATAATATTATTTAACCTAGATCAATTAGCATCAAATCAAACAATCTATTACACTAGGAAGCAAATTCTGTGCTAATTTAAGAATGCAAATAAAGGTTTTCTACTGTTTTTAACAACAAGCACATTAACTCACATGAAGGTAGGATGTTTGGGGCATAACAATATTAACAAAATAAAATATTACAAAAAACGAAGATATATCCTAATAGTAGACCAAATTTTGCTCCAAAACTTCGCCTCTTTTTGCTAAATATTCTAGGAAAACAGATCATTAACTTAACACTCGATATGGTATATTTACTTATAAATCATTAAACTACTTCAGCTAATTATTAAGACCAAGAATACATGAACAACCGAGAATCAAGAGGTGAGACACATTGATTAATACATGGAATAGGAAGCAGGAGCCTTTAACCAAATCTAACATCCACATTTTAGCCGAAATAACCTTACTTCATATAGAGAATACCATTATCACAATGTAAGAGATCATATATGTATAAGAAGCCTAAACCACTAAACTCTGAAGCGTAGCAAGAATGAAAATTAAACTAAACGTGTGTAACCAGAAGTTGATCTTCAGACGAATATGAAAGGAGGAGTTAAGCAGCCAATAAGTTTAAGAGAATATCAAGTTAAAAGAGCATTTGCAGTAAGCAAGAACGAGATTAGTTTTAGACTGGACAAAGACGCATTTCGAACCAAAACTAAGAAGATTCACAAATTTGGAAACCGTTTTAAAGCAACAATTACTAAAATGGACTTCGAACAATTGTCAACCATGACAAAACATTAGTAAGGGTATACTATCATGCCATGGAAGAAAACATTAGAACTTTAATCAATCATATTTTTTTTGGAGAAATGAAAACAAGCACCTTGATTTAATATCATTACATGCCTAAAAAAACGTACAAGTATAAAATCTAGTATGAACCTTAATCATCTTGGCACTTGATTCTAGAATTCTTACCTCACATGAATGTGAATTACAATTTTTCATTAGTCGAAGGTAGCACATATCAAGAAGGTAGCACATATCAATGTCAGTAACATGAAAGCAAATCAAGTCATGTGCCATTTCAAAAAAAAATTCACATAGACCAACATCTTTGATTATAAAATAACCAAATACAAAAACAAAAGGGATCGAGAGGGAAACATATCATTTGTTCTCTAAACATTCGGAGAAAATAGGTGACGAATGCTAGAAAACAGAGGATACTCAACGTTTCTTCAAAAGAAAAAACTAGAAGACAAAAAAAGATAAAATAAATGAGAGGAATTTCACCTTGTGTTGAGAAGCAAACTAAAACTTTGACGTCAAGAGATTTCAACTTCGAACTTCCTCCAACTCGATTTTATGAGCGAAAAACAAAAGGACAAGAGAAGATGAGATAAATATATTTTGAACTCTAAAAGATTTTGTTTCGTTGGTGATTCTCTCTTTGATCTTGTCCCATTTTTGGATAAATTTTTCTGGAAGAGAACCAGAGGTCTCTTTTTATAGCCGAATTTAAACTTCCACTTGGCCTCAAGAATTCAACTCTTGAAGTCGATTGGAAAGGGTGTAGTGATTCATGGAGCAAGGAACCACCAGAATTGACATTTTCCCCCGGCCCAGAGCCATTTTTCTGACGGATGCGATTTAAGAGCACGTGGGGCGGCCGTGACCGACGTGATTTATTGGAAAGGAACGAAGGTAGGGCGGCTGTAGGGGTCTGAAAAGGTGAAGAGCAAAGGAAGAAATCCCGGGGAGAAGACTAGTTGAGACTATAGAGGCGTTCTTTTTCGTTCTGGGGAAAGGAAGAAAATGTTGGAATCTTTTGGGGGACAATGTTTTGATTAATTTCGACTATCTGATCGTTTGAGGATGCTTAATAAAAATAAATAATTAATAATAATAATAATTATTATTATTGGAGCCGTTTGATTATTGGTATTATTATTATTATTATTATTCATTTTGTTATTGGTATTATTGTTACTCGTTTTGTTATTGGTATTATTATTACTATTATTATTATTATTATTATTATTATTATTATTATTATTATCACGATAATTATCATCAACAGCATAGCCATCATCATCATTATCACCACCATCATCCTTATCGTCATTATCATCATCATCATCGTCTTCGTCGACAGGGGAAGATCTACGTTTACTTTGCCACCTAGTAACCAGGAAGCAGAACAAATCAAGTGGCAAAGGAAGGAGTCTGCCAACCACTGTTCGAACCACACCATCAACATCTATTGTTTTGTTGTTCTTTTTTTTTGCTTTTCTTTTCTTTTTCTCCAATTATTCTATTTATTTACTATTCTTTATTAATTCAACAATTTTTATTCTTTTTCTACTATGCATCCCCAACAACACATAAATTCAATGAATATAAAATATGTTAATACTATTAGATGGTTTATACAAACTCAAATTTTAATATGAATTTTTTTCCCTCAAATTTTCAACAAACAAGACATCTAATTTTGAAAAGGAAATAAAAATTGAATTGTTTAGTTATCTCTAATCACAAAATATCTAAAAAAAAATATATTACTAACATGCATATTGATCAATTTATTTATCAAAAATATAAATCAAAAAGTCGAATTGTAACCCAAAAATAAAGCAATCGATCCTTTATTTTACTTGAATGCGTGACACCCCCGACCTCCAAATCCTAGATCCGCCTTTGGTCGTCGTCGTGTCATCATCATCATCATCATCGTCGCATCATCATCATCATCATCATCTCCATCATCATCCCATAATCATCATCATTATCATCATCATCATCATCGTCTTCATCGTTATCGTTATTATCATCATTATCATCGTCTTCATCATCGTCTTCATCATCATCATCATCATCATCATCATCATCATCATCATCATTATCATTATCGTTATTATCATTATCATTATTATCATTATTATTTTTATTATCATTATCATCATTATTTTCATCATTGTTATTATCATTATTATTATTATTTTCATCATTATTATTATTATAATTATCATTATTATTATCCTTATCATCGTTATCGATATCGTCATTATCATTATCATTATTGTTATTGTTATTGTTATTGTTATTGTTATTGTTATTCTCATTATCATTATTGTTATCGTTATCGTTAACGTTATCGCTATCGTTATTGCTATTGTTCTTTTTATTCTTATTGTTATTTTTATTATTGTTATTATTATTATTCAATTATTTTGAGATCATAGATTTTCTCCATATAATGTAGAATCTATTATACACCAAAGTTGTGACCAAGTAGTTAATGAAGTAAGTTGAAATCTATGATTTAATTTTCACATATTTAAGACCATAAAGTTTAAAATACTTCTTACTTTTGAATTTACATCCCCCCTTTTTTTAACAAAAGATTTGATCGTTTTGTAGAAGACTTGTCTCAACAAAACCTTCTTGGCAACTACGTAAAAAATTACGTACAATCATTACATTAAGAAACTCTATCATTACTTCAATTAATTTACTGTTACATAGAATGAAAATTTGAAATGATGTATTTTTCCTTGAAAAACACCAAATTATATAAAGACAGATCAATGAAATGATTAGCTTGTGATTGATTAAATTGTGAGTCAAAATAGTTTAAACAATCAAGATAATTATTATAGAATATAGACTATAAGGTATGGAACTAATTCATTAACATATTAGACATTGGAATTAGAAAAGAACTAAAATGTGGGCTTGTACGAACCCATACACAGTTTGTAAAGGGATCTAGGATTGAACTCAGTATTTCAAAATTTTGTAGGTAAGTTTCATGGATGGGATTACGGACCGTGAAAGATTTCACGAGATGTGAGTACTGGTCAGTGAGCCAGACCTCTAAGGACTCATGAACCTTGTCTTTCACGGAAACTTATATGGATCGTGGAAATTTGTATGATTCATAGAAGATTCTATGAAAGTTACTCTTAGGATTGGGAAGCTCAAACATATTCTACACACACATTTATGGTTCATATTGTACAGACTATAAAGTATGATCAGAGAGCATCCCCTAGTTGTAACCGGCAACATCGACCTCGAACAGGTCTTAGACAAGCCCTTAGCATTCACCATTGCATATTAGATAAAAGAAAAGCGGAAAATTTAGAAATTTTCATTTGTAGTTCAAGTTCACTTCATATATCAAAATAGAAACTAAATTGTCTCACATTTCCATGTAAAAATAAGAGTATGAAAATAGAGATTTAGCTCTTACACCAATAACAATTCTTATAATACGAATTATAACATAGTCTTTCAATAAGGATAGTGTCACTAGAATTAGAATCAAGATTTCTATCCTCAGAGTTGAGGACTCACCAACTTGGGAAATCCAAGTTTCTTCAAAAAAGGACTAGAACCACAATGACCCAAACCTCCACTTGTATACAAAATAGAAGAAATATGGGTTAGTACAAACCACATGTACTAAGTATGAAACATATGAAAGTAAAACATTTGAAAACATAAACAAAAGGAAATTTTGTTTATAAGCATGCTATATTAACTTTAAACCTATCATGTTCATTCCAAGAACAATATACAAATCTATACCATAACAACAAGACATATCCATACTGATAAGTAACATACATCACAATACCTTACTCATAGCCCCAATCCAAGTCTACTAGTGCAATTTCTATGTGAAGACCCATAACCCCACACATAACAAGCAAACTAAGAAGGAGGTCACAAGCATTATCATTTACCTTATACATCATCATAACAAGCATAGCCAACAACATGCATTCCATGTGGGACCGACATCATGTATATGAAGTGAAAAATATATCATGCATATCTTTCATAACATATATACATAAAGAACCCACCCTAGAACTCCCCTCAAGATCCACTTGTGCAATGTATAGGTAAAGTCCCATAATCTTACCTACACTAAGTAACACCTCTCAAGTAGTCCTAGTTAGTGTTCATTTTATTACTTTCATTCATCCATTTTAACATTTGAGAAACTTTGCCATAGACGACATAGACGATGTGAGGTATATGGAATCCTGTGTCATGCCGTCACACCGAATGGAGGATGTCTTACATGCCAAGGCAAGACATTAACAATCTTATAACATCTAGGTGGATATACTAGCTAAGGTTCCTATGGGAGCACATAGTTAAGGAACTAGGAAGTTGTTACTAAAACCCTCTTTATGCTAATTAAAATTGTAGTTTCCACCTGATGAGATCAACGGTTAACCTTCATTCGTTTGTGAAGGAACACCTCTCATTGTCAAGTTCACTCGGTGCTAAGCTAAAATCCCCTTTTTGAAGTGTCTTTAGGTCTTTGTCAACATTAAATCATAACATATGTATTAGGAGTTTAACCCCCATATAAGATATTCATAAGTTCAAAGGTTCTAGGATGAGAAAACTCTTTCATCACAAACCTAACATCATGTCAGAATCATACTTCATAACATAGTCATAAGATGAACATAAAAATTACCTTCAACTCCTCATAATAGAACACCTAACATTATCTCAAAATCATCACATTCATATTATGATTAAACATTCATAACTTCATCCTTCATACTTCAAGTAATCCACATTACCAAAGATAAAGCAACAATACTACAATAGAATGTTCATGACCTCGAAGGTCTTACCCATGGCCTCCAAGATCCCTCGTCAAGACTTCATCCCAAATACATGATATTCATACATAAATTAGGTTATCATTATCATCATAGAATAGTCAATTATACAAGAACATACTCAATTACATCACCTCCAATCATAATTTAAGAGTTAGGATTAAGAGAACAGGAATATTCATGGATCTTTAGAGAATTATGTCAAAAACCTAAGATAATATCTAAATTCATTCATAAACATTCATTATTAATCAATTCTAGACCAAATAAATTAAGTTTAAAGGTGACCCAGAAATTTAGTGATATCTAGAAATTTGGAAGAACATTGAAATAATTTGAAGGAACCTCTTGGGGAAGGGAGTCCCAAGAATGAAGAGTTACCATACCTTATCAATACTTGAGTATTAATTGAGAAAATACTTGTTTTTTAGCCATACTTGAAGCTCTTACCTTCTTCTTCAATGGACTCCTTGGTTAGTGAGAGAATCCAGAGAGAGGTGAGAGCTTTTGGGTTTTGGAGTTATGAGGTGGAAGACTTGTTTTATGACTTAAAATACATTAATATACCTATAAATCTTTTAAAGTGTTAAATTATTAACTAGCTAATTACTCCACTAACCCCACTTAAGCCGTGTGAAGGCAGTGAGCTTTGGGTCATTGGTGAGTCCCCGTTGATGGGGGCGTCAACCAATCCACGGATCGTACTGGTCAATCATGGATTTCGCTTAGGGAGTGTTTTTGCTGCAGAGTGGGAGGAGTCTATATATGGAATCACAACCACAGTGTATGGAGCGTGAGTCAATTGACGACTTATCAATTGGTCTCGTGGTTCCCTACTGTTTTTGACATCTTTTAGAACCTAGGGTTGAGTCCTCCTCAAGGACCCTTATGGTGATCAGTGAATGTTTCAATATGTATTGAAAGTATTTTAACAAAATTATCCCTCATAAGACTATTCAAACCACATACAAGACCTAAAGATAAACTACATCATTTTAATTAGTTTCCAGACGACATGGTAGTTAGATTTCTGAGATGTAACAATATCCTCCATTGGGAAATATTCATCCTCGAATTACATTCTAAACATATTTTTAGAGTTTACGACTCAAGACTAGCAGCCCAACCAACACATGATAAATAATGATAATTCAATAACAAAGGCGGTAACATTAACTCCATTCTCAAACACAATATACATTACAATAAGGTAGAAACTATACCAACCACCAATAATGCACACATTTCATCACTTCTAATTATACAATGAGGAATTTCTTTCTCCTTCTCATATAGCTCAACATGTTCCACAAGGAGCTAATACATCATTTCATCTATTCACACCTGAGCACTTTCATTTAAATTATTACATGAAGTCAAATATACCAACAACAACATGTTAAGTACCAATACATAAAGAATATATGATTCATATAAATTCAAGAAACATATGAAACGTGGATTCTCACAAAAAATGCATACTCGAGAGAAATCAGGAAAGTTAAAATACACTTATGACCCTTCGTAAATAAAAACTAGGAGGAATTACTAAACTCAATTTTGACTAGTAGATAAAGGAAAAAGATGAGGATATCGGGACATCATATCGGCCTCGGCCTCCCAAGTAGCACTTTCCACAAGATGATTCTTTCAAAGTACCTGTACGCAAGCTACTTCTTTAATCCTCAACTTCTTCACTTGCTTGTCTAAAATCACAACCGGGACCTCTTCATAGGAAAGGTTAGCATCGACCCCCTAAACCGTTTAGAGGTAGGATAGACATCTGATAACCTATGCACTTTTTGAGCATTGATACATGGAACACCGAATGCACCGGAGCCAACTCAATAGGTAATTTGAACTCATAGGCAACACTTACGGCGCGATCCAAAATCTCATATGGTCCCACATACCTGTGACTAAGTTTCCCTTTTTCCCCCTAACCTCATCCACCCTTATATGGGTGATATTATTAAAATAGACCAAGTCACCTACCATAAACTTTAGGTCCCTCTTTATATTGTTGGCATAAGATTTGTTTTGATTTTAGGCCATCTTCAATCTATCCCTTATGAGTCGTATTTTATCCACGACATCAGAAACTACTTCGGGACCTATTAGCGCAAAATCACCTATCTCAAACCACCCAATCGGAGATCTACATCTTCTCCTATAAAGAGCCTCAACTGGAGCCATGGAAATACTTGAGTCATAACTATTATTGTTGGCAAACTCAATCAATAGTAGATGGTCATCCCAATTACCCTTGAAGTCAATGACGCATGCCCTCAACATACCTTCTAGGGTTTGGATGGATCGTACTGCCAAACCATTCATTTGTGGATAAAATGCGGTACTAAGTTTCACCTTAGTACTAAGTACACTTTGAAACGCCTTCCAAAAATAAGAAGTAAATTGAGTACCCTTATCCAAAATGATAGACAAGGGAAATCCATGCATCCTCACCTCGTTAACATACAATTTAGCATAATCTTCTGCCGAATATATAGCCTTGACGAGAATAAAATGGGATGATTAGGTCATCCTATCAACAATGACCCAAATCGAATCATGTTGCCTTCGAGTACGAGTCAAACCCACAATGAAATCCATAATGACATCTTCCCACTTCCAAGTGGGTATAACTATATCTTGAGACGAACCTCCCAATCTTTGATATTCGGCCTTGAGTTGTTGACAATTAGAACATTTAGCCACAAACTCCACTATATCCCTTTCGAAACCATTCTACCAATATATCTCCTGAAGTCATGGTACATCTTTGTGGCTCCTAGATGAATGGAGTATCGCCAACCATGGGATTCTTCTAAAATTTTTCTTCTTAAGTCATCCATATCCAGAACGCACAACCTACATTGATACCTAAGTACCCCATCTCTTCCTTGGGAGAAATATTCAAAGTATTTTCAAAGTATGGATTCGTTCAACTCCATTAAGATGTGATAAAGGTATTTCTTGACATTCACATCAATGTCTAAGGAGGTTTGAGAGCTATGTTGGATCATGACACCACTCTTAGGAGAACATTCTAGTTGAACTCCCAACCGGCAAATCTATGCATATCACATACTAACTTTTTATTTCTCATATTTTACATGAGCAACAGTACCTATTAACATACATCTCAAAGCATCCACAACTACGTTAGCCTTGCTGAGATGGTAGAGAACACTCATATAGATAATGTTTAGATATGTTCAATTCGAACACCATGACCGCTAATTCAAGGTCATAAGTCGCATAGTTATTTTTGTGTAAGCTATAGCCTTACCATGTTGCATGAGGACACAACCCAAACTTACTCGAGAAGCGTCACAATATACCTTAAACCCTTCGGTACCCTCCGATAAGGTCAATACCAAAGCGGAGGTAAGTTTATCCTTCAACTCTTAGAATCCTTTCTCATAAGATTCCGTCCATTCAGACATAACTTTTTTTTGGGTTAGTGTAGTCAATGGACAAGCGATATATGTGAATCCATCAACAAATCCCAATAATACCTGGCTAAACCCAAAAAGCTTTGAATATAAATAGGAATTAGGGTTCTACGACAATCCTTAACTGCCTTTTTTTTTATGTTGGATCGACATCTATACCCACACTAGACACATTGTGACCAAAAAAATCAATCGATCTTAGCTATAATTCTCACTTATTATATTTAGCAAAAAGTTAGTGTTCCTTGAGGACTTGCAATACTACCCTTAAATGGCTCATGTGTCATCCTTACTTTTGGAGTGTATCAAGACGTCATCAATAAAGATAATTATAAATGATTTAAGATAATTTTGAAATACTCTATTTATAAGATCCATAAAAGTCGCTGGGGTATTAGTTAGACCAAAAGACATAACTAAGAACTTACAATGACCATACCTTGTACGAAAAGCCGTTTAGGAATGTCAACTCCTATAACAATAAGTTGGTGTCAACCCTACCTCAAATTACTCTTTGAAAAGTAACTCTCCCCTTGGAGTTGGTAAAAAAAATCATCAATTCTAGGGAGAGGATACTTATCCTTTATAGTTACCCTGTTCAACTGGCGGTGGTCAATACACATTATAAGAAATCCATATTTATTTTTCACAAATAATACCAGAGTGCCCCTATGGAAATATGCTTGTTTGAATACAATCCTTATCTAGCAAATCATTGAGTTGGGATTTCAATTCTTTAAACTCTTCCAAGCCATCCGGTAAGGAGGAGTTGATATGGGTTTAGTACCCGACAATAAATCAATGCTGAAATCTATTTCCCACTCGGGAGAAATTCCAGGCAAGTCATCGGGGAAGACTTCCAGAAAATTCTTCCCTATGCTGACCGACTTTAAAGGAGGATCCTCAAACCCAAGGTCCTTGATGCTCACAATATGATAGATACATACTTAGCAAATCATCTTACTAGCTTTTAGACATCAAATTATTTGACCTCTAGTTTCCCCATTTCCATTCTAGCACGGATTCATTATGAAATTGGAATTTAACTACCCTCGTTCTACAATCAATTGAAAGAAAAGAAGAATCTAACCAATTCATACACAATATGAAATCAAAGACCAACATATCACGTTCTACCAAATAAACCAATGTGACTGTATTGGAAAACTTCTATAGAATTTTTTAGTAACCACGGAGTCACCCAAAAGGGTAGAAACGGAAAAGGGTTCATCTTAGACATCAAGGATCACATCAAACTTCATAACCATTTAAGGAGTTAAAAAACATAATGGGCTACGGAGATCTAGAAATGCATAAACTGAATTGAAAATGCTTGCAACATACCAGTAATAACATCGGGTTATTCCTCTTGATCACCCAGAGATTTGAGATCATAGAAGCGGTTCTTCTTAGGAGCATAGGAATTAAGACCACTAGCTTGTTGTTGGTTACTCTCCCTTCCTTGAGTCTTGGTGATGGGACAATCTTAACCAAGTGGCTACTCTTTCTACAGCCAAAACAATTGTTCGTGCCCACTAGACATTTACACATAGGCTTCCTGCCACATTTTGCAAAATGGGGTTTCTCACTTTGTGAACCACCACCTTTTCCCCCTTGAGGCTTAGGGTTAGGTACCCTATCCTTTCTAGCCCTTGGAACATTAGAAGGAACTTGGTTGGAGAATCTCTTCTTAAACTTTGGTTTGTCTTGGATTTCAACCTTACCCTTAGAAGTACCTCCATCATAGGGTCTTGCCTTTTTGGCAACTCTATTTATCTTGTTAAGCATGCACCATCAAATGAGATAGGCCCATGTTATTGTGAAGCATTGCCACACAACATTCTTCCACAAGATCATCTGACACACCCATCACAAAATGACTCATTTCATCTGTAGGATTAATCACCAAAGATAAGAAATATTCATACAACTTAATGAATTTCAAAGAGTATTCTTGAACACTCATACCTCCTTGACGAAGGTTGATGAACTCTTCTACTTTTGCCTCTCTTTTCTCCATTTGGAAGAACCTATCAAAAAATGTTCTCTTAAATACTTTCTAAATTGTGGGACCCACTCTCAAATCCCTATTGTACTTCCATTGAGTGTTCCAAGATTGAGCAGCATCTTCGAGTTGATAAGTGGCTAGCTTGGCCTTCTAATTTAAACTTACCCCCATAGCATACAAGATAATATAAACCTCATTTAAAAAAGTCTTGAGGATTTTCATTTACCTTAGACCCAAAGAACATCAGGGGATGTATCCTAGTGAAATCCCTCAAATGGGAACCCATGGTACTAGCAGTTTGATTCACACCAGGTGCAACTTTCTAATTAGCTTTTGTTACCATAGCTTGAGCTTGAGTAGCCATGACTTGATTCAGGTTTAGGAAAGCCGCCCTTATTGCTCCATCCGTCATGGCCGGAGCTTGGCCACCTAGAGGAACTTGCTCTTGAGGAGGAGCTTAGTTGCCTTGTGGAGAAACTCCCACATTCGCAAACTATTCAACCCTTTTTGCAACTGACCTTGTAGTAGTCATAGCCTATATCCACAAGAAAAAAATTAGAAGGAAAGGACACATAGATTTAAGACTTATTATGCATGACTTAAGAATACCAAAGAAAATATGAATTTGCTAAGCATCATATATATTCTCATTTATAAGTCTGGTGCTCTTCACAATTATGAATACATGATGAGTCCTCAAGCTGGACTCATCTAAGACCTTATTTGAATGCAAATAGTGTCCTCGATTGTATATTTTATCTGAATATGTGATAAAAACTACTACGTTTTAGGTATTTGAAATCAGGTTTTAAAGCACTTGAGGAAGGGAAATAAAAAATGACCATTAAGCACTTGACTATAGATTAGATAAGGAATATAGGGGATACGTGATGGAAATCACATCTAATTGGAGAAAAATCATTGAGTCCAAATGACCATACATTGCACTCAGCCACGTAACAATCCTTTGAAAGACCTTTTTGATCTTGAGTGAACCGAACTGATCCATTAGAAAATAAGGGTACACTATGGGTTAATGTGCTCCTCTTTCTGAGTGTGAGATTTGCATCAGATTCTCAATCCTAAGTTGATAAATCTATATTTGTTAAAATGGAATCATTCTTTGTGTGAGGGCATGTAGATACTTTTTTTTAAGTTTGAACTTGCATTAGTAGAAATTATTGTAAGCTCAACAATATTTTGTAATGGTGTGCGGTGACTTGAGTCTTTAAGTATACAATTGTGCTACTCATGAGTAGTTTGAGTCTTGTTGTGTACATTCATGATAGAGTCTTATGTAGCACTATTTGAGACATCCTGTTTGATATGCTGAATTTAAGTTTTACTTTGAGGACAATAGAAAATTTAAGTTTAGTGTGTTTATGAGCCTTCAAATTGGACTTATATAAGGCCTTATTTGAATGGAAATAATGTTCTCAATTGTGTATTTTATCTCGATATCTAATAACAACCGCTAAGTTTAAGGTATTTGAAGATTTGGTTGGAGCATGGGCATTTAAGGGAAAACAGAAGAAAAGAGCTGAAGATGCAAAGTGCTAATCACCAGCACACTTGATGATACACAGTATAATAGAGTTTCTGTTAATAAAGAAAAAACTGAAAGCAGTAACAGAAGTCCTCTAGAATGCAATGAGGCTCACTTACTAACTCTGGAGTGCTCAACTGGCTCAACGGTATGCTAGATGCCGATCCTTATTACATGTGTCTGCATCATGATATGATGTAGGCTAACTGACAATAATACATTGAATGTACGAGTATGCGAGTTGGAATGCTAAAACAAATTAAACCTTGAAGAGAGTAAGAAGAAACATTACCTTGACTCTGCTAAACTCATGAATAACACAACTCAACAGATTAATTCATTTCAATATAAATAAATTTAAAAGAAAGTTCAAAATAAAGAAACACAGTTTGAACACACGTTGTAAACTTTGAATGTATACAAGGATACACCTATTTCTAAGATGCATGTAAAATACAAAAAAACTGATGTATATAAATAAATACATTTAAATTTTGTGGGCGTTTATCTAACTTATAACCACTACTTCAGAGCTATAGTGATGATATAATGATCTACCTCACGCTGCTAGTGAATCCTACACCTAGACAAAGGTTTAAACATGTATTGCCTAATGGATCCACTAATCTACTATGAAAAGGGTTCATCCAAAAAGTATCACACTTTTCTACCCATGGTGGCTACATGGTTTTATGGAGATGTGTGTTATCTGAACTCATGCTTGTCCCCATATTGGTGCTCAATATGTCACATACAAGGAGCACCTCCTAGAAGTAACTGGCATTGTCGTTCTTGAAGAGGACTAAGACTAGACTCTTAGCGTTCGTCATTACATTAATATGTTAAAAAGTGTTACAAATTAAAACTTTTCATCTACATCTACTTCATAAGGTTTACTTAGACCTCTCGCTTACACATAATATCCTACTAGACCCAAGAAACTCTTAATGTCAGTTGTAATCAATGGTCTAGGCCAATTCATGACCGCCTCCGTTTTTCTTGGATCCACCTCAACTCCCTCACTAGAGATGATATGAACAAGAAATGCCGCCGACCTCAACCAAAACTCACATTTGCTATGCTTGGAAAATAATTGGTTTCCTTAAGCACTTGTAACAACATTCTCAAATGGTCCAAGTATTCACCCTCATTTTTCAAATATACCAAGATGTCGTCAATGAAGACAATGAAAAATGAATCTTGGTAACTTCGAAACATCCTATTCATAAGATCCATAAATTCCTTCATGGCATTAGTGAGACCAAACGGGATTACTAGAAACTCCTATTGACCATATCTAGTTTGAAATTCCATTTTTTGTATATCCTCACTTCTCGCCTTAAGTTGGTGATACCCTGATCTCAAGTCAATCTTAGAAAAAAAGGTTGCCACTTGGAGTTGATCAAACAAGTTGCCAGTTCGAGGGAGAGTATATCTGTTCTTTATAGTGACTTTATTGAGTTGGCGATAATCAATTTACATTCTAAGGGACCCATCCTTCTTCATAAATGATATCGGAGCACCCCATCAAGAAATACTAGATTTAATAAGGCCTTTGTCTTGTAAGTCCTTGAGTTGAGCCTTAAACTCTTTTAATTTGGTCAGAGCCATAAAATAATGAGGAATTGAAATAGTTTTGGTATCCGCTAGTAAGTCAATGCCAAAATCAATTTCTCGTTTAGGAGGGATGCCGGAAAGATCCTTACGAAAGACCTTCGAAAATTCCCACACTACAGGGACTAACTCAATGGGAAGATTATAGGAATCTAATATTTGACTCTTAGAAAGTTGTATAAGAACCCTTTTGAGATCATCTTACAAGACTTTAGACAAGAAATTATACGACCTCTTGGAAAATAATTTCCTTCGTTCCACTCTTAAAGGGGATCATTTAGAAGCAAAACAATCATGCAACCAATTTATCCCCAAAATAACATCAAAATTGACCATATAAAGTTCTATTAATTCAAACTAAGTAAATCTATTAGGAAACATTATAGGACAATTTCTACATACCCTCTTTGCAACCACCTACTCACCTACAGGGGTAGTTACCATAAAAGGTTCATTTAGAATATCGGGCAAAATATCAAACTTATTAAAAGACAATGTAGGACCTGTACCAAGTATAGCATAAACACCAATAGAGAAAACTTGTAATATATCTGTCACCACATTAGGAGAAATCTTTTGTTCACCCATTGAGGAAGCTGCATAAAAGATATTCTTTCTTGGAACATCAATATTAAAACCACTTGCTTGTGCTTAACCACTTCCCTTGTCTTGCCCTTTCACATTAGGGAAATATTTTACCTTGTGGCCACTCATGCTACATCCAAACCAATTGTCCGTCCCAACAAGGAACTCACCATAATGCTTCTTACCATAATTTCCACATGTTGGATTCTTAGTTGGTAAACTAGTACCTTTTCTCTTTTGAGACTTAGTGTTAGAGACCCTATTATCATGAGCCTTGAGAAATTTGGATGGAACTTGATTGAATGATCTCTTCTTGAATCTAGGCTTATTTTGAATTTCCAACCTTCCCTTTGAAGTACTACTATCATAAGACTTGGCCCTCTTGGCCTCTTATTCTTTCTCCTTAGCCTACTTTATTCCACTTGTTTAGCATGAATCATGAGACGAGATATATTCATATTATAATGAAGCATAGACGAAAGAAATTCTTCTACCAAGTCTTTGGACACTCCCGTAAGCAAATGACTCATCTCATCCATTGGGTAGACACCAAGGATGAGCATACTTGGACAATAAGGAGTAATCAAGTACACTTATACCTCCTTGACGAAGATTGATGAATTCTTCCACCTCTACTTCTCTGAACACTCTAGAAAATAATCAATCAAATAAATCGCTCTTGAAGATCTTCCAAGCCACCGGACCACCTCTTTGTGCCCTATTATCTCTTCATTGCGTGTACCAAGTTTGGGCCAGATCTTTGAGTTTACAGGCCGCCAACTCGCCCTTCTCAATTAAGGTCACACACATAGTATAGAGAATCTTATATACCTCATCAAGAAAATCTTGGGGGTCTTCATCAGACCATGATCCGAAGAACATAGTGGGTTCATCCTAGTAAAGACTCTCAAGAGAGCGGTCATAGTGATAAAATGTTAAGGCACTCGAGGTCCAACCTCCCAATTCACTTGGGTCGTCATAGCGTGGAATTAAGAAGTGATGTCATTAGCTTGAGAGGTCATGGCTTGGGACAAATTATGAAAAGCTTCCCTTATCTCTCCATCGGTCATCAATGGAGGAACAACCGGAACTTGATCACCCATACCAACTTCTTCAAGTGGAGGAACATGGTTTTCATGATCCCCCACATTAACCATGTCTTCCTCAGCCTTTCTAGCAACTTCTTTTCGAGTATTCATACCTACAACCACGATACAAGTTTTAGGTGAAAGCACATAATAAGTGTCACATCCGTGAAGCACCCTTTAGACGTAACCGGCGTCATCGTCCTCATCGAGGACTAAGGCTAGCCTCTTAGCTTAAATTATTACATTCATAGGTTAAAAAATGAGGAAAATTGGAAACTTTTTAATTACTTCAACCTTGAGGCTTGCATAGATGTCTCGCATACACACAATATATATTTAGGGAGTTTACTACATAGGCTTCTACTCTTATTTCACATACATATTTTAGGAACATAATATCATAGGAACTCTATAATATGTCTCTATTAGAACCATCTAAAATGAATAAAATATTTTGGGCTAACCCATACTTCATTATAACAAAGAGCCTCGTATAGTCTTATATGACAATCGTCTCCAAATGAAAAGGAAAGAACTATGAGTCTTATAACTAGAACAACATCAATAAATTAATAGTGACATCGTCCTTGGAAGGTGAGGACATACCAAACACAAGGGGAAATATCCATGTAGTCTTCAAAGGACTTCCATAAGCTCAACCGCCGGACCCTACATATTATTGTAAACAGAAAACATGGGTTAGTATACACTTGTACTATGTATGAGTATATGCACATAAAACAAGTGAAATCATGCTTAAAAAGACATATGTTCAAAACATGCTAATTTACTTTGAAAAGCTTATGCACATCTAAGAACCCATATAAGCCAATGAACACATAACCCTTAAGTCAAGACAATATACAACACAAGACCAACATAATCAAGTATAGTCAAGTCAACGCATACATGATCAGAATATATCAAGACTCTTACCTATAACCCATCATTTATCCTAAAAAAGTGCAATGACCAAGTAAATCCCCATAACCCTACTCAATCAAGTAAACAAAACAAAGGACTATACACAATGCCTATCTTTAAATAACATAGGATCAAGAGTAACCTTCCTCATACTTTAGCAATATATACATACAACATGTTCATAAGTGCAACTAAGATCATATAGAATCAATAACATGTAAAGTCAACATAGAAATAATAGTTACTTTATAAGAGCATAAGAACATAAGAACCACCTCCTAAGGCTTCCCTCAAGGCAAACAAGAGCAAGGCATAGGTAGATTCCCATACCCCTACCAAGGATAAGTCAAACCTCTTACATCATCCTAGTTTGTGTTTACTTCATTACTTTATTTTATTTTCTATAACCTTTTCCTTAACCTAATAGACAACAAGAGCTAAATGTGGAATCTGGTATTGTAAAACCTTACACCGATGGGAGTTGGTCTACCGGCCAATGTAGTACCAAACATGAATATAGCATCTATGTGGATTCACTATAAAGTATTCCTATGGTGGAAACATAGTGTATGGAGCTTGGGGGTTGTCATGGAAACATCGACTATGAGGCTAGCCACCCCTTTAGAACCATGGTGAACCCTACCTTCCCTCATTGGGAAGGCGCCACCCCTCACCTACAAGTTAACTCGGTGCTAAGCTTGAGTCCGTTTTGAAATGTCTTTATGCCTTTATTAATCATCATAACTTAATTTTAGGCCATAGGGTGTATCCTTTATATAATCATCATCATAACTCAATAGGAATTGCATGAGTATTGTCCTTTCATTATAATTCAAACATGTGAGGTTAGCACATTTACATAATAACACTATGATAAGGCACAAAGGTATATCATCACCATCCTTATGTCATTACGTCTTAGCCAACAACTAACAAGTCATAATTCGAGACATTCCGATTCAATATCATACAAAACTAATCAATCTTATCATAAGGTATACTTTAATACAACTTTATCACTAAACACAAGTAATCATAATTGAAGTAAATGATTGAGATCACATGACTTACCCCAATCTCCTTCACAACCCATCACCAAGGTTTTACCATCAACCATCAAATTCAACCCAATAATGGGTGTAATATCATCATACAATAGTAATTAACATAATAATGAAATCAATTGCATCATCAATATCCTAGTTAACATCTATTCATAACCTAGGGTTAGAGGGAAAAGGGTTCATCATGAATTATTCAAAAAATAGATCAAATACCAACAATGTTACCCTAGGCAGTCCACGAATGAATTAGAATAGATGAAACAAGTCTAACAATCAATACATTTATCAATTTCCATCAATTCATATGTAAGATTTAAGATTTGGGGAATTTGGGGAAAGGACACGATCTTCCTGAAATTCCATCAGTTAACATCAATTACCCAACAATCTACATTGTATTAATCATTGGAAATTATAATAAATCATAACCAACCATCAATTTTTGAATTTTAGAAGAAAACCCATTAGAATTGGAAAACATTTGGAATTTGGTTTTTAGAAATCGATTTTTAGAGGAGTTCTTGGGAAAAAGAATCCAAAGAGTGATGAACCTATACCTTAATGAACATTAATCCATGAAATTCAAGTGAAATCCTAGAGAAATTGGTCTTATTCTTAAATCTTTGTTATTCCTTCAATAGAGGTTGAATAGAGAGACAACGTAGATAGAGGTGAGAGCGTTTGGGTTTCAATTTTGGAGATTTGATTGGAGTGAGTAAAATGTGAGGAAACTCATATCAATATACAGTCCTCCCATGGAATACCAAAAAAACCCTCACTTAAGTTAACCCTTTAATGAAGTCAAAAATGAATTCCAAATTTTAGTTTTTTGTCGGGGAACAAGTCCGCAACGCGAAGCAGCTCCCGCATGATTTTATTAATTATTTTTGATACTGTGGAGTCCGTGACCTGCCCACCACTCAGACTTGAGTTTTGACCCAAGGCCACCCATGTCCGTGACGCGGACTTGATTCTGCTAAGTGTAACTTGACTGCTGCTTTGGTAGCTTGGCAAGCGAAGTTTGGGGTCCTTTTGTTGGACCCCTAGGGCAACCCTTGGGGGGTCTGTCCTAGATGTTTCTACCCTATACAAATGGTTTTACCTATCCAAAGTAATTTTACAAGATTTAGACGTCATTCAACACCTCCAAACCCTTCCAAAACCTATCGACATTTCACTAGTTAAATTTTACTATCTTCCGGACGCCATAGGCGTTTCTTGACGTCTTGACTCCAATAACTCCTAAATGGTTTGTAAACATTATTTTAGGCCTTATGATAGTGTTACTAACCTTAGATCAACATGTGAGGCTCTAGGTAAGCTCTTGTACATTCGTAGTATTACATCATCCCCCCCCCTTAGGAACATTCATCCCCAAATGACACTGAAATAATTTGTGAGGAAGAGATAGACTCAAGACTAGAAGCCCAACAAACAACATGTATATAATGAGTCAGATGTCATACGAGTACGTCACGACTCTATTCAACACATATTAACAACATTACTAATAGCAATTCAAGTCACCACACATAAAAGTTCAACATTTCATAATACATTATGAGGAACTACTTCTCAACGTCAACAACAAAACTTACAACTCAAATCAACATAACAACATGACATTTACACCAGGCAACTCAAGACAACATTGTCAACATATAGAAGCTCAAAATGACATTAAAGAGTAACCATGCTATTGTTCTCACGATAACATCAAAAGACCAAAAAATGTCAAGAAAGCAAAACATATATTTCACAAAAGCCACAACATATCAATTGCACAAATGAGTGTAAATCCAGTAAAAGAACATTTTATATGAAACTTCCTTTTAGAAAAAGCTTTATCATGAATATGCACATATTTGCAAAACAAACCAAATTCAATTTATTCATTATTTTTAGAATTATTTGAAATAACGAACATGAATTAGCAAAGAGAGGAGGATAACGGGACTTCATGTCGACCTCGACCTCCTATGTTGATCCCTCAACTAGGTGGTTTCTCCATAATACTTTTACGGAGGCCACTTCTTTGTTCCTCAACCTTTTCAATTTACGATCATGAATTTCCACCGGAACCTTCTCATAGAAGAGGTTCTCTTTCACATTGAGACCTTCGATAAAAAGAATGGACTCAGGGTTACCAATGCACTTCTTAAGCATAGATACATGCAAAACCGGATGAACCGAAGATAGTTCACTAGGGAGCTTCAACGCATATGTAACCTTGTCAACCCTTTGCAAAATTTCATAAGGTCTGACGTAACGAGGACTTAATTTCCCTTATTTCCAAATCTAACTACCCCTTTTATGGGCGACATTTTAAAATGAGCCTTATCACCTTCTTCAAATTCAGGGTCTCTTCTCCTATGATTGACATAAGACTTTTGCCGACTGTAGGCTATTTATAAATGCTTCCTTATGATATGAACTTTATCCAAGGTCTTATAGATCAAGTCGGGACCAATAAGCGTAGACTCGCCAACCTCAAACCATCCAATATGAGATCTACACCTACTACCATACAAAGCTTCAAAAGGAGCCATAGATATGGATGAATGGAAATGTTATTATTTGAGAACTGCACCATAGTCAAACACTCATCCCAACTTCCCTTAAAGGCAATGATACAGGTTCTAACCATATCTTCAAGAGTTTGAATGGTACGTTACGCTTGACCATACGTTTGAGGATGAAAAGCGATGCTTAACTTTAATTCAGTACCCAAACCTTTTTTAAATAACCTCTTAAACATAGACGTATATTGAGTATCTATATCCGATATGATGGACAAAGGAACCCCATGAAGACTTACTATCTTGTAAATATAGATTCTTGCATAATCATCCGCCGAATAAGTGGATCTAACGAAAATAAAATGAGCGGACTTCGTCAATCTATGCATGACCACTCATATAGAATCATATTTCCTTCAAAAACGAGGCAACCCAACTACGAAATCCATGTGAACATCTTCCCACTTCCATGTAGGAACTTGGATTTCTTGTAGTAAACCACCCAACTTTTTGTGATGGAATTTCACTTGTTTGCAATTTGGACACTTTGCAACAAATTCCGGAATGTCTATTTTTATACCATCCCACCAAAACACTTCTCTAAGATCATGATACATCTTAGTAGAACGCATTTGATTAGAGTAACGATTTCCATGAACTTCCTCAAGAATCTACTTTCTCAAATCATTTACATTGGGCACACACAATCTCCCTTGGTACCTAATATACTATTCCTCGTTGGAAGAATGAGTCATTCATTTTTCCAAGAACCAAATCTTTCAACTCTATCAATAATGGACCAAGGTGTTTCTTAGACTTCACCTTAACCACCGAAGAGGACTCGGAGTTATGATGTACCACAACACCACCATTAGGAGAATCTGTAATTTTGACCCCTAAATGAGCAAACCTTTGAACATATCTCACTAGTTTTCTCTTGGCTTTTTCCACATGGGACAAAGTTCCCATGGAAAATTGACTTAAAGTGTCCACTACCAGATTAGTCTTGCCGGGGTGATAGAGAACACTCATGTCTTAGTGTTTCAACAACTATAAACATCTATTTTTTCGGAGATTCAACTCCTTCTGAGTGAATACGTATTGAAGACTTTTATGGTTCGTCTACACATCAACGTGAACCATATAGAGATAATGCCTCCATATTTTCAAGGAAAATACCAACTATGCTAACTCAAGGTCATGAGTAAAATAATTATTTTCATTTTGAGTTTCCTAGAAGCATAAGAACACACCCCAACCCAACTCGAAATGCATCAAAATATACAACGAAACCCTTAGTACCCTCCAGTAAAGTCAACATCGGAGTGGGGGTAAGCCGATGCTTCAACACTTGGAAGCTTCTCTCAAATGCTTCCGACCACTCAAATTTTACATTCTTTTGAGTCATGGTTGTCAAAGGGGAAGAAATGGATGCAAACCCGTCGACAAAACTTCTATAATACATCGCTACGACTAAGAAACTCCTAATATCTTTAGGAGCCAAAGGTCTAGGTGAATTATTCACCGCTTGGTCTTCCTTGGGTAAACCTTGACACCCTCACAAGAGATAATATGACCAAGAAACGCTACCAACGTCAAACAAAACTCGCATTTTCTATACTTAGCAAAAAATTGATGCTTCTTAATAACTTGAAAAACAACTCTCAAATGTCCATATGATCACCCTTACTCTTTGAATATACATATATATCATCAATAAAGACAATCACCAATGCATCCGGTAAGTTTTGGAACACCCTATTCATGATATTCATAAACGTTGCTGAGGTATTAGTCAATCAAAACGACATGACTATGAACTTATAATAAAAATTTCTAGTACGAAAAGACTTCTTGGGAATATCTTTACCTTCCACCCTTAGTTGGTAATATCCCGATCTCAAGTCGATCTTTGAAAAGAAGTTCACACATTTGAGTTGATCAAACAAATCATCAATCCGAGTGAGAGGATACTTGTTCTTTGTTGTGACTTTGTTGAGTTAACGGTAATCGATACACATCCTAAGGGACCCATTCTTCTTCTTCACAAACAATATTAACGCACCCCATTGAAAAAAACACTAGGCCTAATGAAACCCTTCTCCAGTAAATCTTTGAGTTGAGCCTTCAATATTTTCAATTCGGCCGGAGCCATCCGATAAGGATCAATTGAAATGGTATTTGTATCCGGTAATAAGTAGATACCAAAATCAATTTCCCGTTCAGGAGGAACACCGGGAAGATCATTGGGAAAGACCTTGGGAAATTCCCTCACTATGGGGACCGACTTTATAGGAGTAACTTTGGAGTCTAAATCTTTGACTCTTACAATATGGTATAAACACCCTTTGGAGATCAACTCATAAACTTTTAAACAAGAAATGATACGATCTCTAGGGATAGAATTCCCTCCATTCAACCCTAAGACGAGTTCATTAGGAAAGTTAAACTTCACCACCCTTTTTCTACAATATCGAAGTGAAGCAAACATGCAAACAATCCATACTTAAAATGACATAAAAATAAACCATATGAAGTTCTACTAATTTCACATGAGTAACTCTATTCGGCAACATTATAGGACAATTTCTATATTGTACATTTTAAAAATCTGATACATGTCTTAAAGCCTAACACAAGTGTCATAATGTCTAGAAACTGTTGTAAGTGTCATTATAATGAAAATAGATTATTTAGGAAGCTTAGAAACAAAAACGTCCAAGGACGTCCATGACATTCGAAAATTTGTTCAAGGAGCTACTAGCGTGCCTTAACCCATTTGACTATCTTTTAGGAGTCAGAAATCCATAAAAATTGGTGGAAGGGTGGACAACATGAGTTTAGTTAAATTCATGGTTGAATGTCTGGGTACGACTCCCCAAGGACAAACCAAGGGCCATTGAGGAGGACGTTTGCACGTTAGGGTCAACAATGCCTGGGCAGTGTGCACCAACGAGAGGGACATAGACGAATCATGTGTTGATCGATGGGGTGTCTTTGACAACATTATTCCAACAATTTGAAAAATGGTTGGGTCCCTAGCCTTAAAAAATATCTAACAAGAACCACGGATGTGCAACACGGAGGAGGCCTATTCCGCCAACTAACCAACGATTCGTCGATCGTGGTATTGTCGATGGAACTTCAATTTTCTTGCACATTTTTATTAAGTTCTAGTTAGTTAATTAAGGGGATAGGTCGTTAGTTAGGGGACTAGGTAATCGTAATTAAGTTAATTAACCCCCAATATAAAGACCCCAACCCCATTAGCCTAATTACAACTCTCAAAACAGAACTCTCTTCCTTCTTTCTTCTTTCTCTCTATTGGAAAACACCATTGAAGACAAGATAGGGGGAGATTTTTTATCTATAAAAGGGAGATTTCACCATCACTTCTTCATAAAAAATTGAGGTATGGCATCTTATTTACCTTTGAAACTCCTTTCCTCAAAGGTTTCCTTCAAAGTATTTTCAAAATTTGAGTTTTCATGCAAGTTCTTATCTATCTCGAAAATCAAGTTATGAATTGATTTATTTATGGTTTATTTTGGATAATATGAATGGATTAACATGTATTCTAAATTAATTATGATATATATTGATGGTATGGTTTAGTTTGTAGAAGATGACCCTTAACCCTTAACCCTAGGTTTGATCTTCATATGAATTTGGTTGTATTTGATTCAATTGAATTTGTTATTGGTTGACTTACTATTAGATAATGTTGATATGATAATCATAAATGTATTAGAGTGAATTGTATTCCTTTCATACTAGTTCTTTATAAGTGATCTAGGTTGTGAAGTAAGTTGTGAATTGACCTAAGTATCATGTCTTAAGCTACGATCTAGTATTGAATTGTGATTCTCATAGCATTAGTATCATGTTTGTTGTTGAATTATGATGATGTTATGACCTAATTGGGTCGAAGTAAGGGTTGATGGAAGGGTCTTGGAGATAAATTATGAAGGACATTTTGTGAGTCTTATCATCCCTATACTTTAGTTCAAACTATGATTAAGTGTAATTGAATTATGATGTTGTATTGAAGTATACCTTGTGTTAGGATTGATAGGGTTGGTATAATGTTAAATTGAGATGTCTTGACTATGGTTGTGAGGTTGATTAAGATATAAATGTTATAAGGATGGTGATGCTTACCAATGTACTTTATTATGAAGTGATATGTAATGTGTTAACCTCACCTATATGAATTGTAATGAAAGGATAAATAATCATGAAATTCTTATTGAGCTATTGATGATGATGATGATTATACAAGGGTTAGACCCAATGACCTAAACTAAGTTATGGTTGTAGTAAAGGCTTAAATATATTTTAAAAAGGGACTCTTGCTTAGAAACGAGTGAAAAAGAGTGAGGAGTGACCCTTCCCACAAAGGGAAGGTAGGATCACAAATGTACTCTTGATATTGGAGACTACAATACGTGGAGCATAAAGAGGTTCCCAATTATATCTTTTGGTTCTTGAACTATGTTTCCCACATAGGAATACTGGCTAGTGGATCAACGTAGTTGCTATATCTTATGTGTTGGTTCTACTTTGGCAAGTATTTTGCCTTCCTTCGATGTAAGTTTTTATGACACTGAATTCCATATTAGCTCATGTGGTCTATGTTGGTTAGGGAAATATGTTTCCAAAAAGGTAAAACGAACTAAAGAATTGAACTCTAACTAAGATGACCTAAGGGGTATATCTTAGTCTAGGTAAGGTACGGGACTGTACTTAAGCATAGCTCTTGCTAGACTTGAAGGAAGTCCTAGGAGAATGTTCTTATATATAATTGTGCTTATGATAAAATATGTTATGTATATGATGAACTGCACTTTATTGGTACTATATGTTAATTAGTTCACTTATGAGTATGTGTAAGTTCACATTGTTTAAGTAGATGATATGTACTCTTATATGCCATGTTATGTGAAGTAGGGTGTTAGTTATGATTCTTGTTGCATTACTTGTTTGAGTAAGTTTATGTGCCTTTGCTTGGTCATTGGACTTGTTGAATTGATAGTGGTTCATGGGTAATTGACTTGCTTTGTTTAAAAATAAATGTACTCTTATTCATTCTTATTTTTAATATGACTTGATTAATATGAAATATTGGTTGGATTTGTCTTGTTTAACGTGCATAAAGGTTTCTAAGTGAAAAATGCATACTTAATGAAATGTATCTTTTCTTAGCATGTTTTCATATATGTGTATATATGACCTAATATTGAGTACAAGTGGCGTACTAACCCTATTTCTTCATTTTCCTTAACATTTTAAGTTTCTATCATTCAGGTTCTTTAGAGACCACTTGAGGAAAAGGCTTGGATATCTTGATCATCCAAGTAAGGTAGGTCCTCTTTTGTCGAGGGCGATGCCACTATCCAGCTTATGGAGTTTGCTTAGTAGTTAGAGATATCATTGTTTCTTTCCTTCCTTTTTAGTATGAAACATTGTATAGACCATGTAAGGGATTCTTACTTGATGTATGGGATTATACCCAAGTTCTTACTCTCTTATTAGATGGTTATGAAAAGAGATATCGATCAAGAATACTATGTTTATGTTATCTTTTATATTCTTATGTGCAATAAAAGTAGAAGGCTATGTAACCTTCGTATACGAAGGGTCTATGTATACTCGATACGAATATATATTATGTGTATATAGTGGTCTATGTAAACATCCAAATAGAAGTAATAAAAAGTTTTAAATTTTCCGCATTTTTGACCTATGAATGCAATGATGTAAACTAAGAGGCTATTCTTAGTCCTCAAAGAGGCCGACGCCAACGACAGCGGTTACATCTAGGGGGTAAACCCGGATGTGATAAACTTTGTATTAGCACACGATGTTGAGATATGTTTAACTTTATGTATCTCTCAACCATATTTATGTAGGTTTTTATTCATAATAATGAAGTGTGCCACACTTATGAATATGAATCTATGAGGTGCTTAAAAACTTTCATTTTTGTGGAAATCTAATACCATGCAACTAAAAGGACCCTGAATGGGTGGAATGCGTACGACAAGGCTTACAAACCCAGAGACTTTCACGAGTTTCGAAGGGCTGCAAAACTGGTAACCTTAGCCCAGAACTCTATCTACGGCCCGCTCAAGGTTAGGGGAAGTTCAATCTTGTGGTGTATTCGTTTGTGGTGAATAAGGCCTCTTTCTCGTTGATCAGTTCGCCTCCGCTCTATTGAAAAGTAGGAATTCCTATGGCTGTTTTGTCAACGAACGTGTCTCGGGACGGATTGACTAAACTAACCCACCCTTAAGGAGTCTTTTCCTTAGTTGGGTGTCTGCCCGCCCCTGTCAAATAAAGTAGAGGGTAGATCTGGAAGAGAGAAGGAAAAAGAGCAAAGGATTGACAAGTCTAATAGGGGAAGAATGGATGACACATAGTTTCTATACGTCAATCCAATCTCGCTTCCATTCATCATCCATTTTGAGGAAAGATTCTTGAATATCAGGCTAAGAATATTCTTATAAGTCCTTGTCCGTTATGTATGCTCCAGTAAGAAAGTCCCTAACTTCGGCTAGTAATGATTTTCATTTTAGGCAAGTAGGCTGCAGCGCGAGTACCCCTTTTTTGAATTTTGCTGCAATAGAGGAGATTTCCATTCGACTAGTTAAAAGACTTAGATAATACACCGGGTTTACATAAGAAAATGCTCATGGAGAGAAAATAGATTAGACTAGTCATTACTCTAGTAGGGTCTACGAGCCTCCCCGCTTCGACTCGTTTACTTTCCATTTCTCACTCTAAAAGAAAGAAGAAAGCCTTGCTTTGCCTCCTTCCTTCTTCGCTAATTGAAAGCTAGACTCACACGTCTGCGCATGAAGATTATGGATTCCTCACTTGTTTGATTTGAAATTGCATTATGCTTCACACATGTAAATGGAGTCTATTTCGGGTCTAACAGACGCTCGTGCAATGAAAATTTATAGGAGAGAAGTTCCCCATCTCTCTTACGCCTTCTGCCTCATGATAAATATTGTATTCTTATGTTTGAGATCGCCTCTATGTTATTCATCCTAAGTAGCTAACCGAAAAGGAACTGACTGAAAGGACTGATAAGAGAAGAGGCTCTAACGGTTTAAAGGTAAATAAAAGAAAGCCCGTGCACTCTCCAAGTGTGCTTATTCCCCCCTTCTTCCTTACCTGGCAAGTATTTGTGAAATAACTTCGATGAGAAGAAAAAAGAAGGCGTTAAGAGACCCTCCTTGCCCAACCCTAGACACTCTAAGATCCTTTTTCAAACCCTCAAAAGTCGACTTTATGTGTTCTTTCACCTAACCTTTGTATTGTGGTTGTATGTATGAATACTCGAAGGGTAGCCGCACGAAGACTTGATGAGGATATTGTTAAGGCGGGAGTCCCTCCACGTGGCAATCAAGATCCTCCTCTTGAAAAAGTTGCTACATATTACCAAGCTCTTGCCAATCCTCCGTCCATGATGGACGGGGACAAAAGAGCAGCCTTTCTCCATATTTCCCAAGCCAATAATACTCAAGAATAAACAATCACTACTCAAGCTCAATCCATGATGGCCCAAGCCAATCGGGAGGTGGTACCCTGAGGAGACAAACATGTTAGCACCATCGCCTACCGTTTGAGGGATTTCATAAGGATGAATCCCCCTACTTTCTATGGGTCAAAAGTGGAGGAAGACGCCCAAGATTTCATTGATGAAGTCTATAAAATCCTCTATGCTATGGGGTTGACTGCTACTGAGAAGATGGAGTTACCACCTAAAAACTCAAGGACGTGGCCCAAACTTGGTACGTGATATGGCGAGACAATAGGCCTTTAAGGTGTGGTCCGCTGACATGGGAGATTTTCAAGAAGGTTTTTCCTTGTAGGTTCTTTCCAAGGGTAAATAGGGAAGCTAAGGTGGAAGAATTCATTAATCTTCGTCAAGGAGGTATGAGTGTTCTTGATTACTCTTTGAAATTTACTAAGTTGTCCAAGCATGCTCCTTCCTTTGTTACCGACCCAAGGGATGAAATGAGTCCCTTTGTGATGGGAGTGTCTGATGACTTAAAATAAGAATGTCATTCAGCTATGCTGCATGATAATTTGAATATTTCTCGTTTCATGGGTCATGCTCACAAG
Organism: Solanum chilense; assembly: GCA_032847665.1. NCBI lineage: Eukaryota > Viridiplantae > Streptophyta > Magnoliopsida > Solanales > Solanaceae > Solanum > Solanum chilense. The sequence continues at coordinate 67,937,037 of CM064963.1, read as the reverse complement.
TGAAAGAGACATGATTTATGTGGAAGAGTAGATATTCTAATAGCGCAAAGTCATTTGATGGTGGCTCTTCAAAGGATAGGCTCGATATCCAAGATAAGCCTAGGTTCATAAAGAGGTTTTCTATTCAAGTTCCTTCCAAGTTCCCTAAGGCTCGTGATGATAGGGTGTCTAACCCTATGCCTAAAACGGCAGGGGTACTAGTTCACCAAACAAGAAGCTAACTTGTGGAGAGTGTGGCAAGAAGAATTATGGTGTTACCTCATGAGGATTTACAATTGCTTTAGTAGTGGTAAGATGGGCTACAAGGTAAAGGATTACCCAAACATGAAGGGTGAAACAAATGTAGTGGGAAATCTCAAACAAGTGGTTCGAATGTGGATCCTACATAGAAAAATTGTTTTTATGATCACCGCTCTAGGGGTGAGCAAGAGACTTCGCCTGATTAGTGACCGGTATGTTCAAAGTTTTCTTTATTGATGTATATGCTTTACTTGATCACGGTGCAACTTTGTCATTAGTTACTTCATTAGTAGCTAAAAAGTTTGATATTTTACCCGATATCTTGAATAATCTTTTTATGGTATCTACCTCGGTGGGCGACTCAGTTGTTGCTGAGAGAGTATATTTTTCACATTTGGTTTTACCCTCTAGACATAACTGGGGTCGTCGTCCTCTTTGAAGACTAAGACTAGCCTCTTAGTTTACATCATTGCATGCATAGGTCAAAAACACAGAAAACTTAAAACTTTTCATTACTTCTACTTGAAGGTTTACATAGACCTCTACATACACATAATATATATCTGTATCACTAAACAAAGACCCTTTCTATAGGAAGGTTACATAGCCTTCTATTTTTATTGCACATAAGTATATCAAAGATAACATCAATATAATATTCATAATAGATGTCTCTTCTCATAACCATCTAATAAGAGAGTATGAACTGGGCGTAATCCCAAACATCAATTAAGAATTCCTGACATGGGCTACACAATGTTTCATATACAATAGAAGGAAAGAAACATAGATGTCTTTAACTACTAAGCAAACTCCATAAGCTAGATAGTGGCATCACCCTCGACCTATGAAGACCTACCCTACTTGGATGATCATGACATCCAAGACATTCTTCAAGTTGTCTCCAAAGCACCTCAACGACCGGAACCTAAAATTTTAGGAAGAGGAAGAAATCGGGTAAGTACGCAACTTGTACTATGTATGAGACCATATGCATAAATATATAAAAACATGCTAAGAAAAGGGACATTTCATAAAGTATGCATTTTTCACTTAGAAACCTTTATGCACATTGAACGAGACCAATCCAACCAATATTTCATGTTCATCAATTCATATTAACAATAAGCATGAATAAGAGTACATTTCATTTTAAACAGAGCAAGTCAATTACTCATAAACCCCTATCAAGTCAACAAGTGTAATGAACAAGCAAAGCCCCATAACTTTACTCAAGCAAGTCAAGAAAAATGACTAACACCCTACTTCACATAACATGACATTTAAGAGTACATATCATCTTACTTAAGCAATATAAACCAACACATATTCATAAGTGAACTAATTAACGTGCAGTATCAATAAGGTGCAAGTTCATCATCTGCATAAAATATACCATCATAAACATAATCATAAATAATATCCTGCTAAGACTCTCTTCAAGACTAATTAGTGCAGTGCTTAAGTAAATTCCCATACCCCTACCCATACAAAATTATACCCATTAGGTCATCTTAGTTAGAGTTCAATCATTTAGTTCAATTTACCTTTTTGCAAAAATCTTGACCTAAACGACATAGACCACATGAGCTAATGTGGAATCCGGTGTCATAATACCTTACACCGAAGGAAGGCGGACTGCTTGCCAAAGTAGTACCACAACAAAAAACATACAACTACGTGGATCCACTAGCTAGTATGACTTTTGGGGCAACATAGTTCAAGAACTAGGAGATATAATTGGGAACAACTTTATGCTACTACTATTGTAGTCTCCAATCTCAAGAGTACATTTGTGATCCTATCTTCCCTTTGTGGGAAGGGTCACTCCTCACTCTTGTTCACTCGTTGCTAAGCAAGAGTCCCTTTTTAAAATATGTTTAAGCCTTTACTACAACCATAACTTAGTTTAGGTCATTGGGTCTAACCGTTGTGCAGTCGTCATCATCATCAATAGCTCAATAAGAATTGCATGAGTATTTATCCTTTCATTACAATTCATATAGGTGAGGTTAACACATTACATATCACTTCATAATAAAGCACATTGGTAATTCAGAACATCCTTTTAATATTCACATCTTAATCAACCTCAGAAGCATAGTCATGACATTTCGTTTTAGCATCATACCAACCCTGTCAATCCTACAAAAAATTCATACTCCTATACAACATCATAATTAAGTCACACTTGATCACAATTTGAGGGAATGAATATGGATTATAAGACTCACCAAGTATCCTTCATATTTTATCACCAAGATCTTACCATCAACCCTTGCTTCGACAAAATTAGGTCATAAAATCATCATAATTCAAGAACAAACACGATAATAATGCTGGGAGAATCATTTACTCACAATTCAATACTAGATCATAGCTTAAGACAAGATACTTAGATCAATTCACATCTTACTTCACAACCTTTATCACTTATCAAAAACTAGTATGAAAAGAATAAAATTCACCCTAATAAATTTATTATTATCATAAAAACATAATCTTATAGTAATTTAACCAATAAACAAGTCAATTGAATCAAATACAACCTAATTCATATCAAGATAAAACCTAGGGTTAAGGGTTAAGGGTCATATTCTACAAACTAGACCAAATCATAAAGATAGAGAATAATTAAGTTAGAATATATGTTAATCTATTCATATTATCCAAAATAAACCATAAACAAATCAATTCATAACATGATTTTCGAGATGGAGAAAAACCCACACGAAAACTCAACTTTTTAAAGTACTTTGAAGGAAACCTTTGAGGAAATAAGTCTAAAAGGTTAATTAGATACCATACCTCAATGTTTAATGAAGAATTTATGGTTAAATATCCCCTTTACAGCCCCAAAATCTGCCTCTAGCTTGTCTTCAATGGTTTCTTCCAATAGAGAGAGAAAGAAGAGAGAAGGAATAGAGTTTTGTTTTGAGAGTTGTAATTAGACTAATGGGGTTAGGCTCCTTATATGGGGGCCTCCTTTCTTTCCCATGCCCGAGATGGCCTTATGGGTAGCAGCCTCCCATCGAGATGGCCTTGTGGTCAACTTCTATTCTGCTGGTTGGAAGGTTCGTCCGGATCTCTTCCCCGGTCAACCCACTCAATATCCAAGAGAGGGTAGGGTTTTGGTGGCCGTAGAGACGGCGGATAACGCAACGGATGATACGTACTTGGAAATAAGCAGATCATAGATAAGTTTTTTCATGCCTTGACACTCCCTCAGTTCGTTCGGGAATCATGGTAGTCTTTTCATGGAGATTATTGGGAACGGAAATGTGCCTGGGGTTAAGAACAACGAGAGGGGGTTAATTAACCTAATTAGGTTTCCCTTATCCCCTAACTAACGACCTAACCCCTTAATTAACTAATTGTAACTTAATTAAAACATGTAGGAAAATTGTAGTGTTATTGACGACACAACGATCGACGGATTGTGGGTCAGTCGATGGCCTCGACCTCCTCCATGTTGCACATCCTTGTTTCTTTTCAGATACTTTTGTAGGTGAGGTATCCTCCATTTTTAAAATTGTTGGTCTACGGTTGGAAACGACGCCCCGTCGATCAACACACGACTCGTCGATGGTCCTCTCACAGGTGCACACTGCCCATGCAAGTGTTGACGCCAACGTTTAAGGGTCCTCCTAAAGGGATCTTAGTTGGTCCTTGGGCAGTCGTACATGGACGATTCAACCATGAATTTACATAAACACATGTTACCCACCGTTCCACCAATTTTCATGGATTTTGGACTCCTAAAATATAGTCAAATTGACTAAGGAACGCTACTACCTCTTTGAAAAAATTTCTGGACGTCCTTGGATGTTTTGGTTTCTAAGATTCCTAAATGACCTATTTTCATGAATATGACCCTTACAACAGTGTCTAGACCTTATGAAACTTATTTTAGGCTTTAAGATGAGTCTTGTATTTTTAAAATGTTACATTATCCCCCCCTAGGAACATTCGTCCCCGAATGACATTAAACTTCTTTTGAATGATTGAATAGACTCAAGACTAGCATCCCAACCAGTAACAACACATAACAACATAAACCAAATCTAAAGGTACAAGACAATTCAAAACTTCAATTACCATGCATAAGGCAAAATTATCACATCATGAGGTATTTTGTTCTCACAACAACATGATCTAAACATGTTTTACATGAGTCAATTATGCCAAATTTCAGCCCAACAACATGACATATCATTTCATAAGGACTCATCATATCAAAATTTACCACATAACTCAAACAAGCCAAAAAGCAAAATTTCAAGCTCAAGTGCACAACGTCACTGTAAGTAATTTTAAAGTAAACCAAAAATGCACATTTTGCAACACTTCTCTATAAATCAAAGCAACTTCAATTTTAGTCATTATTTTCATTATTAGTAAGAACTACTGACCTTGATTATCAAATAGATGAGGGAAAAGGGACTTCATATCGGCCTCGACCTCCTATGTTGCACCCTCAACTAGGTGATTCTTCCATAACACCTTTACGGAAGCCACCTCTTTGTTCCTCAATTTCTTTACTTGCGTATAAAGAATTTAAAATGGGACTTCCTCGTAAGAGAGATTATCCTTCACACCAAGACCCTCAATAGGATTGGGATAACCAAAACACTTTTTAAGCATGGATACATTGAAAACTGGATGAACCGAAGTCAATTCACTAGGTAGTTTTGATTCATAGCCAACCTTACCAACCCTTTGCAAAATTTCATAGGGACCCACATAACAAGGAATCAAATTCCCTTTCTTGCCAAATCTAACGACACCCTTCATAGGTGAAATTTTTAAATACACCTTATCACCTTCATAAAATTCCAAATCCCTTCTCCTACGATCGGCATAAAACTTCTGCCGACTATAGGCCGTTTGCAACTGGTTTCTCATGATATGAACTTTCTCCAAAGTCTTATTAGTCAAATAGGTACCCAGAAGAGAAGGATCACCCGCTTCAAACCATCCAATAGGAGACCTACACCTCCCACCATACAAGGCTTCATAAGGATCCATGGAGATGGATGAATGAAAACTATTAATATAAGACAACTCCACCAAAGGCAAATGCTTATTCTAATTCCCTTTGAAATCAATAATACAAGCCCATAACATATCCTCAAGGATTTGAATAGTACGTTCCACTTGACCATCTATTTGGGGATGAATAGTGGTACTCAACTTCACCTTAGTAGCCAACCCTTCTTGGAATGACCTCGAAAACCTAGATGTGAATTGTGTACCCCAACCCGATATGAGGGATAATGGAATACCATCGTGACAAACAATCTCATCTATGAAGATCCTATCAAATTCTGCAAAATAAGTAGACTTGATGCGAATAAAACGAGCAGACATCGTCAACCTATCCACAACCACCTATATAGAGTCATATTGCTTTTGAGTTCTAGGAAACCCACTACAAAATCCATATTTATGTCTTCCCACTTCCAAGTGGGAACTTGGATTTCTTGTAGTAAGACACCTGACTTTTGATGTTTTACCTTTACTTGTTGTCAATTCAAACTGTTAGCAACAAACTCCGATACATCCTTCTTCATACCTTCCCAACAATATACTTCCCTAAGGTCATGGTACATCTTTGTTGAACCCAAATGAATGGACTAGCGAGACCCATGCCCTTTCTCAAGGATACGGTCCCTCAACCCATACACTTTTGGAACACAGAATCTCCCTTGGTACCTTAAAACACCATGCCCTCTAAGGAGAATGACTCATTTAATTTACCAAGTACCTACTTCTTCAACTCCATCAATGGTTTATCAAGGTGTTGTTTGGACTTTACCTCAACTACCAAGGATGACTCGGACATATTATGAACTATGAAACCTCCATTCGGAGAATCTTCCAACCTCACACCCAACCTAGCCAACCTATTCACATCTTTCACTAGGTCTCTCTTGGCTTCATCTATGTGCGACACACTACCCATCATCATATGACTTAGAGCATCCGCAACCACATTGGCTTTTTCGGTGTGATAAAGAACACCCATGTCGTAATGTTTCAACTATTATAACCACCTTCTTTGTCAGAGATTCAACTCATTTTCGGTAAACACATATTGGACACTCTTATGGTCGGTATAGACATCAACATGGACACCATTTAAGTAATGCCTCCATATTTTCAAGGCAAACACCACAGCCACTAACTCAAGGTCATGAGTTGGATAGTTTCTCTCATGCACCTTAAGTTTCCTAGAAGCATAGGCTATCACCATCCCATGTTTCATAAGAACACACCCTAAACCAATATGGATGCATAATAATGCACAAAAAAACTCATTTGTACCCTCTGTTAAAGTCAACACAAGAATGGAAGTAAGCCTATCTTTTAACATTTGGAAGCTTCTCTCACATGCCTTTGACCACTCAAATTTCTTACACTTTTCGGTTAAAGTAGTCAATGGATATGCAATGGATTCAAAACCTTCCATGAACCTTTGATAGTTACCCGCTAAACCCAAGAAACTCCTAATATCGGGTGCAGTCAATGGTCTAGGAAATTTTTTCACCGCCTCCATTTTCAATAGGTCAACCTTAACTCCTCACTAGAGATGATATGACCAAGAAATGCCATCGAATTAAACCAAAAACTTGTATTTTATATATTTGGCAAACAATTGTTATTTTTTAGGTACTTACAACACCACCCTCAAATTGTTCATGTCATCACCCTTATTTTTCAAATATACCAAGATATCGTTAATGAAGACAATGACAAATGAGTCTAGGTAACTTCAAAAAATCCAATATATTAGGTCCATAAACGTCCCAAGAGCATTAGTGAGACCAAAGGACATTACTAAGAACTCATAGTGACCATCTAGTCCGAAATGTTGTCTTTGGTATATCCTCACTTTTAACCCTAAGTTGGTGATACCCCGATCTCAAGACAATCTTAGAAAAGTAGATAGCCACTTGGAGTTGGATCAAACAAGTCTTCAATCCGAGGGACAAGATACTTATTCTTAATAGTGACTTTATTGAGTTGGCGGTAATCAATACACATTCTTCATGACCCATCCTTCTTCTTCACGAACAAAATCGGAGCACCCCATGGAGAAATAGTAGGTCTTATGAAGACTATGTCCAGTAAAGCTTTGAGTTGAGCCATCAACTCTTTCAATTCGGCCAGATCCATTCGATAAGGAGGAATTGAGATGGGATTTGTATCTGATAGCAAATCGATACCAAAATCAATTTACAGTTCATGAGAAATACTCATTAGGAAAAAGACCTCTGGAAATTCACTCACAATAGGGACCGACTCAATGGGAAGAATTTTGGAGTCTAGATTTTGGACTCTTACAATATGGTATAAACAACCTTTAGAGATCATTTTGAATGCATTTAAATAAGAGATGTTACGGCCTCTAGGAATTGAATTTTCCCCTTCCACTCAACAACGGGTTCATTTGGAAAGTTAAACTTCACCACCATTGTCCTACAATCAATTAAGGCAAATCAAGCATGCAACCAATCTATACTCAATATAATATCAAATCAAGCATATCAAGTTCTTCTAGTTTAACATTTAGACAACAAGTGCAATAACCAAGTAATGCCCCATAACCCTACTCAATCAAGAAAACCCAACAAAGGACTATAAGCAATGACTAACTTAGCCCCATAGACCACTAGAACTAAGTATGGAATCAGGTGTTGTAAAACCTTATACCGATGGAAGGTAGTCTACCTGCAAAAGTAGTACCAAACATGAACATAGCATCTATGTGGATCCACTAGCTAGTATTCCTATGGTGGAAACATAGTTTATGGAGCGTGGGGGCTGACATGTAAACATCACACTATCAACTTTTGGGACTATAAGGCTATCCACCCTGTTATAACCATGGTGAACCATACATTCTCTCCTTGGGAAGGCGCCACCGGTCACCTACAAGTTCACTTCTAAGCTAGAGTCCCTTTGAAATGTCTTTAAGCCGTTATTAATAATCATAACTTAATTTAGGTCATAGGGTCTATCCCTTATATAATCATCATCATAGCTCAATAGGAATTGCATGAACATTGTCCTTTCATTATAATTTACACATATGAGGTTAGCATATTTACATAATAACATTATGATAAGGCACATATATATGTCATCACCATCCTTATATCACTACCTCTTATCCACCAACTCACAAGTCATAATTCAAGACATTCCAATTCAACATCATACCAACCCTAAGCAATCTTCTCATAAGGTACAGTACAATACAACTTCATCACTAAACACAAGTAATCATAATTGAAGTAAATGATTGAGATCACAAGACTTAACCAGATCTCCTTTACAAGTCATCACAAAGGTTTTACCATCAACCATAATATTCAAGCCAATGATGGGTGTAATATCTTCACATAATAGTAATTAACATAACAATGAAATCAATTGCATCATCACTATCCTAATTAACATCTATTCATACCCTAGGGTTAGGGGAAATATTTTATCATGATTTCTTCAAGAAATAGATGTAATACCAACAATATGTTACCCTAGGAAGTCCATGAATGAATTATAATAGATAAAACAAGTCTATAAATCAATACATTGATCAATTTCCATCAATTCATAAGCAAGATTCAAGATTTGGGGAATTTGGGGAAAGGACACGATCTACATGAAATTCCATCAATTAACATCAATGAACCAACAATATACACTTAACTAGTCATAGGCAATTACAATTAATAATAATCCACCATCAATTAGAAGTTTAGAAGAAAACCCATTAGAATAGAAAAATCATTTGACTTTTTGGGTGTTTTAGAAATCAACTTTGAGAGGACCTCTTGGGGAAATGAATCCCAGGAGTGAAGAATCCATACCTTAATGAATATTAATTCATGAAATTCAAGTAAAATACTAGGGAAAGTGGTATTCTTCTTCAAACTTTGTTCTTTTTTCAGTATAGGTTGAATAGAGAGAGAAAGTAGAGAAAGGTGAGGGCTTTTGGGTTTTGATTTTGGGGATTTGATTTTAGTGAGTAAAATGTGAGGATAACTGCTTTAGAAACAATATATAGACCTTCCACGAAATCACCAAAAGGCCCCTCACTTAAGTTGACCCTTTAATGAAGTTAAACTTGAATTTCAAATTTTAGATTTTCATCGTGGAACAAGTTAACGCAGAAGAGCGGCTCGCACATAATTTTATAATTTAGTTTTCGCGACAGAGGATTCCACAGACTTGAGTTTTGACCCAAGGCCACCCAATTCTATGACGCAAACTTTTTTCTGCTAACTTTAACTTGGTTGCTGCTTTGGTAGCTTGCAAGGCCAAGTTTGGGGTCCTTTCTGGACCTCTAGGGAGATCCATGCGGGGTCGGTCAAGAAAGTTTACACCCTATATACATGGTTTTACCTATAAAAAGTAATTTTCTATGTTTTTGACCTCATACTACACTTGTAAACTCTTTTGAAACCTAAGGACATTTCACTAGATAAATTTGAGTAGCTTCTGGATGCCATGGACGTTTGTTGATGTCTTGACACTAAAAATTCCTAAATGGTTTATAAATATTATTTTAGGCCTTATGATTGTTTTAATAAGATTATATCAACATGTTAGGCGCTGGCTAAGTTCTTGGACTTTTGGAGTGTTATAATAAGACTCTAGAGGCACGGAATATGAATACAAGAAGATGAGAGTTTCCTAAGCATCACATAGTCTCTCATTTATAAGTTTGGCATGCTTCACAATTATGAATAGGAAACTACATAGACGTTGTTTAATGATACATCCATCCTAAATTTATTCAACGTCATGCTCTGGTACCAAGTTTATCACATCCGGGAAGCACCTTGTCACATCCGGGGAGCACCCTCTAGACGTAATCGGCGGTTTCGTCCTCTTTGAGGACTAAGACTAGCCTCTTAGATTACATTACATTCATAGGTCAAAAATGTAACAATTCAAAAGTTTTCATTACTTTTACATTGAGGTTTCCATATACCTCTACATAGACTATAGTTATATCAATTATACATAGACCCTTCATATACGAAAATTACATAGTTTTCTACTTTTTTTTTTGCAGATAGATATATAAAATTTAGTCTCAAATGGATGTCTCATCTCATAACCATCTAAGAATAATATATCAATTTTTTCATAGCCCATACATCAATGTAATAAAGCCACATACAGGCTTTACAATGTTTAGTACACAAATTAAAAGGAAAGAACATAAGAGTCTTAATACTAAAAAAACTTCATAAGCTTGACAGTGACATTGCCCTCGGAAAGTTAGGACCTACCCAACTTGAATGAATAAGAATTCCAAGCCTTCCTTTAATGTCGCCTCAAAGACCTTCAACGTCCGGAACCTAAAATTGTGCGAAAAAGGGAGAAAATGGGGTTCGTACACCACTTGCACTAAGTATGAGACCATATGCATACATATTATCAAATCATGCTTAAAAGGGACCTTCCATGAAAACATGATATTTTACCCGTTAGAAAGCATTAAACACATTCAAGAAGACCATACCAATAAATAAGGCATATTAATTAAGTCTATAACATGTACATCACAATTCCAACAATGCTAAGTCTAGTCAAGTCAACTTGCATATGACATAATTGGACACATAGTCAAATCAACTTCATCATCAAGTTATAATAACAACAAGCATAGATAAGAGTTCATTGTAACATGCCAAAGCAAAACAATTACCAATGAAACCTCAGTAAGTCAATTAGTGTAATGACCAATCAAAGCCCTATAGCCCTTGTAATATTCCAGAAAATGTTCTTTTGTAGTAAAGAGTCTATTAGGTTTTAAAAATATGTATTGGGGTACATAGGCCCAATTCCCAATATTGAGTAATATTGGGCATGTTAGAGAATATTGGTTGAAGAGTGTTAGCTAATTTTTATGTATTAACAAGTAAATTAAGATATACTTTGATGTTGATTAAGTAGTGCCCAAGGACATAGTGAGGATCCTTGGGACAAGAAGTGAACTTTCGAAGTCCAACTACAATTTTAACAAGTAGGAAAGTGCACTGCAACACATATGCAAGCACATGTTCTACGACCGAGCAACCAAGCCCAACCAAATTCGGTTAGGGCGGTTAGAGGGCAGGCGTGCATCGGGTCAAGCCACGAGGGGCTGAGCTTCCTAACCAACCCTAGGCTCTAACTAACTTACCTAACTAGCTAACTAACCTAGGAATAACTAAAATAAACTAACTAGTGTTCCAAAAATCCTAAGACCTCACCGGGTGACACTAACTGAGTAGCTAACTAAAGAAACATCCTAGTACCTAACCTAGGATAGTCCAAAGGGGTTGGTTGTGGTCCTAATGACTTAGGGGGTAGTATAGTAATTACCGTAGGTAACTTAATTAATTAAATTAAAAACTTAATTAATTAATTTAAATTCATGGTCAAACCGAACCCTTAGCGAATTTTTCAGAATTTGGCTAAGTCAAATGCTCTCCTATTTTTAGTAAATTTAAGAGGGCATTTTGGTAATTAGCTAATTGAATTATTCAATTAAGTTATTTAGCCTATGTTGTATTAGGTAATATTAAGTCCTAAGACTTAGACTCACGTTTATCAAGTAGAAACCCTCACGACTGAAAAATAGTGAACAAACATAAGAAAAACAGATCAGTTCTCCTTAGGCGATTTCAAAGCAATTCTTCAAGATTTTCGTGCAAAGTACAAGGTGGTCTTCGTAGATTAAATTCTATTGTAAGGTATGGGTTTTGTCTCATTGATCCTTTACTCAGGAGGCTTTTCAAACGTTTTGAATTCAAGAAAACCGAAACTAGGACTGTTCCTAATGGAATTGTCGAACGTTCATCTTCCTAGTTCTCCCTATTTCTGATTCTAGTAGTATGTATAATTTAAATTATAAGAATGCTGTTGGTATGTGGTGCTAACTAATTGGTATGTTTAGGTTTCTGTGATTTGATATTGTCGAATGAGACCTATAGGTTAGATCCATATGACTAGAGTATTATTTACATGAAATAAGAAAAGGTGTACTGCTAATTGTGTTTGAGAAGATGAAATTGTTATGAGTCATTTATGGAATTCAGTTTACTATTGAAAGGAATGAAGGTTTCGATTACTGTGTGTGTTTACAGTAGATATGTCTGTAAATGTTTGGAATGCAATGTTTCCGAGAAGAAATAAGAATGATAATCAAAGCTAGTTAATAAATCTTCAATGCCAAATCAACTTTATAGCTTTGACAAACTAAGCACTGAATTTTTCCTATGAGCTAATCAAATTATAAAAGAAGGCTTGCTTAAAATGATGAGATTAATTGACTTGGCTAGTGACAATATCGTGACAAGTGTTTAGTGAAAGTTTGGTATATGCCAATAAATTAGCCAGCAATATTATTTCAAAATAAAATATAATAGAACTGGCCAATGACTAAGTCATACCAATTTTATATGGCCAATGTAAATTATGATGTTCTTTTAAGGCCAAATACATGTTAAAGATTGACCTGACAAGATGTATCTCAACTAACTCATAAACTAGGGTATGCCAATGATTGGGACAAGTCCCAACATACCCTATCTAAATGAACTTGTGAACATAGTAGCACATTGAATAAGTCCTTATAACTTTCATAAAGAGTGGTAAAAGACTACCAATTAGAACAGTATAAGGTGAGTAATGAAATAACTAAAAGCTTATGAGTTATGAAATTGACCTAGAATGGGGTATTAATGAAAATGACACAAGTCTCACTTGCACCTAAACAATTATGTTAAAGATACTAACATAAGTGGGTGTTAGAAATCGTGAGACAAGTCTCATTAACACCATAATGATAATGTAAGATTTATGCTCACTTTCATCAAGTATAGAAAGGGATGACAAGTCATCCGTTGAGCTAAGCATAACTCATACTAGAAGCAAGATTCCATAATGTATGAATCAACTCCAAAATTGTTAAAGCATGATAAATTGAGCTAAGAACCGATAGACTAGTAATGAGCCTGTGCAAGCACATGTAAGCCTCATGAGATGAGACTACCACCAAGGTGGATAAGGGTCTCCAAAGTCTCCTAGTCTTTGAACTATGTCGCCAGCATAGGTTATTGGCTGGTGGATCCACCTAAGAAAGCTAGGAAGTATTTGGTTTCACTTTGGCCGGTGAACCACCTCTTTTCTGTGTAGGGAAGACATTGGATTTCATGTTAGCTCACATGATCTATGTCGTTTAAATTCTAAAGATTTATTTAAGAGAGTAATAAAGAAATAAAGGAAGAACTATGAAGATTAGGGGTGTTCGTATAGGATGATCAAAGGTTGAGGCTATACTAAGTAATGATGTAAGTCATTCTTAGTTATTGCAAAGAAAGATCCCAGTGGAAGTCTTAAAAGAATATCCTAAGTCAACCTAGCGTGTTCAAAGTGAACATGAGATCAAAGAAGAAGAAATTCAAGTTCAAAGTGAACCAAATAAGCAAAAGCACAAGTATATCAAATCATCAATATTTGATAACAATGAAGTTTTAAAAGTTATTGGCTTATGCCAATAAAGGAAGCAAAACATAATGACTCATAAATTGGAGTATGAATATATGCCCCAGAATCTTTATATTACGCTAATGATCAAATAATGGTCATAGCCAATAAAGATTGACTTATAAAGATTTCATGCCCAATTTAACAAGAATGGAAAGAATAACTTGTGAATAGGGTAGTCAAATCATTTCTTTGGTCTTTTTGATTACTTACTTTATTCATTATAGGATTGGGACTAGAATGAATCATTGCACTCATAAGTAAAACATAAGATCAAAGGAGATCATTGAACTGCACAACAGAAAGAAAAAAACTGATAAATAAATTAAGGCTGGGAGATGGAGCTCTCGGCCTAAGGGGGGCAAAAATATTAACTTTTGCTTGAGTTGTTTTAAAATTATGTTCATGATTCCAAGGTTTTATGTTCATATAGAAAATGAGTTTTGTGATTTAAATGTGTGAAAATATGTCATATTCATATCATAATTCATAAATAACTAATTAGGAAAGTGAAGTGACTTCACTTTCCAATGATGGCATGTTGCTATAGGAAGAGCTTTCCTTGATCATGAATAGTCCTTATTTGTTTATGTGCATACAAATATAATTAGTACAAGTGTGTAATAACCCATATACAATTACTATTTTCATAGGTGAACGTCCTTGAAGAATATTGAAGATTAGTTGAAGCTGTTTGGACTAGTACTTCAAGATATAGGTAGGTTCTCTTGAATTCAAGGATGCCTACGCTTTATCTTCTAGCTTTAGTAGATGAGACATAGCTAGTGGGTGTTTTCCCTAGTGTTTCCTTTCAAACATTTGTGCAGGCTTTCGTGTGGAGGCCGGTTTGGCAACTATTAACGATATTATGAATTCTTCATTTGAATTGTTCAATTTGTTAAAAGATGGTTGTTTATTTTGAGCTGTTAGTATATCATTCTTATGCAATAATTATATGAAGTCTAAGTACACCTCAGTAGACATAAAAAGTCTTAAATTTTGCGCTAAATTTAACTGCATGATTGTGATGAAAGCTAAAAAGAGGCTTTTCTGCGACCTCAGAGAGGTTAACGAGGTCGGTTTCATCTAGGGTCTAGGACCCGGGTGTGACAACCCTATTCAATAAAGTAAACTCAACAAGAACCATGACTAACATCCAACTTCAAATAGACCAACATATATTCGTATATGAAACTAATGATCATGGAGTATCATCAATGCGCAAGAAACATCATATATATAACATGTGCAATTATAACCATATTCATATATAAGAACATCCTCCTAAGATTTCCCTAAAGTCTAACTAGTGCAATGTTTAGGTAGAGTCCCATACCCCTACCTAGACTAAGCTAAACCCCTTAGGTTATCCTAGTTAGAGCTCATTCCTTTAGTTGTTTTACCTTTGGGGAACATCTTGACTTAACCGACATACACCAAATGCGATAATGTGGAATCCGGTGTCATGAAACCCTACACCGAAGGAAAGCAGACTACTTACCAAGATAGTACTAAAACATGAACATACGAATAACGTGGATCCACTAGCTAGTATTCCTATGGGGGCAACATAGTTCAAGAACTATAATATATATTTGGAACCCTCTTTATGATACATGCATTATTGTCTCCAATCTCAAGATTATATTAGTGATCCTACCTTCCCTATGTGGGAAGGGACACTCCTCACTCTAGTTCGCTCGGTGGTAAGTTAGAGTCCATTTTGAAATGTCTTTAATACCTTTATTGATCATCATAGGTAACATAGGTTATAGGGTCTATCCCTTATATAATCATCATCATCATAGCTCAACAAGAATTGTTTGAGTATATTCCTTTTATCACAATTCATATAGATGAGGTTAGCACATTTACATATCAGTTCATAAAAAGGCACATTGGTAAATAAGCCCCATCCTTATAACATTAACTTCTTAGCCAACACCTCACAAAGAATATTTAAGACATTTCAATTCAAAATCATACCAACGCTATAAATCTTAATACAAGATGTACTTCAATGCAATTTCATCACTTAATCACAATTTAACACAATTGAAGTAAAGAATAGGTATTTCAAGGCTTACCAAGTCTCCTTCATAATTCATAATCAAGGTCTTACCATCAACCCTTAAATCAAACCAATTAGGGTGTAATATCATCATACATCAATAACCAACATGATAACAAAACATATTAAAGCAGAACACCACAATCCATCACTAGTTCATAGCTTGAGATAAGAAACTACGATCAAAGTCATAATCTATATCAATTACTCAAGAACTAGCATGATAGGACTATAAGTCATCATAATCTATTTACAAGTTGTACTATGACATCAACTAGAAGTAATTCACCCAATAAACAATCAATGAAACCAACATTACTCAATTCATATCAAGATCACAACCTAGGGTTGAGGCCTAAAGGCTGTCTTCTATAAACTAGACCACTCCATCAAGAAATAACATAATGAGTTATAATACATGTTAATCGATTCATAGTATCCAAAAGAAATCATAAAAAATGTAATTCATCAGATAAATTTTTAGATTTGAAAACAAAAGATATGAAAACTCAAGTTCTGAAATCAATTTGATGGAACCCTTTAAGGAAAAAAGGTCTCAACGGTGAAAGGAATATCATACCTAAATAATTCATGAATGTTGATTAAGAAATTCTACCCTTTTCAGACCTTGAACCCACCCCTATGTGGTATTCAATGGAGTTCATGAATAAGAGAGAGAAAGAAGACAGAAGGAAGAGAGCTTGGGTTTGGGAATTATGAGAGCTTCAATTAGTCTAATTAACTCAGGGGCTTTATGTAGGCGGTTAACTAACTTAACCAGACCTCCCCTAACCCCTAATTAACCTCCTAACTAATCCAACTAATTAAATGAATTAATTTGAAACGTGAAGAAAACAGGACCCTCACAGACGACACCACGATCGACGGATCGTGTGTCCATCAACGGGCACTGTGCACTTCCGTGCTACACACTGTCGATGAGTTCAGAGACTATGCAAAATAGGCTTCCCATGGATTTTTTTAATTTTCCATTCCTGGAAGCAGTCCACACCCCGTTGATTCAACAATGAATCGTGGGTTGCATCCGTTGGTGGACACTGCCTTGGGCAGGCTTTGACCCGAAAATGCAAAGGTCCTCCTCAAGGGCCCTTGGTTGGTCCCTAGGGAGTCGTGCCTGGAATTTTATACTAACAATAAAATCTAATACATTTTAGACACTCATCCACAAATTTTTATGATCTTCTGACACCTAAAAGCTAGTCAAATATGCTAAGGCACGCTAGTACCTCATTGAACTTGTTTCCTGACGTCATGGACGTTTTTGGACATTTTGACTTCTTAACTTCCTAAATGACTTATATTAATTATAATAGACCTTAAAATAGTGTCTAAACCTTTTGACACTCATGTTAGGCTATAGAACACATCTTAGATTTTCAAAGTGTTACATTATCCCCCCTTAGGAACATTCATCCCCGAATAATACTAAAATCATTGAAAGGAAGGAATAGAGTAAAGACTAGCAGCCCAAACAACAACAATACATTATAATATCATTTACAACATCAATCATATTATTTACAGAAGGCAATTCAAAACTTCAATTACCTCACATAAGGCTCAAAATCACATTATGAGGAATTTCCTTCTCACAACAACAACATGAGCTCAACATACCTTATATGAGTCAGTTATGCCAAAGTTAAACTTAACAACATGCTATATATCATGGCATAAAGTCTCACCATATAAAAATGCACAACATAATTTAAAACAAGCCAAAGAGCAACATTTTCAGGTCAAAAGTATATTTCACTGTAATTACTGTAATGACACCAAAAATGCATATATTTGCAAAACTTCACCAAAAATAAAGAAACTTTAATTTTAGTCATTATTTTTATTGTTAAGAGGAATGACAATTACATATTAAAAGATTAGGGTAATGAGACTTCATGTCGGCCTCGGCCTCCCATGTTGCACCCTCAACTAGGTGGTTCTTCCATAACACCTTTACGGAAGTAACCTCTTTGTTACTAAATTTCTTTACTTGCCTAGAAAAGATTTCAAACGGAACCTCCTCATAAGAGAGGTAATCCTTCAAACCAAGACCCTCAATAGGAAGGATAGACTCGGGATCAGCTGTACACTTTTTAAGAATAGAAACATGGAAAACCCAATGAACCTTAGCCAATTCACTAGGGAGTTTGAACTCATAAACAACCTTAACAACCCTTTTCAAGATTTCATAGGGAGCCACATAACGAGGACACCACTTCCGTTTCTTGCCAAATCTAACCACCCATTTCATAGGTGAAATTTTCAAGTACACTTTATCACCTTCTTAAAATCTAAATCCCTTCTCCTATCATTGGCATAAGACTTTTGCCGACTATAGGCCGTTTGCAAGCGATTTCTTATGATATGAACTTTATCCAAAGTCTTGTAAATCAAATCGGGACCCAAAAATGAAGACTCACACACTTCAAACCATCCAATTAAAGATATAAGTCTTCTACCATACAAGGATTCATAAGGAGACATGCATATAGATGAATGATAGTTATTGTTGTAAGCGAACTCCACCAAAAGCAAATGCTTATCGCAATTTCCCTTAAAATGAATAATACAATCTCTAAGCATATCCTCAAGGGTTTGAATAGTACGCTCCGCTTGACCATCCGTTTGGGGATGAAAAGCGGTGCTTAACTTCACCTTGGTACCCAACCCTTCTTTGGATGACCTCCGAAACCTAGATTTGAATTGTGTACCCCTACCTGATTTGATGGATAAGGGGATACAATGGCGACACACAATCTCATCTATGAAGATCCTTTCATAATCTTCTGCGAATAAGTAGAATTGACAGGAATGAAATGAGCGGATTTGGTCAACCTATCCAGAACCAACCATATAGAGTCATATTGCTTTTGTGTCCCAGGCAAACCTACCACAAAATCCATATTGATGTCTTCCCACTTCAAAGTAGGAACTTGGATTACTTGTAGTAAACCACTCATCTTTTGGTGTTCGACTTTCACTTGTTGGCAATTTGGACAATTAGCAACAAATTCCTCCATATCCTTTTTCAAACCTTCCCACCAAAATACTTCCCTAAGTTCATGGTACATTTTTGTCGAACCCAAATTAATGGAGTAACGGTAACCATGAGCTTCCTCAAGAATCCGGTTCGTCAAACCATCTACATTGGGAACACACAACCTTATTTGATACCTCAAGATACCATCTCCCCTCTAAGGAGAATAACTCATTAAGCTTACAAAGATCCGCATCCTTCAACTCCATCAATGGTTGATCAACGTGTTGTTTAGACTTCACCTCAACCACCAAAGAGGACTCGAAGATATGATAGACAATAAAAGCACTATTCGGAGAATCTTCCAACCTAACACCCAATCTAGCCAACCTATGAAAATCTTTCACTAGGTCCTTCCTGTCATCCTTTATATGGGACACACTCTCCTTCGTCATACGACTTAGAGCATACGAAACCACATTGGCCTTGATAGGGTTATAGAGAACACTCATGTTGTAATTATCCAATAATTCCAACAACCTTCTTTGTCGGAGATTCAACTCTTTTTGAGTAAACACATATTGGTGGCTGTTGTGGTCGTTATACACATCAACATGAACACCATCCAAGTAATGTCTCCATATTTTCGAGGCAAATTTATTGCCGCTAACTTAAGATCATGAGTTTGATAGTTCCTCTCATGCACCTTGATTTTCCTAGAAGCATAGGCTATTACTTTCCCATGTTGCATAAACACACACCGTATACCAACTCGTGATGCATCACAATACACAATGAAGCCCTTTGTACCCTCTGGTAAAGTCAACACTGGAGCGGAAGTAAGCCTATATTTCTAAATTTGGAATCTTCTCTCGCATGCTTCCAACCACTCAAAATTTTTACTCTTTTGGGTAAAATTAGTCAAGGAAGATGCAATGGACGCAAAACCATCCACAAACTTCCAATAATAACCTGCTAGACCCAATGAATCCTAATGGTTGTTGGATTTAATGGTCTAGGCCAATATTTCACTTCCTTCATTTTCCTTGGATCAACCTCAACTCCCTCACTAGAGATTATATGACCAGGAAGCGTCAGTGACCTCAACCAAAACTCACATTTGATATACTTGATAAATAAATTGTTATCCTTAAGCACTTGCAACACCACCCTGAAATGGTTCATGTGTTCTACCTCATTTTTCAAATATACCAACATGTCGTTCGTGACAAATGAATCTAGGTAACTTCAAAATACACTATTCAAGAGATCCGTAAATACCTCAGGGGCATTAGTGAGACCAAAGGATATTACTAGGAACTTATAATGATCATATCTAGTCCGAAATGCCCATTTTTGTATATCCTCAGCTCTCACCCTAAGTTGGTGATACCCTGATCTCAAATAAATCATAGAAAACTAGCTTTCCCCTAAGATGTGATCAAACAAGTCTTCAATCTGAGGGAGAGGATACTTGTTCTTAGTAGTGAGTTTATTGAGTTGGTGATAATCGATAGACATTCTAAGAGAACCATTTTTCTTCTTCAAAAGCATAACCGGATCACCCCATGAATAAATATTAGGTCTAAGAAGGCCTTTGTCTAGTAAATGTGTAAGTTGAGCCTTCTACTCTTTCAATTCGGCCAGAGCCATCCGATAAGGAGGAATTAAAATGGGATATGTAGTAATAAATCGATAACAAAATAAATTTATATTCGGGAGGAACACCAGGAAGATCATTAGGAAAGACCTTCATAAATTCCCTCACTACAGGGACAGCCTCAATGAGAGGAATTTCGGAGTCTAAATCTTAGAATCTTACTACATGGTATAAACACTGTTTAGATATTATTTTACAAGCCTTAAGACAATAGATGATACGACCTCTAAGAATGAATTTCCCCTCTTGCACTCAAAAACGGGCTCATTTAGAAAGTTAAACTTCACCACCCTCGTATCACATTCTATAAAGGCAAAGCAAGCATGCAACCAATCTATACCCAAATGACATCAAAATGAAGAATATCAAGTTCTACTAGTATAACATCAGTAACTATGTTGGGAAACATTGTTGGACAATTTCTATACACCCTGTTTGCAACAACCAACTCACTCACCGGGGTAGACACCATAAAATGTTCATGCAAGATATTGGGCAAGATGTCAAACTTTTTAGCTACTAGAGGAGTAAAAAATGACAAGGTAGCACTAGGATTAAGTAAGGCACATACATCAATAGAAAAGACTATCAACTTACCGGTCATTACGGCAGAGAAGTCGCTTGCTCACCCCTAGAGAAGAGAGCATAAGAGTGATTCTTCTTCGGAGCATCATTAGAACAACTTAATTTCCCACTCTCCTTGTCTTTCCCCTTTACATTTGGGCAATCTCAAAACTTGTGCCCACTTTTTCCACAACCAAAACAGTTATCTGTTCCCTTAAGCCAAATTCCATAGTGCATCTTGCCACCCTTTCCACAAGTTGACTTCTTGTTTGGTGAACTAGTACCTCTTCCCTTTTGAGTCTTAGGGTTAGAAACCCTATAATCCCTAGTCTTACGGAACTTAGGAGGAACTTTATTAGACACCCTCTTCTTGAACCTAGGCTTTTCTTGGATATCAAGCCTACCCTTTGACGAACCACCATAAAAAGATCTTGTCGTTTTGGTATATGTACTCTTTCTCTTAGACCTTGCCTCTTCCACTTGTTGATCATGAACAATGAGACGAGAAATGTTCATATCGTCATGTAGCATAGCCAAATGACATTCCTCTTCCAAGTCATCCAACAATCCCATCACAAAGTTGTTTATTTCATCAATAGGATCGAAAACCAAAGAAGGAGTATATTTTGACAATTAAGTGAATTTCAAGGAGTATTCAAGTAAACTCATACCTCCTTGACGAAGGTTGATGAACTCCACCTCTTTAGGTTCCTGCTTCTCACTAGGAAGAAATCTATCAAGAAAAGCCTTTTTGAACACCTCCCAAGTCACGGGTCCACGCCTCAAAGGCCTATTGTCCCTCAATTAGACGTACCATGATTGAGCCACATCTTTGAGTCGGTAAGTGGATAACTCGATCTTATCACTAGTACCCAACACCATTGCATAAAGGATCTTGTAGACTTCATCCTAGTGAAATCCCTAAAACGGGAGATCATGGTGCCCACATGTGGTTTACTCGGGATACAACCTCCCGATTCACTTGGGTCGTCATGGCTTGAGCTTATGAGTGAAAGCATGTGCTTGAGTAGTAATGGCATGGTCAATGTGGAGAAAACCAGCCCTTATGTCACCGTCTGTAAAAGTAGGAGGAGGATTGACCAGAGCTTGGTCATCATCAATTTCTTCCTCAAGAAGAGGATTTTGATTGCTTTGGGGAGGATCTCTCGCATTAGCAATCACTTCGAAGAAAGAGATAGTTTCCTAAGCCTCATATAGGTTCCTATCCATAAGTGTGGCGCGCTTCACAATTATGAATACGAATTTACATAGACATGGTTGAGATATTCATCAACTCGAAGATATTTAGCCTCATGATCTGATACCAAGTTTGTCATATCCAGGGTGCACCCTCTAGACGTAATTGACGTCGTCGTCCTTAGGTTAAAAATGCAAAAAATTTAAACTTAATATTACTTTAACATTGATGTTTACATATATTTATACATATACTAAATAGTTATATAAAGTATACATAGACTTTTTATATTGGAAAATTACATAGTGTTCTAATTTTATTGGACATAGATATATAATATGTCACATGGTCTTAAATGGATGTCTTATCTCATAACCATATAACAAGAGTATATCAAATTGGACCTAGCCCATACATCAATATAATAAATCCACGTATAGTCTATATATTTTTTAATACTCAAATAAAAGGAAAGAACATAAGATTCTTAAAACTAAAACAACTTCATAGCTTGATAGTGGCATTGCCCTCGGAAAGTGAGGACCTACCCAACTTGGATAAATAAGAATTCGAAGATTTTCTTCAATGCAGTCTCAAATCCCTTCAACTAGTGGAACCTAAAATGTTGGGGAAAAGGGAGAAGATGAGATTAGTACACAACTTGTACTAAGTATGAGACCACATGCACACATATTATCAAATAATGCTAAAAAGGGACCTTTAATGAAAACATGTTAGTTGACCATTTAGAAGCCTTATGCACATTGAAAAAGACAATACCAATCAATAAGACATATTCATTAAGTATAAAGCATGTATATAACATGACCAACTATGATAAGTCTAGTCAAGTCAACATGCTTATCAAATAATTGGACACATAGTCAAAGCAAATCCATCATCAAGTTATAATAGCAACAACCATAGATAAGAGTTCGTTATAACATAACCAAAGCAAGAGAATTACCCATGAACCCTAATAAAGTTAACTAGTGCAAAGACCCATAACCCTACTCAATCAAGTAAGCTCAATAAGAACCATGACTAGCATCCAACTTTACATAGCAATTCATTTAAGGGTACATAGCATCATACTTTAGACATATATACCAACACATATTCATAGTGAAACTAATCATCATGTAGTATCATTAATGTGAAAGAACATCATATGCATAACAAGTGCCAGTATAAGCATATTCAAATATAAGAACATCCTCCTAAGACTTCCCTCAAGGCTAACTAGTGCAATGTTTAGGTAGAGTCCCATATCCCTACCTAGACTAAGCTAAACCCCTTAGGTTATCCTAGTTAGAGTTCAATCCTTAAGTTCGTTTTATCTTTTGGGAACAACTTGCCCTAACCGACATAGACAACATGAGATAACGTGGAATCCGGTGTCGTGAAACCCTACACCGAAGGAAGGCAGACTACTTGCCAAGGTAGTACCAAAATATGAACAATTCTTCTACGTGGATCCACTATCTAGTATTCCTATGCGGGAATCATAGTTCAAGAACTAGGAGATATAGTTGGGACCCTCTTTATAATACATGAATTATGGCATCCAATCTCAAGAGTACATTAGTGATCCTACCTTCCCTATGTGGGAAGGGACACTCATCACTCTAGTTCACTCTGTGTTAAGCTAAAGTCTCTTTTGATTGTCTTTAATATCGTAATTAATCATCATAACTTAATGTAGGTCATAGGGTTGATCCCTTGTATAATCATCATCATTATATCTTAATAAGAATTGCATGATTATAGATAGTCCTTTTATTACAATTCATATAAATGAGGTTGGCACATTAACATATCACTTCATAATAAGGAACATTGGTAAATCATCCCCATCCTTATAACATTTACAACTTAGCCAACACCTCACAAACCATAGTCAACACACTTAAATTCAACATCATACCAACCCTATAAATCATAATACAAGATGTACTTCAATGTAATATCATCATATAATCACAATTTACAACAACTGAAGTAAACAATAGGAATTTCAAGAATTACCAAGTCTCCTTCATAATCCATCATCAAGTTTTTCCCATGAAACCTTAAGTCAATCCAACTAGGGTGTAATTTAGTCATACATCAATAACCAACATGACAACCAAACCAATTGAAGCAAAAAACAACACAATCCATCAGTAGTTCATAGCTTAAGATAAGAAACTTAGATCAAAGTCATAGTCTAGATCAATTTCTCAAGAACCAGCATGATAGGACTATAATTCATCCTTACTTATTCACAAATGATACAATTACATCTAATAGTAGTAATTAAAAAATAACCAATTAAATTGAACCAACATTACTCAATTCATATCAAAATCACAATCTAGGGTTAAGGGGTAAAGGTCATCTTTGACAAACGAGACCAATCCATAAAGAAATAATGATTATAATACATGTTAATCAATTCATAATACCCAAAGGAAATCATAAACAATGTAATTCACAAGATCAAATTCTATATTGGAAAAAAACCCACAGAAAACTTAACTTTTTAAATCAATTTGATGGAACTTTTTGAGGAAAGAGGTAAAGGTGAAAGGAATCCCATATAATACTAATTGATGAATATTTATTGAGAAATTCGACCCTTTGCATACCTTGAACCCACCCCTAGCTGGTCTTCAATGGAGTTCTTTAAGTAGAGAGAGAAAGAAGAGGGAAGGAAGAGAGTTTGGGTTTGGGTATTATGAGAGCTTAGGTTAGTCTAATAACCTTAAGGGCTTTATATAGGTGGTTAAATAACTTAATTAGACCTCCCCTATCCCCTAATTAAACTCCTAACTACGACAACGAATTAAATGAATTAATTCAAAACGTGCAGCAAACCAGACCCCTCATAGACGACACCACGATCGCCAGATAATGTGTCCATCGATGGTCACTTTGCACTTCCATGCTGCACATCCCTCGATAAATTCAAAGACTATGCAAAAGAGGCTTCCCATGGATTTGGCTAAGTGCCCATCGACATAAGAAATCCACGCCCCATTGATTGTACAATGGATCGTTGGTTGTATTCGTTGGTGGACACTACCTTGGGCAGCCTGGGACCCCAAAATGCAAGGGTCCTACTCAAGGGCACTTGGTTGGTCCTTGGGGAGTCGTGGCTGGAATTTTTCGACCAGGAATAAACTCTAATACATGATAGAAACTCTTCCACCAATTTTCATAACTTTTCGACTCCTAAAATCTAGTCAAATAGGATAAGGCACGCTAGTACCTCATTGAACTAGTGTTCAGAAGTCATGGACGTTCTTGGATGTTTTTAACTTTTGAACTTCCGAAATGAATTATATTCATTAATATAAACCTTAAAACAATGTTTAAACCTTTTGACACTCATGTTAGTCTCTAGAATACGTCTTAGATTTTCGAAGTGTTGCAACTCCATAGAAGTAACCTGTGTCGTCGTCCTTGGAGAGGACTACGACTAGACTCTAAACATTCGTCATTACTTTCATAAGTAAAAAGTGGGGAAAATTAAAACTTTTCATCTACATATACTTCAAGCAATTTGCTTAGACCTATCGCTTACACATAATATATACAGAGGGAGTATACTTAGACTCCTCGCAATAAGAAGTTGGATTAGTCTTCTACTTTTATGTCACACACATATAATATACAATATATAGTATTAATAGGTATGTTTCATATTTAGCCTTCTAATGGAATAGAACAATATGGGAATAGACCTTAAACAAATGTATAAATACCTCTTAGGGCTTACAATAATATCTTGAAACAACAAGAGTGAAATGATTGTCTTTAGACTATAATAATGTAGCATAGGTAGAGTGAGAGAAAGACATCATCCTAAAAACTTGATGGAGAGTGAGAGAAAGAAATCATCATCAAAACTTGAGGGACATGCCCATACTTAGAGAAATGTTCTAAGCTTTCCTCGCAAAGTCGTCACAAAACATATGCACACACAACATAGAAATCATTCTAAAGAAAGGACATTTGATAAAACCATGCCAAGTTTCTTTGAAAATCCTTACGAACAACCAAAGAGAACATATACAAAAATAATAATATATTCCTTATGATACAAGCATACTCAACACAAGACCAACATACTCAAGTATAGGCAACTCAACATGTGTAATATCATAATTGATTACATAACCAACCCAACTCCAACGTCAAGATATAATAACCAAGCATGTAGAAGAGTTCATAACATTACCACACATATAAGACCTTATTCATCACAACATCAAGTCCACAAGTTCAATGACTAAGTAAAACCTCATAACCTTACCAAATCAAGTAAACCCTAAAAAAGACCATAAGCAATGTATAGACTCACATAACATAACATTAAGAGGAATC
The DNA here is from genome assembly GCA_032847665.1 of Solanum chilense. Classification (NCBI taxonomy): domain Eukaryota; kingdom Viridiplantae; phylum Streptophyta; class Magnoliopsida; order Solanales; family Solanaceae; genus Solanum; species Solanum chilense. The sequence goes on along the minus strand of CM064963.1, from coordinate 67,910,381 downwards.
ATCATCATATCTAGAAATATATACCAAAAGAATTCTCATAAATGAAACTAACATAGTATAGGGTCATTAACATGTAAAGTTAACATATTCATGTTATTTTCTTTTGTAACACATAAGAAAAACCTCAGAATACTTACCTCAAGGCTAACTAGTGCAATGTATAGGTAGAGTCCCATACCCCTGCCTATACTAAGTCAAACCTCTTAGGTCACCCTAGTTAGTGTTCACATTATTACATCATTTTACATTTGAAAACACTTGCCTTAACTGACATAGACCACATGAGATAAATGTGGAATCCGATATCATGAAACTCTACACTGAAACAAGGTGGAGTACTTTCCAAGGTATTACCAAAACATGAACATAGCATTCTAGGTGGATCCACTAGATAGTATTTTTATGGGGGCAACATAGTTCAAGAACTATGAGATATACTTGGGACCCTTTAGATACAAAATTGCACTATGTCAGTCCATTGTGCCTACATTCCCACGTCGAGAAGGGACACATCCCACATCTAGTTCACTCGGTGCTAAGTTAGAGTCCCTTTTTAAAATATATGTAAGCCTTTATTAATTATCATAACTTAGTATATGTCGTATGAGACTAACACCTTGTATATTAATATCATTAGCTCATTAGAAATTCAATGAGAATGTCTTTTAACAAAACCCTTATATGTTATATCAACACCTTATCATCATCATGTCATAAAAAGGCACATAGCCAATTCATAACCAACCTTATATAATTTCATCTTAAACATAATATAACACCTTCACATAATAAAAACATTTCAAAAAAAATTATCATACCAACACCTAATAAATATAAACACAAGGCATGATTCAATTGAACTTCATCACCAAGTAAAAGACATCAGAATTGAAGTAAAGGTTGAAGATCACAAAGTCATACCAATTCTCCTTCAACAAGCCATCATGTTTTGGGTCACCCTCCACCAATACAATAACATCATCATTAGGTGTAATAACATCATTCAATAGTAATTAACACAATAACTAACTCAATTGTATCAATACTAATCAATTCAACAGATGTCATAACCTAGGGTTAGGGAATTTGGGTCAATTCATGATCTATACCACAAACTAGGTTAATTCATCAAGAACCAATTTAACTGAACAATAATAAAACATAATCTAATTATATTTATAAAAATTAACCATAAAAAATAAAATTCAGAAGATCAAATTCGTATTAGGAACCGTGTGAAATCATCTATTTGAAAACCAATTTTGGAAGAATCCTTTATGGAAAGGAATCCCAAAATTGAAGAGTTTACATACCTTGTTAATTGTTGAAGATTAATGCAGAAAATCACCCTTCTTGCTACCTAATTATCTTGACCTAGACCTTAAATGGAGTTCTTCTTAGGGAGAGAGAAAGTAGAGAGAAGGAAGAGCAATTTGGGTTCGGGAATTTGAGAGGTGTTAAGTGAGGTTTAGGCTTAGGGTTGGTTATATAGTCAATTAACCAACCTAATTAGCCACCCCCTAATAACTAATTAAACCACTAACTAACTAATTTAATTAAATGAACTAACTTAACCAAAACAAAAAATTTGAAGGCTGACCTACGAGACTCTAACCTATGGTTCATAGGTCCGTTGAGGACCATGACCCACATCGTCCTGCACAACCATGGTTGCGGTCCTAGAGATATCATTTTTCAATTTTGGAAAATTAGATAACTGACCATCGACGGAGTCAATCGATGCCCCGTCGATTGGAACAGGCCTCGTCGTCTGCCATTGTTGGTAGACATTATCCGTGACAGCTTTTTGGTCAAAATGAAAGGGTCCTTCTCAAGGACCCCTAGGGTGGTACTTGGGGAGTTGTACCCCAACGTTTTGACCATAAATCTATTATAATATATTTAGGCACCGTTTCCCCAAGTTTTATCGAATTTCAACTCATAAAACCTTGTGAAATAGGCTAAGGCACACTAGCATCTTTTTGACTAGTCTCCGGGTGTCATGGACGTTCTTTAATGTTTTGACTCTGAAACCTCCCAAATGACTTTTATACATTGTAATTGACCTTAAAAGAGTGGTATAAGATTTATACACTCATGTGAGGATCTAGACTAGGCCTTGGATTTTTGGAGTGTTACACAATACTACTCCCAAAATATAGCTCAAAGGATATATTTTCAATCTTAGTTTTCCTGATTACTTCCTTGTATAATGCTATTACTCTTATATGAAAACTAGCTTTAAGGCTTTTTGGAATTTGAGCTTCCTTTCTTATTTAAATGTGAATATATTTTAATTTTCATTAGGAATACTTAGTCCCCATATACTTTTGAAGGGATGAATTTAAACTTTACTATTTAGTTTTTCTCTTTATCTTGAATTTTTACTTAGATTTTGAAACTTGAGTCATAAACAAAGTTAAAAAGTTATTAAAGACACTGGAGAACTCTTAAGCACTTTGCTTTGACTTGCTTCTTCAATTCTAGACATGACTCTTAACTTTTTTGACTTTTATATTAACTTCCGTTGAATTGGATTATGGATTCAAGGTTCATGATATCATGTTTATGGATGATTTCATGATGTTTACATGTACCATAGTTTATTGGAATCAACTAAGGAATATGGGTACATCACTCAGGAACTAGTACGAAAATGTGGGGAAAAAATGGAGTAAACTAGCGTCCTTGGCTCTTTGAGAGGCGTGGGGGATCCAAACCCCAAAATTTCGAGGCCAAGTTGGGGCGCTCTTGCTGGCGCGGCGCCCTTAGTCTCTATGAACAAGCATTCTAGACTTTTCTCCTTTGTTTTTCATCTTTAGACCATTTAAACTTCCATTTTTCCCCAAACACTTTGAATCATTAGTAGCCTCAATATCCAATATATTTAACTCAAAAAACAACCTGGAAACACGAACCAAATCATCACTTGGAATTGAAAAACTCCAATAAGAATTCAATATTGTTTTTCAAGAATTTCACTTTTATCATTCAATCAACTCAAAAATTGATGAATGGAAATAAGTTTTGTGTGTGGTTGAACTGACCTAACATTAAAATATCTCATATACCCTAATAGTGATCATTTCTGATGAATTCCACCTACAAAGCTTGATGTTCTTGGCGAATTGTTGACTTCTCTCCATTTCTCTCTTCTTTTCTCTATTCTCAAAGCCCTCAAAGTAATTATAAATTTTTCTTACTGAATTAAGACTTGCTTTTAGCCCAATAAACCCCTACAACGAAGTAAGAAACTAATTAGTGTGTATTTTTGGACATATCTCAAGAAGTATCTAATGTCTAAAAATTGAAAATTTTGTAACTTAAGCTCATGGAAATTTATATTGCGAGATGGTGATGTTGTTAAGAACTATGATCGTTTGTGTATCATGAGATTGTGGTGGTTAGTTTAGGTTCACCTCTAATTGTAGAGTGTATTGATTTAGAATGTTATCATGGTTACGTGAGAAAAGAATAGTTCGGATGATTGTGTAATGTCATTGATAACATATTGCATACATGTGTACGATCAAATTTAGTGGTTGTTGGGATTCCTTTTGTTGATTAGTTATGTTTAAATATAACATTATTTATCACTCGAGTGTTGAGATGACTTCATTGATGCATTATAAAGGAGGATATGTAGGTATTTAATTGCTTGGTTTGAGGTTGGATATGTGAAACCCTTGGCGGATAATGAGATTCAGTAATTAGGTCATGCAAGACAAATATCCCAAATAATTCGATGATTTAGGTACTACTCCACCCTCCCATAATCTAGTCGTCTCCTAAATAATCACTCGAGGACGAGTAATGGATAAAATTGTATCTATTGTAACAAACTGATTCTGTCATTAGGGAAAAGTCAATAAAGATAGATCTGGGGTCAGAAAACTTTTTGGTAGTAACTTTGAATTCCTAGATTTTGATGAAATAAGAGTCATAAAGGTATAGTGATATATAGTAATCAATGAGATGTCTAATTGTGAATTTTATTACATGAGAGGATAGATAAGTCGATAAGGAACCCAAAGCACTTTACAGAATCAATTTGGACGAGTAAAACTTTTGAAAATGATATTTTAGTGAATGTGTACATTCTGCCTCTGTCGAGGCCGCTAGAGTGCGATTTTGGTTGTTGGTACGGCGCCGCTGCAACGGAATCAACCAACTGGAGCGGGCCAGACGCGACTTAAAGTATGTAATAAAAACTAAAATGACCCTATTTGGTATTTTTAAACTTTTAGGGCTAAGAAGGTGACCCTAGACGAGTTCTTAAAACTTTTCACCATTTTTGTAGCTAATGGTAAGTTTAGCTCCCCGAATTCGTTTTTCAATTCGCAGAACAAATTTTCTTGGGTTGTTATCAATAGGGAAGAGTTTTGATCTAAGAATTATGGCGGAAAGAGCCTAATTTGGGTATATGGATCTTGGGTTTGGTCTAGGGTTATTGGGTTGGTTATAATCCGAATAATTAAACCTTTTATGGTTGATACTTGCGTATGATAATCGTAGTAAATCTAGAACAAGCGTAAAGAATCGAGAAAGGAAATATTCAAGTGCCTTAGGGGATTCAAGTTTGGATTTGAGATAGGTGATGGTTGTAATTTTATGTTGGTATGATATATGTTTGTAATTGCTTCTTTATAATGCATGTATGTACACGAATGTTGCATTATTGATCACCATAATCGTAAATAAGGATAATTTAATAATTGTATGATATTAATCATCTCTTGTTGTATTATATTAATGATGTACTTGTGTTTGTGATTGTGGTGTATTATTGAGATCGGATTACCACGTTCCAGCAAGCTAACAAGAATCGGTTGACACGTTCCGACATAAAAATTAGATTGGCTTTCCACGTTCTGACAAGCTAACAGGGATCAATTATCGTGTTCCAACATAAAAATTGGATCGGATTGTGACATTTGGAATGCTAATAGTTTGCTCTTGGGTTACATGAGAGGACTAACTACTTGTTGTACATTGAATTATTGTTTAGAATTCTGAAATGGTTCGTTGATGTGAATGATGATGATATTGTACATGTTTGGTATATGTTTGTACTATAATGTTATGGTTACTTATATATGTTTGACTTAGTCGGATAGTCGCGTAATCCTAGTAATACACTGTGGCTGTGTAATGATTATGCACTTGCTCTTATTTTTGTTGGTACAGGGCATCTTTCGCTGGCTATTGACAGACCTTGTTTAGAAGATCACTGATTGTTCGAATTCAATTGTGGGCTAGTTCTTGTGGGGTGCCTTGAGTTCTCTTTTGTTTAAGTCCACTCATTTCGTACTCAGACTATTCCTTAAGGTGTTGTTTATTTTGGGTGTTGTATCCCTTGTTCTTAGACTTCTGTTGTTATAGTTTTGATACATTGACTTTCAGGTTCTAGGTATTTAATTCTGCGTTCGTTTAGTTAATTAACTGGTTTGCCTGTTTACAGAATTTTTAACACAAAAAATGGTTTTGACTTGCGTTTTGATTTTTTAACACAAAGGGCATGGGTCTCTTGAGTTTCAGAGCAGATAATTTGTAGTCTCTTTTGCTGTTTTCGATGTTTGAACACAAATAAAGTGGGGTCAGCATCCTCTTCTGAAGTTCTGACCTCAAATAACGTAACTCCTTTCTTGATTTTGAAGATTTTAAAACAGATAATGTGGATTCTCTTTGTCTATTTTTTGCATAGGCAGTAGAGTAAACATAGTCACTCAAATTTAGATGCACATCTTTCTTAAAATTTTAATATTCTAGTGTTTAGTTTCTATTAAAAGGAAAATTAATATTTGCAAGTTCTTAAAAAGTAGAACTTACAAAGTTAATTGTATTACATATCTTGACGTTTCAGTATTGAAAATAGTTTAAGTTTCTTTTCAGGTGCATTGCATGTGTAAAATAATACACATTTATGTAAAAAAATATTTAAATCATTAAATAAAGTACTATAAAGCAAATATATTTACATCCATATAGAAATAAAGTATAGGTTTTAGTGAATGCTTAATGTGAATTGCCGAATGATTACTTATTTGTTGAGGTCAAAATGATTGAATTTCACCCGAAACTATTACGATGAATATGTTATACTAACATCCTTAATAAAATAAAGTTCTTATTCTAGTTATTCAGTTTAGAGAGAGTACCCAAAAATTCATGGACTCCTAAATGCATAGATTGGGGTTTTGGGGTTGTGAGTAGGGTTTTCGTGTTTTAAAAAGTATAACACAAAGTATTTTTTAATAAACAATTACTCCTATTTACTTATTTATTTAATATATAATCATGACAAATAGAGGTGGCTACATTACTACTCTCACGAAATCGTTTTGGCTCATTGAATTATAAAATCGCATTACATGAAAGCTTTTCAAGCCAAGCAAAAGTAACTCTTTCTTCTTTTTTTTTTGAAATTCTTCACAAAAATCTAGGCTCTACGTATCTGCTTTTGGAGTTTTTAGCATACATAACATGATGTTTTCTTTTAAAAAATGTTTTTAACATAAGTAATGTGCCTTTTAATTTATTTTCGGAGTGAAAACAAAAACAACGTAGATTCTATATGTCTGCTTTGATGTTTTGAACACTTATATGTTTGGCTCTCTTTTTGTTCTTTCGAATTTTAATACAAATAATTAATGTGGGTTCTTTGTTTTCTTATAAGTTTTAACACACATAACATGGTTTTTTATGTGCTTACTTTCGTAGTTTCTAACACAAATAATGTGGGTTTTCTTTATCTGCTTTTGGAGTCTCTAATATTGAAAATGTGTGGTCTCTTTATGTACTTCTTGTGTTTTTAGCAAAAAAACACGGGATCTATTAAATTCGAGAAAAAAAGTTTATCTTTGTTTAGCTTCCGGTTAGAAGTTTTAATTTTCTACTATTTGGTTCCTTTAAAATAGAAATATTAAAATTTGTAAAATTAATTGTATGGAATATCATGACATTAAGGCATTTAATGTAATATTAATTTTCTGTAGGTGCGTTGAACGGGTATGACTAATGATATAATGCATAATATTATAAAATAAAATACTTTTGAGAAAATTATTTTAAATGTATGAAGAAACATAGTATAAGTTTTAGTGAATCATTATTGCGGATATTGTCATATTCTTACTTGATGTTAAGATCAAAATAATTGAATTTTATCCGAACCAACAAGGATGAATGTGTTACACTTACACCCTTTGTAAAATGAACTTATTCTTCTAATATAATTCATTTTACATAATGTACACCCAAAAAAAATTGAACTGTCAAAAGTGAATTGCATGAAGTTTTTTTTTTTTTTGGGGGGAGGAGGGGGAGGGGAGGGAAGGGGGAGGGGTTCTAATTTATTAAAATAAATAACTCAAGTTTTTAATTTTAAAACTACTTCAACTTACATCTTCGTATAATATTATCCATCGTTCCAAATAGAAATCACCACATCAATACTAGCACGAGATTGGTTAGTCAGCTTACGAAATTACAAAATCAAATAAATGATTACTTTGTAAGCCAAGCAAAAGTAATTATCTATTCTATTACAGATAACTGCACTATTGATGAATTGTAGTACATTTTATTTCTCATTCTTCCTATTAAGAGTATTCATGCTTTTAACATAATTTCATATTTCAACTTCGAATTAAGTGGTTTGATTGCACTCATATCATAATGGATGAAACCATTATCAGTGGAGTTTCAGAGAGATTGAATCAAATATTAGTCATGAGAAAGCAAACAATAAAATGAGGCATACATCATACATTAAATTACTGGTATTGTTATAATTGTTTGAAATTGAAACTACTAAAACTGATAGAATTGTTTTAAAAAAAAATAATTAAAACTACTGAAATTGATAAGTTTTTAACAAAGTATTATTGGGTTGTCGTTGTTTGTACACTCCACATCATAAGGAATCATTTCAACTAGAAAATCACCTCTACAAATATGAACTTTGAATTCAATTTTGCTACGGTAGCACTCTATTAGTTCAAATACAAGTTTATCCCCTTCCTTCGAATTGTTATCATACACAAAATTTCTCCATCCAATGCTAATAAATTTATAAGTTCATCCACAAATTTACTATATCTAGTGTGTGTATATATATATATATATATATATATATATATATATATATATATATATATATATATATATATATATATATAAACTTCAAGTCTAAAACATATTGTATCTAATCTTGAAACTCTACACTGTAAATAGTATATCTTTTCGTGTTTTTTCACTCGGTATTGGGTGCAGCAAAAATGAGACCTCTATAACTTGCATCTTTTTTATTTAACAAAAGTTAAATTTTTTAAATCTTTTATGCTTAAAAAATAAATACTTCTTATGTATAAAATTGAGTATCTCATGTAAGAAAGACAAATAACTATTTCTTTTTGTGAAGGGATAGAAATGATAGGAAAGAAACAAATTCTAGAGATATTGTGCTGTGAGTAACACAATAGAGAAGAAGATGTTATTCTTACAATAACTTGTATTTATAAAGTTAATAAACAGAAACAGAAACAGAAATAAGATGAAGCAGAAAATAATTTAGAATACAAGAATATTAATCCGAGTCCACAGAAACTACTGTGTGTCCTTAAGAAATTTAATCCTCTCATTGTACCCAAGGTTATGGATTAATTTCTCCCAAGATAAAACGGATTAAACCTGTTAAAGAAATAGCGGTACCTCAAACTTCTTTTACTTCAACGAACTTAAGAACAGCAACAATTCACACAGACTCAGTCGATCGACACTTTGATTTTATTTGAGAGAAAAATAAATGCAGAGAAAGAAAAAATTTCAGTAATTAAAAAAATCAAAAATTGACTTCCTTTTATAGCCATTTTCAGCAAGGAACATGTATGTTCAGTGAAATCTGTTCAGACCCATTTTATCCAGAAAGTTGTGTCTTTTGGAAAAAAATAACAACTTTTCAAAAAATTGTGTCTGTTAGGAAAATAACTACTTTTTGGAAAGTAACGACTTTTCAGAAAAGTAATGACTTCTCGGAATGTTACCGTTACCCGCAAATTTATAAGAGATAATATTAACAGGATTTATTAAATTTAACAAAAATGATTAAATAAATTTTGTCCAAAAAATTTATCAATCAATCACATCATTTGCCAAATCCAAAGAAATGACTTTTCATTTGCACTTTGCAAATGACTTTTCATTTTTCCTCCAAAGTAGTTCCCTCACTTTTGATATTCTCTCTTTTCTTTTCCCATTCACACTTGCTAAAACCCAACAATCCCCCACATGAATGGGGACGGCTATTGTTAAAACGTATGCATGAAAAAACTTGTGTGTCTTGTAGGTAAAGGTTAATCGCATCTGGATAAGTAGGTTTCCCTTTAAACTTTCCGTAGTGAACATATATCGGATATACTCGGTCAATCAGTAGATTTGATATCTTTGAACCGTCGAGCTTTGATGTATACCTAGACAATATATGTCACACAATCAAACCTTGAACTGTTCTTAGTTCTCATTGTTTTGTTCGTTTCAGCCATGAACACATCTTGGATAGTAAGTGCTTAAAGAATTGGCCTTACCGGATTCTCCTTGAAGCGGCTTACACTTCACACTTACATAGGTCATTTCTAAATGTGTTATTCCATAGATACACAATTTGATATTCCCTATATCAAACTTAGAAACCATTAAAAAGTCCTTATGTCTTTATCCTGGTTACTAAATATTGTCTCATCATGAGAATGAACCATAAAATAATAATAATATTTTTTTTTCCTTTGACAATGTTGAACCGTCATCAATGACTTTGTTTTATCTCCTTGAACCTAGATCTTGGGATCTCCAGTATTCTAGGTAGAGTTACCGCCACGATGACTTGTTCTCGGCCATAGTCCCATTCCCGTCGATGATTTCTCAACTCCCTCTCTATTTAGGCCTTTTGTAAGTGGATCCGACACATTATCTTTTGACTTCACATAGTCAATTGTGATAATTCCACTAGAGAGTAGTTGTCTCACAGAGTTATGTCTTCGTCTTATGTGACGAGACTTGCCGTTATACATAATGCTTCCAGCCCTTCCTATTGCAGCTTGACTATCACAATGTATGCATATAGGGGCCATTGGTTTGGGCCAAAATGGAATATCTTCTAAGAAATTCCGGAGCCATTCAGCTTCTTCACCTGCCTTGTCTAAAGCAATGAATTCAGACTCCATTGTAGAGCGAGCTATACATGTTTGTTTAGATGATTTCCAAGATATTGCTCCTCCACCAATAGTAAAAACGTATCCACTTGTGGATTTTGTTTCAGTTGACCCTGTAATCCAATTTGCATCACTATATCCTTCAAGAACGGCTGGATATGTGTTGTAATGTAAAGCATAGTTTTGAGTGTCATCTAAGTATCCCAAAACTCTCTTCATTGCCAACCAATGATTATGATTAGGATTACTTGTGTATCGACTCAGTTTACTGATAGCCCAAGCTATGTCTGGTCGTGTACAATTCATGACATACATTAAGCCTCCCAATACGCTAGCATAGTCCAATTGAAACTCACTTTCGCCTTTATTCTTTGCAAGATGAAGATTTACATCAATTGGAGTCTTTGCCCTTTTAAAATTCAAAAATTTGAATTTTTCAAGTATCTTTTGAATATAATGAGTTTGAAACAATGCTAGACCATTAGGAGTTTTAAGAATTTTAATTCCTAATATCACATCAGCAACTCCTAAATCTTTCATATCAAACTTACTAGCAAGCATACGCTTTGTAGCTTTTATATGAGCAATGTCTTTGCTCATTATAAGCATATCATCTACATATAGGCCTAAAATAACTTCCTGATTTAGAGTATCTTTAATGTAAACACATTTATCACATTCATTGATCTTAAATCCATTTGACAACATGGTTTGATCAAACTTTGCATGCCATTGTTTTGGTGCTTGTTTTAGCTCATAAAGTGACTTAATAAGTTTGCACACTTTCTTTTCTTTACAAGGAACTACAAAACCCTCAGGCTGTTCTATGGAAATTTCCTCTTCAAGCTCTCCATTTAAGAAGGCTGTTTTTACATCCATTTGATGAATTTCAAGACCGTATACTGCAGATAGTGCAATTAACATCCGAATTGATGTAATCCTAGTCACTGGTGAGTATGTGTCAAAATAATCAAGACCTTCTTTTTGTCTAAAACCTTTGACAACAAGTCTTGCTTTATATTTGTCAATAGTTCCATCGTCTTTCATCTTTCTTTTAAAGATCCATTTTGAACCCAAGGGTTTGTTCCCTGGAGGAAGATCAACCAACTCCCAAGTATGATTGCTTAAGATTGATTCAATTTCACTATTAACAGCCTCCTTCCAAGAGGTTGAGTCACTAGACAACATTGCTTCCTTGAATGTTTGAGGCTCACTTTCAAGAAAAAATGTTACAAAATCTGATCCAAATGAAGTAGATGTCTTTTGACGTTTACTGCGTCTTGGACTTTCTTCATTTTGTTCATTCTCTTTTGGTTCTTCTCTGGGTTGTTTAGATCCCCCACTAGATGACTCAAGTCTAGTTTTATACGGATAGATATGTTCAAAAAATTTAGCACTATCTGATTCCATTACCGTATTATCATGAATATCCGGATGTTCGGACTTATGAACCAAAAATTGACATGCCTTACTATTTGTCGCATATCCAATGAATACACAATCCACATTCTTAGGTCCTATTTTTACCCTCTTAGGTATAGGAACTTGGACTTTGGCTAGACACCCCCACACTTTGAAATATTTCAAATTGGGTTTTCTACCTTTCCATTTCTCATATGGAATTACATTTGTCTTTGAGTGAGGCACTCTGTTAAGTATCTGATTTGCTGTAAGGATTTTTGGAAAACCTAAACTTATAAGTAATGCATTCATCATTTCTTTTAAAGTTTGATTTTTTCTTTCTGCAATTCCATTAGACTGAGGAGTGTAGGGAGCAGTAGTTTGATGGATTATTCAATTTTCTAAACATATTTCTGCAAATGGAGATTCATATTCTCCACCTCTATCACTTCTGATCATTTTGATCTTTTTATCTAATTGATTTTCAACTTCATTTTTATATTGCCTAAATGCATCTATTGCTTCATCCTTACTATTTAGCAAATAGACATAACAATATCTAGTGCAATCGTCAATAAATGTTATGAAATATTTTTCCCACCACGTGATGGTGTTGACTTCATGTCACAAATATCAGTGTGAATCAATTCTAAAGGATTTGAATTCCTTTCAACAGATTTATAAGAATGCTTAGCATACATAGATTCAATACAAATTTGACATTTTGATTTATAACACTCAAATTTTGGCAAAATATTTAAGTTAATCAGTTTTCGCAAGGTTTTGTTATTAATGTGTCCCAAACGTTCATGCCATAAACATTTAGACTCAAGCAAGTAAGAAGAAGCAAAATCTTTATTCATATCAACTGCAATTACATTGAGTTTAAAAAGGCCATCACTAAGGTAGCCTTTTCCTACATACATATCATTTTTGCTTACTACTACTTTATCAGAAACAAATACACATTTAAATCCATTCTTGGTCAGAACTGGAATTGAAACTAAATTTTTTCTCAATTCTGGAACATATGAGACCCTATTCAAAGTCACCACCTTGCCTGATGTCATCTTTAATAGGACTTTGCCAGTTCCTTCCACCTTTGCAACAACGGAGTTTGCCATAAACAATTTTTCATCTGTAAGTGCTGGAGTATATGATGAAAATAATTCTTTGTTGGCACAAACATGGCATGAGGCACCAGAATCTATCCACCATTCTCTTGGATTTCCAACCAAGTTACATTATGAAAGCATTGCACAGAGATCGTCCATTTCTCCTTTGGATTCAGCCAAGTTTGCTTGATCCTTCTTTTTCTTGTCCTTCTTAGGACCCCGGCATTCATTATCCCTATGATCATGTTTACCACAATTAAAGCAGTTTCCAATGAATTTCTTCTTAGGAGGATTGATTTTTGGACCAGATGCTTTCTTTCTTTTCTTTAATTTTGTGGAATCTTCTTCAACAGAATTTACTCCAGATATTGCTGAATTACCACATGACCTCTTTTCTGCAGCCTTATTATCCTCTCCGATTCTCAACCTTACTATGAGATCTTCAACAGTCATCTCCTTGTGTTTGTGTTTCAAGTAGTTTTTAGAGTCCTTCCACAATAGAGGTAACTTTTCAATAATTGCAGCCACTTGAAAAGCATCATTCACAATCAATCCTACATTAAAGGTTATGTGAGTATTTTAAGGGAAAACTTAATATTTCTAACATAGACATTAAATAAATTTATACCTTCAGCAAGGAGATCCTGGATTATGACCTGCAATTCTTGAACTTGGGTGACGACAGTCTTACTGTCTATCATCTTAAAGTCCAGAAATTTTGCCACAATGAATTTCTTCATTCCGGCATCTTCTGTTTTGTACTTCTTTTCTAAAGCATCTCAGAGTTCTTTTGAGGTTTTTGCATTGCTGTACACATTGTACAGATCATCTTGCAGACCACTCAAAATATAGTTTTTACACAAAAAATCTGAGTGTGTCCATGCTTCTGTTACCAAGAATCGTCCATCAGCCGGAGTTTCATCGACATAACAGGAACATTCTCATTGATGAACTTCTGCAGACTCAACATAGTGAGATAGAAGAACATCTTTTGTTGCCATCTCTTAAAGTCTACTCCAGAAAACTTTGCAGGTTTCTCAGCCGGTGCTACGGCAGCATTTGAACGATTATGTGCAACCGTTGTTGTTGCAGCACTTACTGTTCCAGCATTTGTTTGACTTGAATTAGTCATTTTTTTCTGTCACAAATGGCAGATAAATTAATTATTTAAAATACTAACAGTAAAGAACAAATCTTTACACAAACTGTTTCTGATTTAACGATAAAGTTTTTATATTCTTTTAATCGTTAATCGAATGAATTTTAAAAATTCAAGCAGAGTAGAAAACCATAAAGGTTTTAATCTCCAAAAACCTCAAATACAGAAACTGTTAAATTTCTTAAGATTGTTATTCTTAAAATAACTTGTATTTATAAAGTCAATAAATCGAAACAGAAACAGAAATAAGATGAAGCAGAAAATAATTTAGAATACAAGAATATTAATTCGAGTCCACAGAAACTACTGTGTGTCCTTAAGAAATTTAATCCCCTCACTGTAACCAAGGTTATGGATTAATTTCTCTCAAGATAAAAATGGATTAAACCTGTTAAAGAAATAGCGGTACCTCAAACTTCTTTAACTTCAACGAACTTAAGAACAGCAACAAGTCACACAGACTCTGTCGATCGACACTTTGATTTTATTTGAGAGAAAAATAAATGCAGAGAAAGAAAAATTTTCAGTAATTAAAAAATCAAAAATTGACTTCCTTTTATAGCCATTTTCAGCAAAGAACATGTCTGTTCAGTGAAATCTGTTCAGACCCATTTTATCCAAAAAGTTTTGTCTTTTGGAAAAATAACAACTTTTCAAAAAATTGTGTCTGTTAGGAAAGTAACTACTTTTTGGAAAGTAACGACTTTTCGGAAAAGTAACGACTTTTCGGAATGTTACCGTTACCCGCAAATTTATAAGAGATAATATTAACAAGATTTATTTAATTTAACAAAAATTGATTAAAAAAATTTTGTCCAAAAAATTTATCAATCAATCACATCATTTGCCAAATCCAAATCCAAATCCAAAGAAATGACTTTTCATTTGCACTTTGCAAATGACTTTTTATTTTTTCTCCAAAGTAGTTTCCTCACTTTTGATATTCTCTCTTTTCTTTTCCCATTCACACTTGCTAAAACCCAACAGAAGAGAGCACTGATAGTTGCTCCTTTTTGTTTGAATTATAGTTCTTCAAGAATTTTACTCAACCACATAGCTTGACAAGCACAGGCTGTAGCAGCAAGAAATTCCGCTTCAGTAGTCGATAAAGTGAAATTTTTTTGCTTCCTGGAAGACCATGAAACAACCCCTGTGCCTAGTACAAAAACATAGGGTGAACTGCTCTTTCTGTCGTCTTGATCAACTGCATAATCGTTGTCAGCAAAACTAATCAAATCAGATTTTTCACCCTTCTTGTAGAACAAACTGAAATTTTTAGTTCCTTGTAAGTAGCGAAGGATTCTCTTGGCAGCTAGCAGGTGAATTTCCGTCGGGCTCTCCATATACCTGCTTATAAGACTTACACCATACATGATGTTGGGTCTTGTGGTAGTAAGATACATCAAACTACCTACAATTTGCCTGTAGAGTGTGTTGTCTACCTTAGCTCCTCTTCCAGCTTTGTTTAGATTCAGGCCAAACTCAACTGTAGTATCGGCGGAATTGCAATTCTTCATCTTGAATCGGTTCAAAATTTCCCACACATATTTCTTTTTGGAAACAAATATACCATCATTAGATTGCACTACTTCTAAACCAAAAAAATAATGTATCTTACCAAGATCAGACATCACGAATTCATCCATCATAGATTTCTTAAAATTAGAAAACATGGCACTATCATTCCCGGTAAATATGAGATCATCAACATATAAACACACAATGAACATTTTCCCAGATTTTTCCAATTTTAACAAAAAGAGAGTGCTCATATGGATATTTTGGGAAACCAACTTTTAGAAAGTAAGCCTCAATGCAACCATACCAAGCTCGTGGAGCTTGTTTTAGTCCATAGAGAGACTTTTTCCACTTGTATACCTTATGCTCATCTTCAATTTTAATATAACCAGAGGGTTGTTTAATAAATACCTCTTCCTCCAAGTATCCATGTAGGAAAGCTGATTTGACATCCAATTGAAAGATAGGCCACGAATTTTGTGCCTCCAAGGAAATTACCATTGTAATGGTGTCATGCCTTGCGACTGGAGTAAACACTTCAGTGTAGTCCACACCATGCTACTGCTTGTATCCCTTAGCCACCAATCGCGCCTTATACTTGTCAATTCCACCATCCTCTTTAAGTTTTGTCTTATAGACCCACTTGACACCAATGGTTTTCTGCCCATTCGGAAGATCTGATAACTCCCAGGTTGCATTTCTTTCAATAGCATCAATCTCATCATCCATAGCATTCCTCCATTTCTCCTCTTTCACAGCATTCTCAAAAGTTGTAGGATCACAATCTGCAAATAATCCAAAATAGGAAACATCTTCATTAACATCAATTCATGTTACCTTATAATCCGTCATCCACGCGGGCCTTCTGCGAGCACCACGAAGAGGCTGTTCAGCTGCATGAGTTTCTTCTAAAATTTCTGGTAGAGGTTCAGCAGTTGGTGAAATTTCAGCAACAGCTGGTAGAATTCCAACAGCTGTAGAAGCTGAATTCTCTGCACTTTTAGGCATCAGAGCTACTTCTTCGGCTCCAGTATCAAACACAATTGGAGTAGACTTCTCCATACTCCATTCCCGAGTGTTTTCTTCATCAAAAACGACATCTTTGCTGGTTACCACTTTCTTTGTCAAAGGATTGAACATCTTGTACGCCTTGGATCTGTCACTAACACCAAGAAAAACACATCTCTCACCTCTATTGTCAAACTTCTTTCTTTTAGCTTCTGGGACATGTGCACAAGCAATGGACCTAAAAAATTTAAAGTGGTCTACTACCGGTTTCCTACCGCTCCAAGCTTCCTCTGGTGTAACATCTTGAAGAGCAAAAGTGGGACATCTATTCAAGATGTGAATACTCCAATTCACTGCTTCAGGACAAAATTCCTTTGGAACTCTTCCCCGAGCCAGCAAGCTACGAACCATATTGAGAATGGTTCTATTCTTCCTCCCTGCCGCACCGTTTTGTTGTGGTGTATATGATGTTGTGAGCTCTTTGCGAATGCCACTAGTCTCACAAAAATCAACAAATACCAATATTCTCCTCCGCGATCTGTCTGAAGTTTTTTAACAATCCTTCAGTCTCATTCTCCACACGAGCTTTGAAGATTTTAAATACATTAAAGGCCTTCGACTTTTCTTGCAGAATATACACCCAAGTCTTCCTTGAATAATAATCAATAAATGTAATAAACTACTTTTTACCTCCATTCGAAATTGGTGTTATTGGCCCGCAAATATCTGAGTGTAACAACCCCAATACCTCTTTGTCTCTCTACAACTTACTTTTTGGAAATTGCGAACAATGTTGTTTGCCAACAACACATTCTTCACACACTTGGGAGGGAACAACAATTTCTGGAAGCCCCGTCACCATACTCTTTCTTTGAAGGATCTTCAAGCCACAAAAGTTCAAGTGAACATATCTAAAATGCCACAAACATGATGGGTTTTTCACTTCTGCCATAGAGCAAGAATGAACATTTTCAATCTTCAAAGGAAACAATTTATTTTGACTCATTCTTATAATAGCAATAATTCCTTTGGAAGAATGAGAAATGTCACATGCATCATTACTTAAGGTGATGACATATCCTTTTTCTAACAGGTTACCAACACACAACAAATTGCTTTTCAAAGCTGGAACATAAACACATTAGATATGATCTCCACACACCCATTTTTAATTATAAAATTTATATTACCCTTTCCCATCACATTCGAAGTAGATAGATCACCAAAACTAACTGTTGATCAGAAGCTTTCATTTAAATAAGTAAAAGAAGACTTACTTCCAGTGATGTGGTTACTACAACCAGTATCCACATACCAAAGAGCTTGTTGGTCAAGTTCTTTTTCAACATGAACTGTCATTAACAAAGTTTCTCCTTCTTTGTTCTCAACGAAATTTGACTTCTTCTGTTTCTCATTAGGCAGCCTAGTATAACATTCAGAACGATAATGACCAAATTATGACAATGATAACATTCTACCTTGGATTTATCTAAATCCCTTCCTCTGCCTTTGCCGTAGTCATTAGCTCTAAAATTTCCACAACCTTCTTTGTTGCCTCCGTCTCTATTTCCACAATCTGCTCTTCCTCTTCCTCTTCTTCTACCTCTACCCCTTCCTCTAGAATTGGAAGAAATAAAAGTAGAAGCCTTCAATGCCTGCTCCTCAGAAGTAGAATTTCGGTTCATCTTCTGTTCATGCACCACTAAGGAGCTTTGCAATTCATCAAGCGATAACTCATCTATATCTTTTGACTCCTCAATGGAGCAAACGGCATAATCATACTTCGGCGTTAAAGAGCGCAATATATTTTCATTAATTGTGACATAGTTCATCTTCTCTCCATGGAATCGCATTTTGTTGCTAGTCTCCATCGTTTTAGCGCAGTAACTCATTACAGACACTCCTTCCTTCATATACAAAGTCTTAAAATCCCTTCTCAAGGCTTGAAGTTGTACGCGCTTCACTCTAGCAGTGCCTGATATTTCTTTCTCATGGAGTCCCATATATCCTTGGAAGTTTCTTTACAAAGAATAGTTTCCAAGATAGGACTCTCAATAGACTGAAAGAGGTAAGTTTTTGCCTTCAAATCTTTCAACTTTCTTGCTTCGAACTCCATCTTTTGAGCATTCGTCAAATCCTCGACTTCCGTTGGAGCGCCAATGCCATCCTCGACAATTTGCCAATACTCTTTTGACCGTAAAAAATTTTCCATCAGCATAATCCAATGGTCATAATGACCATAAAAACAAGGAATGGATGCTTGCACGAAGTGGCTCTCAGAAGATACAACTCATAGGAAAGAAAAAGTTTCAGAGATATATCGTTCTGTGAGTAAAACACAATAGAGAAGAAGAGAGGACTGATATAAAGAATTTTTTTATTGACTAAAAAAAACAGCGATGCAGTCATTCTAATAAGCAAAAACATAGTAAACGTTAAGCTAAAATATAGTAACTATCCAACAAGATTTTCTCTTAAAACCTAGGTAACAACCCACGTTTAAACTACTTCCTAAAGACTAGGACAAACAAAACAGATAAGTATTCATTTTCTAACAGACCTCTAATTTACTAAACTGAATTACTAAAACTAACAAGAAAAGCATGTCTCCATTCATTATCCAGATTCCCAAAAAAATTGATCTACCTCACAAAGTCCCACATTGATGCAATAAGTTTCCAAACACAACATACTCATTACGAGATCTCTGATTAAGGATGACTGTCAATCTTACAAACAATCATCTTCAAGTAAGTATATCTGAAAATGGGATGCTTTCTATAGAACTATTAGGGGAAAATGAGAATTATCAAACCGTAGGTGGATTTCACAGCGCTCTTAGTGGGAGTGATATCAATGTACATTGATCCATAAATTGGCCAATATTCATCATTATCAATTCTCGATCTAACAGTGATTTTCATCTTGATTAATTTATCTTTCTGTTTGAAACACATTAGAAAATCAAAGAGGAATATAAGTTTTTAAATCAGCACGGAGTGTCAAAAATAAGAACAAAGAAAAATAGAAAATTCAAATGTACATTCATGTAATTGATTAGATTATTAGAGTTCTGCTTATGGTTTGATTCCGTGTACAAAGAGTACAAAAAATACATAGAACTTCAAGAGTGGCTAGTTTGAGTTTTGGGAGTAGGGGAAGGGTTCCTAGTGTTTTCGAGAAACAACTCAAGTATTGGTTTTTATTATTAAAAACTTATTCCTATTTACTTCTTTACATAATAATATAGGTGGCCGCATTTCTACAAGCATGGGATTATTCTAGCCTATAGAAATATAGACTAAAATTATATAACGACATGCTAAACAACTAAAAATAATTATTTGTTTGTCTTCTTTTAAAGTTTTAACATAAATACCCTAGTCTTCTGTTTGTTTGCTTTAGGAGTTTTCACACATGAAAGGTGAGATATTTGCCGGTTTACATATTTTTTAATACAAATAAAATGGTTTTTACTTGCCTTTTGAGTTTTTAACAAAAATAGTGTGGGTCTCTTATGCTTCAAACTGTGATAATATGGGGTCTCTTTGGTTGCTTTCGATGTTTTAACACAAATAACATGGGATCCACGTCCTCTTCTCATGTTTTTAACTAAAATAACTTAACTCGTTTCTTGTTTTAGATGATTTAACCCAATTAATGTGCTTTCTCTTTGTCTATTTTTTGCACATGCACTAGAGTAAACATAGTCACTCAAATTCAGATGCTTATATTTCTCAAAGTTTGAATTTTCTTGTGTTAAGTTGCTATGAAAAAGGAAACTTTAGATTTGCAACTTCTAAAAAAGTAGAACTTTCAAAGTTAATTTTACTGAATATCTTGTCGTTTAAGTATTTCAAATAGTTTATGTTTCTTTGCACGTGCATTACACAAGTATAGCAAATTATCTATGCACATTTTTATAAATAATATCAATATTATCTAGTAATGTACCATTAAGCAAATATATTTACATTCATAAAGAAATAGAATATATGTTTTAGTGAATGTTCAATGGGAATAGCCGAATGATTACTTGTTTGTTGAGATCGAAATGATTGAATTTCATCTCATCCTACGAGGATGAATATGTTACACTAACATGCTTAATAAAATAAAGTTCTTATTCAAGTTTGATTTAGTTTCCAGAGAGTAACCTAAAATTTATGGACTCCTAATCATGGATAGTTTGGGGTTTTGGAGGTATGAGTAGGTTTTAGTGTTTTGAAAAAATAACACAATATTTTTTTTGTTAAAAATTACTCCTATTTACTTATTTAAAAATATAATAAATCAAAACAAATGGAGGTAGCAACATCACTAATATCATGAAATTATTTTGGCTCATAAATTACGAAATCACATTACATGACAACTTTTTAAGCCAAGCAAAAGTAATTATCTATTCGCACTGTTGATAAATTGATTTTGTAACGACCCCAGCCTTTGTTATTTGAGAAGAGCAAAATCCAAAAATTTTTTGAACTCTGTCCCACTACAATAGGATAGTTGTCGTTGGCGTGGCGGCGCTGCATCAGCAACTTATCCCACTGTAGGGGGATTAGTGAGGAAGAATCCGAGTTTACGACAAATCTTATTTTTTCATGTTTTGGAAAATACCCTAGCAGGTCTTAAATTACTCTAGAAACCCCAAAAAAGTTATTTCAAGTTGAGAAAAGAAGGAGAGGGAGCCTTCTAGCATGGAGATGGAGGAATCTTGTGAAATCTTGGCCTAACTCACCATAGTGAATCTGAAAAAGCTGGAAAAAAAATCAAAATTCCTTATAAAATTGACTGCTTACCATATAGTATATGAATTTAACAGTATGAGGTATGTTTAGACATTTGTGCACCGAGTAAATTCCTTGGAAAGTTGCTATAATTCAATGTTTATGGAACGTGTTGTGTTGAGACGGTAATCTGTCGAGGTTCTTATTTTGTGTTCTTTAATGGGTTCATTGTTAGGTTATTGTATAATGGTGACAAGGAGTTGTAGTCAGAGTAAAGAAAACTAGTAATAAAACTATGTGATAAAGACCTAAAATTTGGACTTGTGTAATTCCGTAAACAAAAATCAAGGGAACCCATATGTAATTAAGTATATGACTAGGTGATGTCTGTGATTCTGTGATGCAGTGATATGCACGTGTTTTGCTTCGTTTTGATACTTGTATATGCTTGTATATTGCAACAATGGTCTTATATGTTGAAAGTATGTATGTGAATATCGATATGATGAAATCATGGCTTGAATGTGTTGTCTTGATGTGTTATTGTGATGTGTGATTTGGATCGGCTTCCACATTTTGGCACCCTAACTGGAATTGGTCTCCATGTTCTCCCATATAACTTGGATCGGATTACCACGTTTCGGCATGCTAACAGTTTGACTTTGGGTCCCGTGAGAGGGCCAACTACTTGTGATAAAATATGTACAGTGAAATATGATATTCTTAATTTCGTGAGGTATTTATATATAAGAACGCGTTAGTGGTTTACGCTATGATCTATTGGAATCTTAAGTGTGGTAGTGTTATTCGTAGTATACAATGTGGTTAGTCTGTTTAAGCTAGATCTATTGGAACCTTAAGTGTGGTAGCGATACTTGTAGTATACAAGGTGGTTAGCGTATTTAGGTTGTGAGCTCGTAAGAAAGTTATAGGTTGTAATTGGAAGGTGTTCTAAGTAAAGGCTAAATGGGGAGAAGCGAGGGGTCCAACCATGATCTTTTATTGTTCTGTTCATCTCTTATTAGGTGGGGTCGGGTTCACCGATGCTACCTACTAGAACTTCTGGTTGTACTGATACTACTCTTGCTATGTCTTTTTTAACATAGTCTGGATGTAGGATTGGTGATGTTTCATTAGGTGAATAAGAAGAAATCCTCCAGCAGCTTTGCCTCTTCCTTCCCCACAGTGGTAGATGTGTCCTTTGATTAAATTGGTATCTTGTTATTCTTAATAGCTCTTGTACCTATTAGACTAGATCCTTAGGTTTTCAGTTACTAAAAATAATTTGACTAGTGAATCAATAAAAGGCCATAGTAAACAATTACCCAGCAATATGTCTATTTTCTTAAATTTCCTTGACTTTCCTTCATTTTTTTTAAATTCCGCCTATTTTCTAGTTATTGGGTTATGAGCATTCTCCTATATATTTGTTAGAGTGGGTGACCACATGGATCGGTGGATTTGATCATGACAAATTGGTAGCAGAGCCTAGGTTGTCGGTCTCCTTGTTCAAAAGCAAAATTTGGATTAAAATCTTGTGGGTTTGTATGTTGACGTCCACATCTAATCTATAAGAGGCTAGAAAGCATTCTAGGAAGTTGTTCAATTCATTTACTCCTTTCGTGCTGCAGTTTCGCTTGTGGTATGGGTTATGTCCAATTGGTATCTTTTGATTCCAATTTGTATCTTGACGATGAGGACTGACGTTGTGGAGAAGATCAAAACACCAACAAGTTAATTGGAACTGGAAGGTTCCAATTAGTATTTGTCCCTAAGGGCTATAACAAGCATGGATGATCGCTAAGGGTTATCTATGGACGAACTAATTAAAAAACTGAAATTGCAGGTGTGTTGTTTCTGGTATTTATGTACTATTATATACCGTGTATTAAATGTTATATCTTTGAATATGGAAGTATTTTGATAACATGAATCATTGTTTAAGTGGACGAGTACAGTGGGTTAGTGTACGACAACATGTTGAGTGCCTGCAATCAATATGAATAGTGTTATGATTGGATCATTTAAAGGTGTGCAAGTTGTTATTTTTGGGTGTATCATGGGGATGTGTAACCAATAACATCGTATTACATTAGTGGGAAAAGTTAGAAGCTTGGTAGGATAGCGAAAAATAGAGATGTGGAATTTTTTTGGAAAGTGGTTAAAAAAAACCCTTAGCCAGGTTAAGGTCTCACCTATGCAACTACGGCGGTATTATTCCCGCTGGAACAATTCCTCTACAGAGGGATCATTCCGCTAAAGCGGGACAAAAGGAGGCACAACCTCAATAGAAACTTTTTGTTTTTCTCCAGTTTTCAGTATACAATCTAGAATGGATCCAAGTCTATTCCTGCAACTCTTAAGCCAGTGTTCAACAACAGTAGTAACAAAAAGTGATAAGGATTAAAAATGGGTTGCATCAGACAACCCAAAATAAAGCATCCATGTGCTACAATAACTTGGTATTATCAAAAAATAAAGGGATAATGCACAAGTACCCCCTCAACCTATGCCCGAAATCTCAAACACACACTTATGCTATACTAAGGTCCTATTACCCCCCACCCCCGAACTTATTTTATAAGTAATTTTCTACCCCTTTTTAGCCTACGTGGCACTAGTTTGAAAAAAAAGTCAACCATCATTGGGCCCACAAGATAGTGTCACGTAGGTCGAAAAGGGGTAAAAAATTATTAATAAAATAAGTTCAGGGGGGTAATAGGACCTTAGTATAGTATAAGTGTGTCTCTGAGATTTCGGACATAGGCTGAGGGGGTACTTGGGCATTATCCCAAAAATAAAATAAAAGTTAAATGTTCTTTATTACAAAAAAGAAGAGGGGAAGGGGAAGCTAATTAGGACTCTATGATGGGGTAGTGTCGATGTCTGATTCAGTTGCTCCAGAGACATCAACCCATTCGAAGCCTTATTCAACATGTTAAAAATCCCTAAATCATCTGGTTCAAGTCTAGGAAAAAGTTTTCTAGTAGAAATGCAGGTGAATATCTCCTTAATTGTCTACCACATTCTCCGCATGACACGATCTCGAACCACACCCTTTCTCGTCTTGTTTCGCAACTGATGGCAAAGCATCTCATCCTCTAAAGTAGTGTTGGGTGGGAACGGAGTAGGATCAATAGGAATTCTCCCCATCCTTCTGCGTATAACTGCTAAATCCTCCTCACATGTGTGCTAAAAGTGGGTCCTCACCATCAGAACCTTCGGCTGCATTGCTATGACTAGCACTTCTAGTCCTTCTCATTTTTCTTGTAAAAGTATAACCTTCTCGAAAAAAAAGAGGGTGAATAAGATTATCCATAGGTAATACCTCATCACTATCGAACAAGGGCACACCTGCCCCCTTGCATAGGAAAGTGATAAGACCGAGGAGGAAAACTACCTTCTTGTTGCCCCACTAGAACATCTTGCAATCTTAGATAATATGCGCCCCACAATAAGCTGAATACCCTGTATAACATATGCCATCACCAGAGCCCGAGGATAAGTGACGTCCATGAGGTTACTGGACGGCCGAATCCTCTTAGACACCAAGTGTATCAACCTATTAGAAGCTGGTGACAAGTCAACACTAGTGATACCCTCTGTTGGAGCCCAATAAAGCTGATCCTATTTTGCAGGATCCATAATAGTGTCCCGCAGCCACTCTAGATCTATCTCTCTTAGCTTGTCCTCAAGCACCAGGTTTGGTACCTCTGGAACCTCCAACACCTCCTTGATAGTAGTGGAATTCAAGGGAAATACCCCAAATGTGAATAACTGGGTGAGGATCATCCCAGCTTATGGTGGGGAGGATATCATAAAACTCCCTCGCCCAGGTAGAATGGATATTTGCAGAACCCGAGTCAACGGAAGCCACCCAAACTTGATCAATCGGGCATAGAGGACAGAGCCTTATCCACTACCTCATAAAGTACCATCACCCTCTCAAAGATAAAACCATTATTGTGATAGTCATGGCGCCTCTCCCGACTAACTGCATCGCGAAACCGGATAAAAGGAGCGCTATCCACATTTGGACGAGTTATCTAGTGTAACATGTGGGGAATAAGACAAGTAAGAACAATATAGACCATGTGTATAAGCTTAAACAAAAAGAGGAAGTTTTTGGACAAAAGGATGTAGGCCATTGGTCAGGGCCATCCCACTACAATTGCCCCCATCCCACTATAGCGGGATGCATGTTGCTTCAACGCCTGCATTTAAGACGAATTTCAGACGCCATTCGATTCGATAATTAGCATGCAATCATAGAAATCAAGGAAGGATGTACTGAAAATTAAAATAAAGAGAAATTACCTAAGAATCACCGATTTTGGAGAAGAGGGGATTTAGAGAGTGCGAGAGATGGGTGAGAGATAAGGGAAAAATGGGAAAATCCTTTCTTTTCCACCTTTACTATTTTTTGATCTCCCGCTACAGCGGCAAAGATGCCTCTCTAGCGGGCAGAACTTGAGGAACAAACTGTGTTTTGTATTCGACCATCACGTGTTTCTACCCTAGCAAGGAAGCCTAGTACTTATTTCATGTAATGTTTTTAACCCTTTCGTCTAGTTTGTGTCTACCTTTTAGGTTTTCGAATCACTAGGGATCACAAACTTTTGTCGTTGTGTGTAAGAGTCATATCATAAGTAGGAAGTGTCCCGAAGTGAGTGTGTGATGACCGATCTTAGTCGTTCAGGGACGAACGAGTGGTAAATTGGTATCTATTGTAACGACTTGTTATTTGAGAAGAGAAAAATCCTCAAAATTTTTGGACTTTGTCCCGCTACAGGATGATTGTTGTAGTTCGTATGGTGGTGCTGTAGCGCCACCATACCCCACTGCAGGGGGATTAACAAGCAAGGATCTGAGTTTACGTGAGATCCTTATATTTCCATATTTCTACAATATCCTAATTGATCGTATAGTACACTAGAATCCCAGAAAAGTTATTTCAAGTAGGGAAAATAAGGAGAGAGAGATTTCTAACATGGTTGTGGTGGAATCTTGAGAAATATTAGACAAACTCACCATAACGAATCCGGAAAAGCTTGAAACAAAGTCAAAACTCCATACAAATTTCTTGGCACTCAGGTAGGTTATAATTTGTTTGTTGAGTATCTATAAATTCATGCTTACCATGTAATATATGAAATTAACTATATGAGGTATGTTTAGACACCGTGCACGGCGTAAATTCCGTGGATAGTTACTGTAATTCAATGTTTATGGTGTTAGTGTTGTGTTGAGACAGTAGTCGACCCAGGTTCTTATTTTTCTTCTTGGATAGTTTCATTGTTAGGTTATGGTTTAATGGTGAAAAAGATCTATAGTTAGGGTAAATAAAACTAGAAACGAAACTATGTGATGAAGAACTAGCATCTATATTTGGGTAATTCCGTAAGACGAAATCGAGGGAACCCATATGTAATTAAGTATATGACTAGATAATGTATGTGATGGTGTGATAAAAACGTGTTTTTCTTTGTTGTGATACTAGTATATATATGCATGTTGCAGCAATGGTCTTAGATGTTGAAATGAGATATGCGAATATCAATCTAATTAAATCATGATTTGAATGTGTGATCTTTATGTGTAGTTGAAATGTGTGATTGGGATCAGCTGCCACGTTGTGACATTCTAACTTGGATTGGATTTCCACTTTCCGGCATACTAATGGGATCGGCTGTAATTTTCTGACATTCTAACTGGTATCGCTTGTCAATTTCCGACATTATGTTTGGATAAGATTGTCACGTTCCCGCCTGCTAACATTTTCACTTTTGTTCCCCTGAGAGGGCCAACAACCTGTGATAAAATATGTAAATTACATGATGACTTGTTATAAATCCCTATGATGTGAGTGCATTTATCCTATAATTATTTGTGGAGGTTGAGTGTTTAAACTCTCAATGGAAGTAGGTATCTAGTATGAGTGGGGTGTCAAATTATAGGAGTGCCCTTGATAGAATTCACTTATTTGAGTGTGAAAGTAGGTCTCTTTCTATGAGAATGGGTTTCTTCTCTAAAGCACTCATGAAACTGGGATAACACAAGGTCGTAACATCATGACTATAAAAGCTTATGTCAACACCTTGATTATTGTGTGTAAACAATAATTCTTTATTCCCCTTAACCAGTCATAGTTCAAGTCTGAGACCAAAACTATATCTGGAGTAAAGGTTATTTTTTACTAAGTGAAGTTTCAATGCAGAGCACACCTTCATTATGCATAATAGTCTACCTTCAACTAAGTTGTGAAAAACTCTCTTATATTAATATTAAAGTGAGTGGGTGATTGTATGTGTGACATTTTAATATTAATTAAAATATATATTATATGTCACATTATATATCATGCTATGTATATTGATAGACATTACATTTGTTCTCTCTTTACTCTCATCAATTGTGGAAGAAATTGTCATTAGTTTTTGTAACTTATGTAACCACCAAATCTTCATTTCATCCATTATTCTATATTTATGTCTTGTAACTTATGTAGCATTTGATCCATTCATTTAACAATTTTACTACACACTATCTTCCTATTCATTGCAAGGAAGAATTCATTAACTATAAATAGTGTGGTGTTCCTTTGTGTTTGTAAAGAGATAAAACAACAACAAGAGAAGTACAAAAAAATATATGGGTAAAAGATGAGTAGTATTTTATTATGTTTATATTGAAACTAGTGTTGTAGTGAAAGAGAGAGTTAAGACAAAGAATAATACTCTACGTCTTCAACTATATTCACTATATACCAAAGAGAATATTATATGTTGAAGGAAGTTATTCTATTTGTGGAGCTTTGGACTCTTTAACTAATCCGGAGTTGCTTGAGTTATATATTTTGTTAGGTTGTCGTATCCTAAAGGAGACTAGTCAAGAGTATTACTGCTGGACAGGTGTAGATTATCCCGCAGTGGACATGAATCTTCTTAAAGAGAGCGAGATATCCGTCCGTAAGCCTAAAGATTTGTTTATAATTTTTTTGTTCATTTTATTTAAAATATAATTTATTGTGTTTGTGATATATTACACCAATAATTTTAAGGAGTTTCATGTTTTGTTACAGTTTGAAACAATGTGGGTATCAAGATAGGGATCTCAACATGATTCCACTCAAACTCGCTCTCTTCAAGAGATGGAAGAGTAGAGGTGTACGGTAAAATATTTTTCTACTTGCTCAAAAGTGGAGAAAAGGTAAAGGAAAAAAATTTACCTCGTATTTTCATGAATAAAGTGAATCTACTTTTCATGAAATAAACGATTTTTGAATTCTTCAAATAGTGGGGTTTATAAAATGAGGAAAAATGACATCATTGTGAAATTTTGATTTTGCATCTTTGAAAAATGCTCTAAAAGAATGTTACAAGTGCTTATATATTAATTGTGGAATAAATCACATGTTTTTATTTGGCTATAATGTGATGATTTTTTTATCTCTAACATGAGAGTTCTAAATAAATTATGAAAACCATTTTGAGTAGTCATTTAACATGAAATGTTATGGTGAAATAAATTTCATTCTTGAAATGGAAAAAAAATACTATAAAACATGTGATGAAGTTTTCCTTGTCAAGTCACATAATATGAAAATAATTGTGAAATACAATTTTGTTGGTTGTGTGAGTCTTGCAACTCCTTTTGATTCAATTGTGTAAGAAGTTGTGACAAATAAAAACAAATGGAGTTTTCTAGTCTAATAAAAATATGAGCTATGTCACTAACAACTTGACTTGATGTTGTGTTTGCAATATAAGTACTTTGAAGATACAAGCAAACTAGATGAGAAAAAAGTTGGTGTTATTTGGTGGGATGAGAAAAACAAATATTTTTTGCTAACTCAATTATGAAGGTTGAAGTAAAAAAAAAAGTAAAACTTCAACTTGTCAAAAAATGAATTGAAACACTTTATTTTGATGAAATAATTTTTCTAGTATTGATTAAATCTGAAAGTACTAATATAGTGGTTGAACGCAAAATCATTATTATAACGATAAATTTAGACTAATGAGGAGAAAAAAACAACGTTGTGAGATCATATTGATCGTTTGTATACAATCAATGTTGATTTTGTTAAAGGTTGTGATAATCTTACAGATTCATGAACTAAGGCCTTACCGAGATAAAAAGTCTGAAGCACATCGAGGGGATGAAAATTGAGGCTCATAAATTCTGAGTCATATACGAGGAAACCAACCTAGGGACTAGAGATCCTATAGCCAGGTTCATTGGGAAGAACGAATCCTATGAGGACTTGTTGTGAGATGCACTACTTTTAATTTTATTCAATCCTATGACGTGAGTGCATTTATCCTATAATTATTGGTGGAGGTTGAGTCTTTAAACTCTCAATGAAAGTATGTATCTCGTATGAGTGGGGTGTCAAATTATAGGAGCACCTTTGACAGATTTCACCTATGTGAGTGTGAAAATAGGTCGCTTTCTATGAGAATGTGCTTGTTCTAAAAAACACTCATGATACCGGGATAGCACAAGGCCATAACGTGCTGGCTATTAAATCTTATGTAAACACCTTGATTATTGTGTGTAAGAGGTAATTCTTTATTTTCCTTAAGCAGTAATTGTTCAAGTCTGAGACCAAAACTGACTCTGAAGTAAATGTTATTGTTTTACTAAGTGAAGGTTTAATGCAGAGCATACCTTCATTATGCATAATAGTCTACCTTCAACTACGTTGTGAAAACTCTTATGTTAATATTAAAATGAGTTGGAGATTGTTGGTGAGACATTTTAATATTAATTAAAATATATATTATATGTCACATTATATATCATGTTGTATCGATTGATGGACATTACATTCGTGCCCTCTTTATTCTCATCAACTGTAGAAGAAAGTGGTCATTAGTTTTTGTAACATGTGTAACCACCAACTCTTCATTTCATCCATTATTCTATATCTATGTCATGTAACTTATGTATCATTTCAGTCATTCATTTAACAAATTTACTACCCACTATCTTTCTATTCATTGCAAGGAAGTATTCATCAACTATAAATAGTGTGGTGTTCCTTTGTGTTGGTAGAGAGAAAAAACAACAAGAGCAGTACAAAAAAATATATAGAGAAAAGATGAGTAGTATTTTATTATGTGTATGTGGAAATTAGTGTTGTAGTTAAAGAGAGAGTTGAGATAAAAGAATAATATTGTGTGTCTTCAACCATATTCACTATATACCAAAGAGAGTATCATATGCTGAAGGAAGATGTTCTTTGTGGAGCTTTGGACTCTTCAACTAATCCGGAGTATCTTGAGTTGTACATGTTGTTGGGATGATTTTGGAAATCAGATTTACTTGTACTCCTCTCCATATTATTCAGTGGAAAAATACATAATGGCATATAGTCAGTAAATTCACCCGGTGCCAACTGAAGATTCTTGCATTATCCCTTTGGATATCATACAGAGAGAAATACCTCCTCCATATGTTAATCCAAGTAAACCCGGAATGAACGTTCTGTATATTAGAATCTTACATTGGCCAGTTTTTCCATTGAACCTACATGGACGAGGAATCAACATGACATGTCTTTCATGAAAATTTGCATAGCATCGGAGAACTAAGAAACCTTATACATAAAAGGTGTGGTAATTTTATTGTTTTTAGTTTTTTTCACCTTACATCAATTTATTTTGTAATCTTAATGTGTTGTTTCTTTTATAGTTTGATTTTTTCAATCGTAATGATCAAATTGCACTGAGAATGGTTAAAAAGCAGCATAAGGTGGCCAAATGTTGCTACATATAATCATCTTTAGGAACATATAGTTTTAAATAATGATTACGTGAGAGTGTGCTTTTAGAATATTAGATGTGACAACATATGCAACAAATATTGCTACAGGTGAATCATCTGTAGCAGCATATGACTCAAATGTTGCTACATTTAATCATCTATTCCAATATACTTTCAGATAATGATTACGTGGGAGTGTGCTATTAGATAATACCTTTTGTTCAATAATTACGACTCTTCAGTTCACTCTTTTGAACCAATATGTCTTGCAACATTTCAAAATTGTTGGTCTTTATAAGAACACAAGAGGGAGAGATAATTCAAAACATGTCTTTTATTCTTCTCTTCTTCTTCATTCAAAAAAAAGGTTTCAACTAGGAAAAACCTCTTTGAATCCCTCCCGACTGAACTTGTAATTCTTATCGTTGAAAGGGTTGCTTCCTACTCTCTAGAAGATTTATTTAGTGCTAAATTTTGTTCTAGGTTCCTCAATGAAGTTGGTAATGAACGTTCTGTATATTAGAATGTTACATTGGCCGGTTTTTCCATAGAACCTACATGGACGAGGAATCAACATGTCATATCTTTCATGAAAATTTGCATAGCATCGGAGAACTAAGAAGCCTTATACATAAAAGGTGTGGTAATTTTACTGTTTTTAGTTTTTTTCACCTTACATCAATTTATTTTGTAATCTTAATGTGTTGTTTCTTTGATAGTTTGATTTTTCAATCGTAATGATCCAACTGCACTGAGAATGGTAAAAAAAGCAGTATAAGGTGGCCACCGTGGTGTAGAGTATGTGCTTGCCGTAATTTCAATATTTGAAGGCGGTATTTCCATGATAGAAGGCTTTGCCAATAGGGAAAAAAATATGTCAGTAATAGTAAGAAGATGACGACACCATTTGTGGTGCATTTTAAATCGAATATGGGTGCAAGAACCTAATATTTTTGGTGTAAGAACCATTTGTTGCACTTTGCATCAACCCCAACAAAATGCCCGCAAGATTGGTTGTCCAAGAGGAAGTGAAGATGAAGACGATATTAATTGCGGATTGTGTATTTGTGATATAGAACTAGATTATGTAGTTAAATTTCTTCCGCATATGACTCTGTGGGAATAATTTAATATGTGTTGAAGATGATGTTGATTTTGTTGTTTTTTGTATTTATTTTGAAATTATATATGTGGCAACATATTATATTACATGTTGTGAAAATGTTGCCTTCACTTGTTTTGTACTTATTTTCGAATTATGATATAACAAATTATGGTCGTACACAACACTCTCCATTGGATGTTAGCAATTATATTTATAAAGACAATCATCTAACTAGTTCATCATACATTGTCCTAGCTAATCCATATGATAGTTATATAACACCCTTCTAAATCGTTCTTCCAAATATTATACCTTATTATTATTGATTATTTATGTTCTAAATCACTAAAATTTGTTTGAAACTTCAATTTTCCTTTCCAAAATCGATCAAATCATTTATTAGCGTCTCCTTGATTTTTCATCTGTAGCAACATATGTTGTTTTTGTTGTTAAAGTTGCAACATATAGTGAAACTGGCACAACATATAATTATAACAAATCGGTCTTCTGGGGCTTAATTAAATTAAATTGTCACGTAATTCGATATGTAACACCAATATATAGTCCCAAAACTTGTCTAAGTAAAAAATTATGGTCGTATATAACACTCTCCATTGGATTATAGCAATTATATTTATAAAGAAAATCATCTCACTAGTTCATCATACATTATCATAGTAAATCCGTATGATAGTGATATAACACCCTTATATATCGTTCTTCCAAATGTTATTCCTTAGTATTATTGATTATTTATGTTCTAAATCACTAAAATTTGGTTCAAATTACCATTTTTCCTTTCCTAAATCGATGAAATCGTCTATTAGTGTCTCCTTGATTTTTCATCTGTAACAACATATGTTGTTTTTGTTGTTAAAGTCGCAACATATAGTGAAACTGGTGCAACATATAATTATAACAAATTGGTCTTTTGTGGCTTAATTCAATTAAATTGTCACGTCATTCGATATGTAACACCAATATATAGTCCTAAAACATGTCTAAGTAACAAATTATGATTGTACACAACACTCTCCATTGGATTATAGCAACTATATTTATAAAGACAATCATCTCACTAGTTCATCATATATTGTCCTAGTAAATCCATATGATAGTTATATAACACCCTTATAAATCATTCTTTCAAATGTTATACCTTATATTTATTGATTAATCATGTTCTAAAGCACTAAAATTTGGTTCAAATTTCTATTTTTATTTCCAAAATTGATCAAATCGTCTATTAGTGTCTCCTTGATTTTTCATCTGTAGCAACATATGTTGTTTCTGTTGTTAAAGTTGCAACATATAGTGAAATTGGTGCAACATATAATTATAACAAATCGGTCATTTATAAAAGTGGCCCAATGATAGGCAAAGCCCATTCTGTATAACAAAAGGTAAAATAGGCCCAACCCATTCTAGAATACGTTTTCATTTTCATTTTAAGAATAGGATTTTCACAATTTTCATCTTTGCCACTTCAGTTTTGGATCCTATTTTTAACTCTCTATCTCTCTCTCTCTATCTCTCTCTCTATCTCTCTCTCTCGGGATGTCCTATCTCCTATAGGACCTATCACTTCACATTAAATATAATAATCTTATTTTATTTTTTGTCAGTCACTCCCCAGTCACACTGTTCTATATTTGATTGGCCTTTGGTCGAACAAAATTTCAGTACTCCCATATTCAACAGTAAATCGATTTTCATTAGATCGAATCTTTATAGTTGATTT
This sequence comes from Solanum chilense, assembly GCA_032847665.1. Taxonomy (NCBI): domain Eukaryota; kingdom Viridiplantae; phylum Streptophyta; class Magnoliopsida; order Solanales; family Solanaceae; genus Solanum; species Solanum chilense. The sequence goes on along the minus strand of CM064963.1, from coordinate 67,876,625 downwards.
GGTATGATCTCAAATGCTATACTAAGTTGAATTTGGGATGATGAAAATGATACAATGTTGAATGTTAAAATGTATTGGAAACATGGAGACCTACTTTCAATGCAAACTTCATGGTCAAAAGACAATCCAGGTCGCATATTTTTGTCTTGTCCATGATATCATGTATGTATGTTTATTTCTAAAATATTTGGAGACTTCAGATCTATTTATTTTTTTGATTAAAATTTATTTCTTTGAGGTTTGTATTTTAGGAGAATTCAGGAAACTTCTTTAGATGGAGGTATCGTGAAGATGTTGATATACGATCCAAGTTCGTTATTCTCCTATTGATGAAAAAAATTAAGGAGTTGGACAGTGTTGCTGAAAGTCTATCAAAAGAAGTACCGAATGGGGGATGAAAAAGAAGAAAAAGACCAAATGTTGTAGCATCTGGACGCCATTGTTAGTGTTCTTTGTTTTTTTTTCTTGTATTTTTAAGCATTACCAAGACGAATTTCGTATAGGATACAAAATTATTATGTAGTTGTGTACAACCAAGACAATTTTCATAGTTGTGGAATTAAATAGACGTAGTTTTGCACTCCTAATCAAACAAACGCAGTTGTGACAGACGAATGTTGCTACAGACGAATCATCTGTAGCAATATTTGCCACATACCTAACAGACGAATGTTGTGATATGCACATCAGCTGTAGCAACATATGCCATACATGTTGTTACAGACGAATCATATGTAGGAACATTTGCCAATACATAAAAGACGAATGATGTGATATAGCATAAGTTGTAGCAACATATGCCACAAATGTTGCTACAGATGATTCATATGTAGAAACATTTGCCACATACGTAATAGATGAATGTTATGATATACATATCAGTTGTAGCAATATATGCCACAAATGTTGCTACAGAAGAATCATATGTAGCAACATTTTCCACACATATCACAGACGAATGTTGCGATATACGCATCATTTGTAGCAATATATGCACAAATGTTGCTACAGATGAATCATATGTAGCGATATGTGCCACAAATGTTGCTACAAACGAATCATCATTAGCAACTTATGACGCAAATGTTGCTACAGACGAATCATGTGTAGCAACATATGCAACATGATGGTAAAGACGAATTGATAAAATAAACATTGTCTTTTAGATAAAATAAAACAACATATTTCATAAATTAAACATTGTCTTTAATTACAAACGCTAATGTCAAGACTTTAAGCTCTGAGATATTATCCCATAAGCCCAAACATATTGCATCCATTCAATCAGATTGTGACATAACAATGTTTTGGGTGGTTGAAGGTGTGTAAAGGAATATGACCCACACGTTGCACCTGTTCGATTTTGTACAATAGGTTCCACTCGACCATTAAAGTCTCATGGTTGAGTGAGCAACTTCTCTGGCAAATGATTCATTATACCACTATGCATCAACTCGAAGACAGGTTGTATGAATGTCAAAAACTTGACATGTTTTGTAACCATCAGTTTGCAGTCATATACATTGATATGAACCTCGTGCAAGAGAATCTCGAGAGTCACAAAATGGATACCCCCCCCTTGTGTTGATGACTGTCAAAATCCTTTTTACATCAATCCAATCCATGCCTCCAGAGGTTGGCCTAATACCCCTGACATAGTCAATCATATCATTATCCCATACAAAGTCATCTAGTAACTGATTCATGCTTTTACTACCAACCCTTGTTGCCTCATCGCTCATTTGTTTATATCTTTCTAGAAAGTTCGAATAGAAGTTGAGATCCAGGATTCTATCTTTAAGATCATAGTAATCAGGGTATGTCACATGCCTCTAACGCATGAGGTTAAGGATTTCGTCAATATAATGAAAAAATAATAATATTAAATAGTTAGGAAGAGTAGTCACTGAAAATATAAATGGAATAGTTAATAATCTAAAAAGTAGACTTACCTAGTCTTCCCACCCAACTTTTATGGTTGTCATTCCTGAAATCTTGACCGGTAAAAACATGCATGCCGTATTCTATTCGAACATCCTTTGCACTTGTCACACTCAACACTTTGGTTTTTTCAGCAACAGAGACACACTTATAAATACTCAACTTTTTATACTTCGTTACTTCCTCAATTACGTCCCTTGGAATTTCTCCAAACATCTTTCTCTTCAAATTTTGCATTGCCTTGGAAATGATTATTTTCTCCTCTTGGAGCGTGGAGTATATGCATGCCACACATTCTTTGATACAATGCCCTTCACACCTCTCTTGTTTTTTAATTCATTGACAGCTTCACTCAATTTTTTAAGATACATGACATAATCTTCATCATTTTTCTTACACGTCTTACAGAGAAAGGCAGAACATCATCTACAAGAGGTATTCACTTCGTTTTGTCCTGCATGAGCACACTAGCAACAACAACAGCTCCAACAGCAACACCACCAGCAGCAGCAGCAGGGCCAACACCAGCACTAGCAGCAGCACCATAGAAAACAACTAGTTCATTAACAACTTCATTATGAAGTCGGTCTCTTTTGATAGTTGTTGATCCAACCAACACCATTTTTACTCTATCCACAACAAGATCAAAAATGGTTTCAACCAACCCTAGAGTTATTAGATATGACATTTGCAAGCCTCTTCTGTTGGGGTAATCCATGGATGCACAACCTAAAATTCTAAACATGAGTCATCAGAAAGAATTATCATGTTGCTACAGATGATTAATATTTTGCTACATATGAAAGAAATCTTGCTACCAATAAATCACTCGTAGCAACATATGGCGCATGTAGCAACAGACAATTCATCTGTAGCAACATGTTGGTACAGATGATCCATCTATTTCTACATGTGACACAAATCTTTCTACATATATATCATCTGTAACAAGATTTGTTTCACATGTTTGTAAAGATGATTCATCTTTTGCTACATGTGACAGAAATCTTGCTACATATGATTTATCTGTAGCAACATATGAAACAAATGTTGGTACAGATTAATTGTTTGTTGCTACATGTGCCACTTGTTGCTATAGATGATTTATCTGTAGCAAGATTTGTTTCACATGTTGCTACAGATGATTCATATGTTGCTACATGTGACAGAAATCTTGCTACTGAGGATTTATCTATAGAAACATGTGAAAGAAATGTTGCTACGAATTGTCTGTTGCTATATGTGCCACATGTTGCTACAGATGATTTATCTGTAGCAAGATTTGTGTCATATGTGGCAACAACGGAATCATTTGTAGCAACATAAGAGACATCTATAGCAACATGTGACTGTAATATACTAATAATATTCTCAACTTACTGCATAAAAAGGAGGGTTAGAAAGATCTGAAATATGCCCTTCTTTGGTAGTTTTTGTTCTTGCCATATCATCATCCTTGGGGATGATCTCTCTTCTTATGCAATTACTTGATGGGTCAAATAAGAATTGACTTCAAAAGTCCATACGTGTAAAAAGGAAAACATGTCAATAATCAAATGTTGAACTATTACCTTATATAATATAAAAAGATTAAAAACATTCTGCTTTACCATGAAAGCCCATGGAAACCCAAAAAAGTTACTGTTATTTTCTCCTAAAGGCCTCAACAAGTAGTCGACAGTTAGATGAAAGCTCTCATTACCCCATGGGTAGTTCTTGAAAGCTTCAATATCCTAACAGAATTTGACATACTTTAAAAGTATATTGTTTCCCGGATCCTTCGGAAAAAGTATATATATGTAAACCAAAGTAAGCACAATGACACCTTGTGCTTGCTTGGTGTATACTCCCGTTCCGACAAACTTAATAAGTCAGAATTTTTCAAGTTTTTGTCTACAAGGGACATCCAGTTCTGCTCTTCAGTTGGCAGTGACTGTTGTCGTGCTTCTACTACTTCTTTTACTACTTTCTGTGTTCTCCATGGTTTTGTTTTAACAATGTATTTAGGGATGGGCTCAACAGAAGGATGACATTTTATCCCTGTAACTTTGAAAAACTCTCTTATGCCAAAGAAAACTGGCATGACACAATAATTAATTAGAATCTCATCCTTCTAATTGGGATTTTACAAAATGAACCTTCTTTTCAGAAGTTCATACACGATGGTCATTTGAAAATGTGGAAGTGGATAAATGGGTAAATCAAGAAAATGACCAAAATAGCTATTTCTTAAAAAATCTTCCAATTGATTTCTATTGAAGCACTGAAGGTTTCACTAGGTTGTTCAAGAAGAACATTAAAATTCATCGCAACATAAAAGGTTACAAAATATAAACTCGCTCCAGGGTCTAGCAAAGCATAAACAATTAGAGTTAAAGACTTGGATTATACTACTGACAACATCTGGCGAATCCTCTTCCTCTTGGAGACTTGTGATAGCATATAGGCACTTTGATCCTTCGCCAGTACCATAAGTAGCCCCTATAGGTGCAACTATGTCATGTGGAGACACTAAATAAGACTGGGATCTATTGCACATGCAATGACCATTCCCGACACAATTAAAACAACCAGTGGAGCCCTAACGTCACATATCTGAGTTGTTCGTACTACACTCAACACATGCAAGAATATTAGTACCCCCTTGTGCAATAATACATTGTGACTTTGCTGGTCTATCTCTGAAATTCTAGAAATTCTGACTATTATCGATAATGGAGAAGGTCCTTTGTTTCTGTTAGAAGGAAAACCAATTTTTATTACACTTTTTTTGCCCGAATTCATTCCCTCATGTCCTTGCCCTCTTATTCTTAAACTCTTCTCTATCATTCAGTTTGTGTTTCTCAACTTGTTGCACATGCATCATAAATCTTACTATGCCGATGTAACACATTAACATGGTTGTCTTACTTTCTTTATGTCATAGACAAGTCAACCCAACTACAAATAAACTCATCCGCCTCTTCATGTCAGCAACCACCTATATGCTTCTCTTAGCTTACGAGGAATAAAATGCCTCATGAAGGCACTCTCTACATTATACCAGCTCAAAATTGATTACACGTAAGCACGAGTTAGAATGAAACTTTTATAGATATACACTTTATCACATGAAGTAAGTATGAAAGAAGTGAAGTAATTCCTATAAGTGTAGTCTCTTAATTATATATGTGGTGCGCTTCACACCGATTACAAAGACTCTACATACACGGATTCATAGAGTCTCTAGGAATCTTGAACTATGTGTGCTAATACCATGTTTTTACAAACTGAGCATATACCTTTGGCAGGCCTGTCATTCGACAACCATTGTTGGCCCTAAGAAAAACTTTGTCTTACCTTACTTACTTAGTAGAAGGATTTAACATAAGAAAATGGATTCAAATACTAAGTAAATCAACTGTCTCAAACTGAAATCATAAATTTTAAAAATAAACATTAAAGAAGCCAAAGTGGAAACTCAAACTTAACTAAAGTATAACATATCACAACTAGAAGGAAGTTAAAAAATTGGAATACTTATATGTGAAAGAATTTAAAAATCTAGAAATTTGTTAAGTGTGTAAAAAGTGAGATTTTGGTCTATTTCAAACAGTCATAACTCCTAGCTCACGAAGATCTATGTGTACTTCCAAATATGGTTGAAAACATCTCGGAAAATCCTTTCCAACACCACCCAATTAGCACGATTATGAGTTCATATAAGTAAGTTATGCCCTTTGGAAGTTGGGATAAACAAATAAAGAAATTCCCCATCCAGATTTTTGAAGGATAGTTTGGTCTTTTCCTTACCTAATTAATTAAATCCATTTTTAATTAATTAATTGTGTTTAGAACTGATTTATTTTAGTTTACGCTTTTGAAAAATAGAAATAGCATTATTGGAGAGAGAACACGAGAAAAAAAGAAAAACAAGATTCTCCAAGGACGATCGATTTTTGTTGTGGGTTCACCAAGGAATTGGTCCTACAACGTATATAGGTCTTTAATAGTATTGAGTTCATTCACCCATGGGCCAAACATGTTTATTTCAACAAAATTTGTCCAAAAATAGTTTAAAGCTTATGTTCTTGACATGATATTCTTGAAATTGAATGTTGTTCTTTAATTGGGTTGAGTTTTGGGGTTTTTAGGATCTTTACGTTGAATTTTAGAGTTGTTTTGAGTTAGGTTTTAGAGTACATATGCTAGGTAGCATATTCTAAAATTAATTTGAGATCATTAATCTAGTTTAGGCGAAATGGGGCTGGTAAACGAAGAGGAAAAAGTTGGACCAGGAACTGGTACCAGGTCACCGTCGAGGACATGTTACCTAGTGAGAAAAAAGTTTCCCTGCGTCATGGATAGGATGTGGAATCCTCTGTTTCAATATCAAATTTCACAAGCATTTATTTAAAAGCATCTCCGCATCGCGTATGTGTTCCAACACGGTGATTTAGTAACTTTTTTCAGGTTTAGCTATTCAAAATCATTCCTAAATATCATGAGATCTTTCCAAACGCAAATCATAATACTTTAGTTCAAAATTGATTGAGGGATCATTTAAGAGTCAATTTAAGTATATTTAAGTAAAATCAAGAAAATTTCATCAAAACACTTTTACAAATGTTTTAACTTCGTTTTAGACTTAAAGTTCAAGTTGAGTAAAGAATTAAGTAGAAGTTCATTCTTTCAAGAGTGTATGGGGACTAATTATTCCCAAAGAGATTTAAAATGTTTTCACATTTAAAAAAATAGAAAGTGAAATTTCCAAAGAGCCTTCAAGCTAGATTTTTAGAAAAAAGTAATTGGTTTCTAAATAAAGGAATGGAGGAAACTGAGATTTCCAAGATAGCCTCTAAGCTAAGTTTTTTATCACTAACCTCAAATCACAAAAGTAGTATGTTTTAAACATAAGAGCTAATATTACTATACTCCCTACGTTTCAAAAAGAATGACCCTATTTCCTTTTTAATCTGTTTCACAAAGAATGATCCCTTTCATTTTTTTACAACACTTTAACTTTAAATTTCCACGTGTCATGTTTAAGACCATAAGATTAAAGGGTATTTTGGTACATTTGACATAACTTTAATTTATAACCACAAGATTAAAAAGTCTACTTTCTTTCTTAAACTCTGATCCAAGTCAAACAAGGTCATTCTTTTTGAAACAGAAGGAGTATTTTTGGGAGTAGTATTGATCACCAATATGGGGGAGAGTTTAGACAACTCACAACCCCCATAAATCATGCAACCATCATGGGTAGAAAAGGTTCATATTTTTAGATGAATCATTTTCGCATAAATTAGTGGATCCACTTAGAAATTTAGGGTGTAGGATGTGCTGGCAACGTGAGAGAGATTTATATATGATCATAATAATATTATGTGGTGTTTATCCGTTAGATAAACTCCCATAATAGTACTTTCTACTTTTCTATCCATTTGTTTATTTGTATTTTTCGATACATCTCAGAGTTTTTGTATCATTTCATACACATATAGTTGATATCATATTTTAAAAAGATTTTCTTTATATTGCACTTGTTTCAAACTGCTTTATATTGAAATTAGTTCAGCTATGCTTAGTTGAGAGGAGCCAGGTAAGTTCTTGAACTTCTTTCAGATTATTTTAAAGACTATTTTGTATTTAGTATTCTAGCTCGTATACTCGTACATTCAATGTACTCACAATAATTTTTCTGCATCATTATCTAGGATCGACATTCAAACATATTATTGATCTAGTGAGCAATATAGACAGTTTTTATTTCTTTCGATTTTACTTTCAGTTCATTAGGATGTTGTGGGGCTTGTACCAACATCCATTTCAGTAGTTCTAGAGGCTTCATAGATAGTAAGTCAACTATTTGTTCAATTGTCTTTACATTATCACTTTCATGTGTTAAGACTTGAGTTTCCATTTTGGCCAAGTTGAATGTTGACTTCTAAACATTCTAAGTTATTTCATTAATTAAGTTGATTATTGTGTTGTTGATCTTTATAAATATTTATATAGTCTTGTGTTGACTTAAATTAGCTAGGCCAAGGGTCCGCTTGGGGCCAAAAATGGTTCTCGAGTGCCTGCCACAATTGGGGTGTAGGCTCCGGGCGTGAAAAACTTGGTATCAGAGCCAGAGTTCAAGAGTCCTAGGGAGTCTATAAAGTCGTGCTTGTAGATTCCTAGTTAAAGATGTGAAGTGCACCACATGTATAATTCAAAGGCTATAATATTTAGTAATTCCTTCAATTTTTTCATACTCACTTTGCGTGATAGAGTGTTTATCCATAAAATCTTATTTCTAACTCGTGTTTACGGCTAATTATTTTTTGAGTTGGCCTATGGTCGTGAGTGACTTCATGAGGCGTTTCTTCCTCGTGAGATAAGAGAAGCAAAGAAATTGTTGCTAACTTGAGGAACAAGATAAGTTTATTTTTTGTTTGGTTAAATCATTTTTAAAGTAAGGAAAGTAAGGCAGCCATGCTAAGTGGTGACATTGGCACAACAAGGCTGATGATCCATGTGCAACAAGTTTAGGAGGATAACTGAGGGATAAGGAATATTTTAAGAACAAAAGAGTTAAGATATCAGGGAATAAATACGGAATATAAAAGAGTTATGCAAATCATTTTTATTTCCAACAAAAACCGAAAGGACTTGGTCTATCATAAACTAGTGCACCTGCACCAAGGAACAAAAATAAGTACAATCGTCAAAATTCCCAGAATTTCATAGCTTGACCTGAACATTCTCAAGGAAATGTTGCATAAGGAGGAAATGGGACTCATGTATGTGCTAAGTGTGGTTTGAACTACTCAGGGGTGTGTCGTGATAACTCCACCGGTAGCTTCAAGTGAAGGCAAGAAGGTCATTTTATAAGCGAGTGTCCTAAGAAAAAGCAGGGAAATGGTAATGGGGCAATAGATCTTAGATTTCTTCAGTTACTCCACAAGATAGGGTTGTATCTAGAGGACCTACATCATGCATTGACTAAGGAACAAATCGCTTTTATTCTACAAATAGTCGCCAAGGGAAACATGATTCTCTAGATAATGTCATTGTATGATTACGTTTTTGACATTACTATTTATGCTTTGCTGAATCTAGGAACGAGTTTATCCTATGTGACTCCATATGTTACTATGAGTTTTGATGTTATTCCAACTTAGTGAACCATTTAGTCTTTCCACACCTATTGATGAGTCTATTTAAGCAAAGATAGACTAGCATGATTGTCCTAATTCTGTCAATCACAAGAGTACCATGGTTGATTTAATTGAGTTAGACAAGGCAGTCTCTGATTTCATTCTTGGTATGGACTAGCTTCACGCATCTTATGCCTCAGTTGATTGTAGAACTCAAGTTGTCTAAGTTTCATTTTCCAAATTAGCCAATATTAGAGTGGAAAAAACGTTAGTCATTGCCTAAGAAGCGTTTAATTTCGTACTTAAGGCATGAAATTTAGTTTACAAGGGGTGTGTCTATCACTCAGTCCGATTTAATGACTTTACTGTTTAGATACCACCTAGTCAGTCAGTATCAGTAGTAAAAGAATTTCCAACAATCATTCCAGATGATCTTTTCGGAGTCCCTCCTAAGAGAGAAATAGACTTTGGGATAGATATTTTTTTCATATACTCGTCCTATATATACTCCTCCATATAGAATGACACCAACAGAGTTGAAAAACATAAAAGAGTAGTTGAAGTATCTATAAGATAAGGGCTTTATTCGACCAAGTGTCTCACCTTGGGGAACTTTGGTCTTGTTTGTGAGTAAGAAAGATGGTTCCCTTAGGATGTGTATGAATTACAGTCATTTGAACAAGGTTACCATCAAGAATAAGTATCATTTTTCGAGAATTTATGATCTTTTTTATCAGCTTCAGGGTGCTTCTTGTTTCTTAAAAGTCAACCTCAGATTAGGTAACCCTTAGTTGAGAGTAAAGAAATGTGATATTCCAAATACAACATTCATGATCAGTTATGATCACTATGAGATTATGGTTATGTCATCTGGGTTAACTAATGAACCTACGTCGTTCATAGAACTTATGGATAGAGTATTCAAACCTTATTTAGCTATGTTTGTTATATTCTTTATTTATGCCATACTAAACTATTCAAGGAATAAAGAAGATCGTGGTTGTCACCTCAGAATAGTTTTTCAAACTTTGAAAGATATAGATTTATATGCTAAGTTCTCCAAATGTAAATTCTATCTTGAGTCTATGGCATTCTTAGGCCAAATAGTGTTTGGAGATGAAATTAAAGTTGATACTCAAAAGATTGATGCAATGTAGAATTTTCCTAGACCCATAAATACAACTGATATTAGGAGTTTCTTTGATTTAGCTTGCTATTATAGAAAGTTTGTAGAGGGGTTCTCGTCCATTTCGTCTCCATTGACCAAGTTCACTAAGAATACAATTAAATTTCAATGGTGTGAAGCGTGTGAGAAAAACTTTTAGGAATTGAAAAAGAGGCTAACTACTGCCCAAATGTTCACCTTACCAGAAGGTACTCAAGGGTTTGTTGTCTATTGTGATGCATCTAGAGGCTATTCTGGTTTTGTATTAATGTAGAATGACAAAGTTATAGCTTATGCCGCGAGACGCTTGAAAGTTCATAAGAATAATTACCCAACCCATGACTTAGAGTTGAGCTCTGGAGTATTTGCTTTGAATATATGGCATTATTTTTTGTATGGTGTTCATGTTGATGTATTCACTAACCACGGCAGTCTTCAGTATGTGTTCACATAGAAAGATCTAAATCTATGACAAAGGAGGTGATTAGAGTTACTCAAGTATTATGACATGAGTATTCTATACCACCCACTTGAGGCTAATATTGTTGCTGATGCTTTAAGAAGGTTTTTTACGGTTAAAACTACCCCATTTTGAGGAGGAAAAGAGAGAGTTAGCGAAAGATGTGCATAGGCCTTCACACTTAGGAATTTGACTAATGGATTCCACAAAAGGAGGAAGAGAGATGTAGAATAGGGGTGAGTCTTCATTATTGTCAGAAGTGAAAGAAAAGAAAGATAAAGATCCCATTTTTCTTGAATCGAAGGGAAACATTCATAAGCAAAAAGTATTAGATTTTGAACAAGGGGGAGATAGTGTAATGAGATATCAAGGTGGACTGTGTGTACCTATGGTGGATGGCCTCTAATACAGAATCATGGAGGAATATCATAACTCCAAATATTCCATTCATTTGGATTCCACAAATATTTATCAAGAATTAAGATAGGTGTATTGGTGGAGTAGCATGAAGAAGGGCATTGCAGAATTTGTTACTTAGTGTACAAATTTCAAACAAGATAAAGTAGAGCACTAAAGGCCCAATGGTTTTGCTCAGAATATAAAACTTTTGGAATGGAAGTGGGATATTATTTATATGGACTTCATCACAGGTTTACTAAGGTCTTGCAGGCAACATGATTCTATTTGGATGATTGTCGATAAAATGACAAAATCAACCCACTTTTTTCCGGTAAGGATTAACTATTTATAAGATCATTATGCAAGATTATATATTCAGGAGGTGGTAAGAATTCATGGGGTTTTTATCTCCATTATTTTAGACATGGAGGTGCAAATTTACTGCACTTTTTTGGAAGTCGTTCAAAAAAGGATTGGTTTCAAAGGTGAACTTAAGTACAAATTTTCATCCTTAGACATATTTACAATAAGAGCGCACTATTCAGACTTTAGAACATATGTTTAGGGCCTGTGTTACTCATTTCAAAGGGAATTGAGATGATCACCTACCTCTAATTGAGTTTGCTTAAAATAATAGTTACCACTTTATCATCCAAATTACTCCTTATGAAGATATTTATGGAAGAAGATACAGATCTCCTATGGGATGATTTGAAGTTGGTGAATCATGATTGATAGGACCATATTTAGTTTATCAATCGATGAAGAAGGTCAAAATTTATTCAAGAGAGGTTGAAAGTGGCACAGAGTCGTTCGAAATCCTACACTTATGTTAAGAAATGGGAGTTATAGTTCGAAGTAGATGATTCTATGTAACTCTAATTTTCACCCATCAAGGGTGTAATGAGGTTTGGTAAGAAGGAGAAACTTATTTCACGGTGTATTGGACCTTATTAAATAGCCAAGAGGATTGAAAAAGTAGCTTAAGAGTTGGAGCTACCACAAGAGTTAGCAACGGTTCATCCGGTTTTTCACATCTCCATGTTGAAGAAGTGCATGACTTATCCTTCATTGATCATACCTACTTAAAATATTGGGTTCAAGGATAACCTATCTTATGAGGAGATTCTTGTTCAGACTCTTGATTGCCAAGTTCGCAAGTTGAAAACAAGAGAGGCAGCATCAGTCAAGGTCCCTTGGAGGAACCAATTTGTTGAAGAAGCTACTTGGAAAGTTGAGGAGGATCTGAAGAAGATATATCCGCATCTCTTTGAATTCACAGAAATGCAGACCAAGGTACTAAATTTCATCTAAGTACTCTTTGAATTAAGACTGACCTTGTTATTGTTTGCATTTGCTTGTTGGGTGTTTGAACTTAATGTTGCACTCTTAGCCTATTAGACTAATCTCATTTGAGGATGAAAGTTACCAAGGGGGAGATATTGTAATATCTCGCAAATAGAAGGAACTAGAAGGAAGTTAAAAAACTGGAAATAGTTATTTTGAAAGAATTTTAAAATCTGGATCTTTGGTAAGTGTGTTAAAAGTGATATTTTTGGTCCACCTCAAATGGCCATAATTCCTATCTAAGGATGAGTTAGGTGTATTTCCAGATATGGTTGAAAATCTCCTGGAACAATCTTTCCAACGCCGCCGATTTTGCGCGATTCTTAATTTGTATGAGTGAGTTATGCCCTTTGGAAGTTGGGTTGAACGATTAAGGAAATGCCCAATTTGGATATGTGAAAGATAGTTTTGTATTTTCCTTACCCAATTAATTAAATCCATTTTATGTAACATAATTGGGGTCAAAACTGAGTTATTTTAGTTTACGCTTAGGGTTTTTGGGAAAAGAAAGCAAGAGAAACGAGAAGAGGAAAGGCAAGCTTCGCCAATATTAATCGATTTTTGTTATGGATTCTCCAAGGAATTTATACTACAAGGTATGTGATTTTTTCATAGCATTGGGTACGTTCATTCTCGTGCCAAACATGTTTAGTTTAGAGATATTTTTCCTAAAATAGTCCAAAAGTTGATGTTCTTGACATGTATTGTTGAAATGGAATATTGTTCTTTAATTGGGTTGATTTGTGGGGTTTCTAAGCTATTTAATTTTCGTTCTAGAGATTTTTTGAGTTAAGTTCTTGAGTACATTTTCTGGATATAGTAATCTAAAATAACTAATCAAGTTTAAGAAAATTAAGGGTGGAAAAAGAAAAGATAAAGTCGGACCACAAAAATTACGCGTCGCTGACCTGTTCCCTTAGAGAAAAAAGTTACTCCGCATCTCTACTTGGACGCGGATTCCTCTGTCTCAAAATTAAATTTTAGAAACATTTAATTACAAATATCTTTGTGTCGCGGAATTGTTCCAAGATGATGATTTCCTACTTTTTCTCAAGTTTAGCTACTCAAAATAATTCCTAAACATCATAAGATCTTTCCAATCAAAAATCATATTCCTTGAATCCATAATGAAATTTAAGGATCAGTTAAAAGTAAATTAAATTAGAGTTAAGATTCAAATCAAGAGAAGTTCATCATAGTTTCCAAAGGTCTTTTACAAACGTTTTAACTTTGTTTTAAGACTTAAAGTTCAAGTTAATTACAAAGTATAGAGTAAAGAGTAAAGTTGAATTCATTTCTTCAAGATAATATAGGGACTAAGTATTCCCAAAGAGATTTAAAATGTTTTCACATTTAAATAAGTACGGAAACTGAAATTTCAAAAGAGCATCGGGCTAGTTTTCTAGAAAAGATTAATCGCTTTCTAAATGGATCAAGAAAGGAAACTGAGATTTCCAACATAGCCTTTGAACTATGTTTTAGAGAACTAATCTCATCTCACTAGAAAAACTATGTTCTTAAACATAAAAGCTAATATTATTATATTTTTGGGAGTAGAATTGAGCCCCGATATAGGGAGAGTTAATACAACTCATAACCTCCATAAACCATGTAGCCATCATGGGCAGAAAAGGTCATACCTTTTAGATGAATCCTTTTCTCATAGACTAGTGGATCCAGTTAGTAATTCAGGTCCTATACCTTTGGCAAGGTGTACATGTGCTGGAAGCGTGAGGGAGATCCTTGTGTCATCACAATAAATCTTTTGTGATGGTTGTCAGTTTGAGAAAATCCCATAGGAGTACTTTGTATTTTTATACATGTTTATTTGTATCTTTGCATACATCTCAGATTTTTTGTATCTTTGCGTACACAGAACTAAAATCATGTTTCAAACATATTTTCTATATATTGCACTTGTTTTAAACTACTTTATATATAAATGAGTTCACTTATGTGGAGTTTGAGTTGAGCCAGCTAAGTTTTTCATTTTTTTTCCAATTTATTTTCAAGTGTATGTTTTATTTTGCATTCAAAATCGCATTCTCATACATTCAATGCAATGATTCCAGTAGGCCTGCATAGTATTATGAGGCAGATGTAGGTAACTAGGATTCGCATTCCAATATATCATTGATCCAATGAGCAGTTCAGAGTCTGTTGGTGAGCCTCTTGGAAATCCAAAGGACTGCTTTTATTGCTTTCAATTTTATGTTCATTAGTATATTGTGGGGCTTTTCCCAAGAACTATCTTAGTTGGTTAAGTGGCTTCATAGACAGTCAGTCAGTTAGTAGTTTAGTTATCTTTACAATACCAATTTCTAATCTAAGCCTTGATTTGCATTTTTGTCCAAGTTAAATGTTGAATTTTAGACATTCTAACTTATTTCATTAGTTAAATTGAGTATTGTGCTATTGATCTGTATAAATTTTCATATAGTCTTCCACTGAGTTAAATAAGTCATGCCAAGGGTTTGTCATGGGCCAACAATGATTTTCGAGTGCCTGTCATGTCCAAGGTGTAGGTTTGAGGCGTGGCAATAATCAATAACAACATAAAGATAAATGAATTAAATCTCTGTCTATCTATGAATCCTCTAATAACAGAGATGGATGTCAGGACAAGACCTATAACATCCTAATGAGCTAAAATAATGAAAAACAATAAAAGTGATTCTCCAGAAAATAAGGAGGCTCACTATCAAATTGTGAGTTCTAAATGGATCAATGATGCACTGGATGTTGATCATCGTTACCTGTGTCTGCATCATAAAATGATGCATGCCAACTGACATCAGTACAGTAAATGAACGATTATGCTAGTTGAAATGCTAAACATTTTTAGGATATACTATTAACCATGGGAAATAGTATTATTATTTAACAATTGTTTATTCATTTATTCAATTCAAAGTGTTACATTAAAATATCAATTGTCATATATATGTCATTAACTTACAGTAGATGATTTGGTGTAGAGTTTAAGCTTATACACAAAAGATTAAATCATTGGTTCTTATAAGTTAAAAGTTATAGTTCATAATCATAGATGGAAATCTGGACCAAACCATCAGCAAGATTGTAGCACGAGATTAAATGTAATTTATCTTGATTATGAGAATGGATAGTTTTAACTTTTCGTGCTAGTGAATTTGGTATGTCATGAACGGGAACGAGCAGAGATAGATGTTTTAAAGTGACTGATAAAACATTTTCTCTACATTGTTAAATGTACTTACATTCTTAATCTTTATATAACGATTACGATCTGTATATAGATTGATTATCTTTTTGATTTATTAAAAGATGAGATTCTGAGATGGGTCAATATGGCTGGCAGATTGGATGATAATAATATATATTGGTGAAATAATTAGTAAGTTGATGAAGTCAATGTCTCAGATATTGATGATACTGTAAGACAATGCAGAGCAATGATGCAACGAAAATCCGAGTGATCGACATACCTCCAGCCATTGTTAGCGACATAGTCGGAGTCTACAATTCTTGTTTTCTTCAAAGATCTTCTAATTACTCAAAACCTCACTCTTAGATGGTATGGAGTTTTTCAAAGCAATGTGCTTGGGTACCTTTGAACCAAATGACATAGTGTTAACCGTGCTTCCATCAAGAACACTTAAGAGGTTATGGGAAGTTAACAACCACTAGAGTAGTAGAATAGTGGATCCATGTAGTGGAATAATGGGTAGTTAACCATTATCCCATTAGTAGGATAATGGGTAATTAACCTTTTTCCTATTAGTGGGATAATAGAATGTTAACTACCTTCCCTTTAATGGGATAATGGGTAGTTAACTACCTTCCCATTAGTGGGGTAATGGATCCACGACGTGGGATAATGTACCGTGTAATACGGATCATACCAGCATTAACAAAAATTCTAACATTCTCCCACTTGGTCCGTATATTCTAATCCGATTAATAAAATTTAATACACGAATCATGGCGATAATTTCTCTTGAAATGAGTAGTATCTTCCATGTATCACAATGCACTATATCTCTAAACTTTAACCCATATAATTAATGAATAAACTCAATATTTATTCAAGGTCCATACTTTAGTAACATTTCTGAAAATAAAGCTCAATGCGCACACAGTTAACGAGAAATATCATATAAAATACAGTGTCATAATCATTCGTTGTTACAACAAAATTTTACATAGTGGGGTTACATCCCATTGTGACTACATGATCCTTAAATTTTTGTGGTGGCATGCCTTTAGTTAAAGGATCATCTAACATTACTTAAGTGCTAACATGTTCAATGACCACTTTCTTGTCTTTAACACGTTCTCTTATGGCTAGATATTTGATGTCGATATGCTTGCTTCGACTACCACTTTTATTATTCTTAGCCATAAAGATAGCAGCTGAATTGTCACAATATAACCTTAATGTCTTAGATATAGAGTCGACAATTCTACGTCTAGAAATAAAACTCTTTAACCATACACCATGTGAGGTGGCCTCGAAACAAGAAACGAACTCAGTATCCATAGTGGAAGTAGTAACTAGAATCTGTTTTAAACTTTTCCAATATATAGCTCCACCGACTAACATAAATATGTATCCTTAAGTTGATTTCTATGAATCAATACAGCCAGAATAGTCTGAATCAGAGTAGCCAATGACTTCCAAGTAATCTCATCATTTGTACATAAGCATATAGTCTTTTGTTCCTTGAAGATATCTTAAGATATTCTTTGCAGCTCTCTAATGATCAAGCCTAGATTACTTTGATATCTTCCTAAGATTACAAACCTGAGCATACATCAAGATTTCGACAGCACAAAAGTAAGGAATATCCTTCATTTGTTCGCTCTCAAGATTGTTCTTCGGGCACTGATTCAATTTGAATTTTTCACCCTTCACGATGGGAGCTACAATTGGTAAACAATCTTTCATTTGGAACCTCTCTAAAATTTTAATTGATATAGGATTCTTGAGATAAACCTAAGGTACCTTGATGTTTATCTAGACGAATCTTATTACCAATAATATAAGATGCATCACTTATGTCTTTCACAACAAAAAATTTAGAGAGAAATTGTTTCACCTCATATATCATTCCCTTATCATTAGATGCAACTAATATATCATCCACATATAGATTTAAGAAGATATTTTACTCCCGCTGATATTATGGTATATACATTGATCCATAATGTTCTCAACGAAGATCGAATGAAGAGATAACATTATAAAATTTCAAATACCATTGACAGGAAAGCATGTTTTAGTCCATATATGAATTTCTTTAAATTGAAGACCAAGTGCTCACCATTACTAGAGGAGAATCCTTTAGGTTGTTTCATAAAAACCCCTTCCACTAGATCACCATTGAGAAATGCGTTTTTCATATCCATCTTTTGCAATTCTAAGCTAAAGTGTGCTAATAATGACAATATTATGCGCAAGGAATCCGTTTTAGACACAGGAGAAAATGTCTCCGTGTAATCAATTCCTTACTTTTTGACTGAATAATTTAGCAACGTTTTTTTTTATATCTTTCTATGTTGCTTGATGATTCCTTTTTAGTCTTAAAAAACCATTTACATCCAATGGTTTTAACACCACTAGTAAAATCAAAAAGATCCTAGACCTCGTTACTTTTCATAGAATTCATCTATTCTTTCATGGCATTGTACCACAATTTAGACTCTTTATAATTCGTAGCTTGTGAAAAATACACAAGATCATTTTCAACTCCAATGTTCCGATTCTTGCAAATATACAACAAAGTTACTAGGAATTGCTGATTTTCTTTCTCTAATAGATCTTCTAAATGTTGCACCAACATTTCCCGTGGATTATGTTGTACAATAATTTTAGGAATTACTTGAACAATTTGATCTATATGCATGTTTTCAGCAGCTTGTGGAATCTCATTAATTGGTTGTTCAACACCCAATTGAACTAGAGGGGTATTATGGATAACAATCAATTTTTGACTTCAAATGGAAGGTTGATCTCTTATAGAAATTGTATTCTGAAATTGATTACTCACACTAATTAAGTCATTTTCAATAAACTTTACATTTCTAGATTGCACAATCCTAATACTGTTAGATGGATAGTAGAATATGTATACCTTAAACCTTTCGGCACATCCAATGAAATATCCACTAACGGTCCTAGAATCCTGTTTATTTTCTTGTGGGTTGTAAATTCTAACTTCAGAATGGCATCCCCATACACATATATGTGTCAAACTAGGTTTCGAACCTTTGAATAACTCAAAAGGCATCTTTGGAACAGACTTGGTTAGAACTCAATTTAATATAAACACTGTTGTCTTGACAGATTCAATTCACAAGGACTTAGGTAGATTAGATCTACTTAACATACTACGCACCATGTCCAATAATGTTTGGTTTCTTCTTTCTGGTACACCATTCTTATCTAGAGAACTAGACATAGTATATTGGAAAACAATCCCATTTATTTGATGAAACTTCGCAAACGGACCTTGTGCTTGTCCATCTTTTGTATATCCACCATAATACTCATCACCTCGATCAGCTCTCACAATCTTAATTTGCTTTTCGCATTGTTTATCTACTTCAGCCTTGAAAATTTTAAAGGCTTTTAATGCCTCGCTCTTATTATGAAGCATATATAGATACATATCTTGTGAGTAATCATCTATAAAAGTGATAAAGTATTTATGACCATATGCGTCAATGTCTGGACAACATATATATGAATGTATGATTTCTAATATGGTTGAACTCCACTTGGCACCTTTCTTTGACTTGTTGGTCTGGTTGCCTTTAATGTAGTCCATACAAGTATCAAAATCAATTAAATTTAAAGTACTTAAGTACTCCATCATTTACTAATCTCTTAATTTTATCGATGGAGATATGTCCAAATCTCCGATGACATAAGATATAGAAATCTTCATTTACAACACATCTTTTAGTACCAGTTTGTACATGCATAATAGTATGAATGGAATCATTTTGTAAATTAAGAGAGAAAATACCATTAGACAATGTACCATATCCAATAAGTTTATATTTATAGAATAGTTTGGAATCACCTTCGAGAAAGAAGGAATATCCCAAAGGTACAAGTCTTGATACTGAAAATAAATGCCTTGAAAAAATAGGAACATAAAAAGTCCTTTACAACTCTATAATAAAACCACTACTAAGAACTAAATTGCATGTCCCAATAGCTTTCACATGCGACTGAATCTTGTTTCCAGAATAGATGTTCCGCATGTTTCTTAATTCCTGCAAGAAATTCGTAATATGGATTATAGAAGAAGAATCAATCCACCACGTGTTATGATTAACATCAATCATATTAGCTTCATAACAAATAAGAGATATAGAAGTACCTTTCGTAACAATCCATTGTTGAAACTTGACACAATCCTGCCTTATGTGCCCCTTCGTTCTACAGAAGTGACACTTGGCTTCCTTTTTTTATAATAGTTTCAAGTGGTACCTTTCCTTTAGACCTCTTGTTGGCTTGATTGGTCTTCTTCACTTGAGTATTCATGAATGCAGTTTCTCCTGTTTCCATCAGTAGTTGACATTCCTCTTGAACACGCATGGCCATGAGTTCATTAATAGACCATTTATCTTTATGTGTGTTATAAGAGATCTTAAAGGGGCAATATTGTGCAGATAGAGTATTCAAGATATACTGCACAAGAAAAGTTTCAGACATATTAACTTCAAGAATCTTTAGTTGAGCCGCTAAGTCTCATATTTTCACAATGTGCTCATGCACATTTCTCACAATAGTTAGCCTCATTGATGAGAATTTCATAAGTAAGGTGCTGGAAAGTGTCTAATCTGAAGTCTCAAACTATTCTTCAATAGCCTTCAGTAATCCCTTGACATTGTTTCAATAGCCTTCAGTAATCCCTTGACATTGTTATGTTGTTTGATAAAACCACGAATACCAGCAAAGATTTTGGTCTTTATGAACATAGTTGTTAGAGCGTTCACATTGTTCATGAAGAAAAATCTCATCTTGAAAGTTGATTTCATTAATAGGTGACTTTTCTTTTCTGATAGCATAATCAATATCCATACACCCTTAGTAAAGGAGAATTATATTCTTCAAAATCTTATAGTTCTCACCATTCAGTTCGGGAAAATAATAAATATCAGAGAAATTTGCATGTTGCATAACTGCAAAAACTATACATAAATATTTAATATAAATTTGAGGCAAGTAGTATAAATTGAATCTACTGACATAAAAATTGCATATGGACTAAATTTTTAATTCAATTAGATTCATATTTATGATAAAATTATCAATTTAATTGTTTGATGTTCTATCTTTATGACAAAACTATTAGACTCTCATTCATAATTCTTGTGGGTAATTATGAAAAGTATTTAATATTTCATCTTAGTTATTATGCAACTTAATAGTAAAGAAATTAGGTTATCATATCATGCATAATTAATTACAATTCTAATGTCTAAAATTTATTTATGTGATCTTAACTTTTAAAAAAAATTCAATTAAAGATGTTGTGGCTTAACTTTAATCAAATAAATTGTAGATCACTTAAATATCTCTTTTTTTAAGTGATCCAATATATAATATATAATATATAATATATAATATCATTTCATTAAGATTGTTGTGGCCAAATCTCAATCAAATAAAATTATATAAATAACTACATATTAACTCAAAATCATATACAAGATTTATTGTTGAACATTATGCAACAAAAGAACAGTCTCTTCGCTTTTTATTATTAGAAAATGTTTTCAAAAATTTCAAATCAAGATATGAGTTTTTAAGAACCATTTTGAGCGATTTTAAAGAATTCCGACAATTAACAAAGTAGAGGAAATTCAACGGCTCTGATGTCAAATGTAAGATATTGCAGATCAATGACGCAATGAAAATATAGAGTGATCGACATTCCTCCAGCCAGTGTTAGCGATATAGTCGGAGTCTAGAATTCTTCTATTCTTCAAAGAGCCGCTAAGTCTTAGATGGCATGGATTTTTTAGAAGTAATGTGCTTAGGTACTTTTGAACAAAATGACATATTTATAATCATGCTTCCATCAAGAACAGTTAAGAGGTTATGGGAAGTTACCAACCACTAGAACAGTAGGATAATGGATCCATGTAGTGGGATGATGCGTAGTTAACCATTATCTCATTAGTGGGATAATGTGTAGTTTTTGCCATTAGTGAGATAATGGATAGTTAACTACCTTCTCATTAATGGGATAATGAGTAGTTAACTACCTTTCTATTAGTGGGATAATGGGTCCGGGAAGTGGGATAATGGACTCTGTTATACGAACCATATCAGCATTAACAAAAACGCTAACAAATACACCTTTTATGAGAAAATTATAAGTTTTCATATGTAAACCGGCAGATTTATGAATGTAACGCATAAAATAAGTTATGTATTACTCTAAAGAAAATTAATCATTGAATTAAATTTGTCATAATTTAATTTATTGATTAGAATTGGTAATCTTAACATGGGAAATTATATAAGTGTTTAATGATAAATTTTGAAATAAATAGAAGAGTACAATTATGAATTTTTAGTGGAATCATTTGCAATTTATTATGGTAATAATAATTCAAATTAATTATATGGATTTATTTCCATAATAGGAAGCCTCAATTAAAAATTTTTGGTCTCTCCTGTGCCTAATTTAACTAGAACATACAATCCTATTTTCTAGTAAAAAAAACATATTTCTTCTCCAAAAAGAGGAGGAACGTGTGTTTCTTGTTTTTCTTTAAACAAAAGAAATTCTCTTTGGACTGGGCAGACATCTCTATAGGTAGGAAATCTTCTGACCAGTATTCTATAAAATACTTGTCCACCCAAGTATTAAGAAAGTTCAATTGTTAATTGGGATCACTATAGAAGACCATAGTGGTGCAGTTGAATTTACTTCAAAATATCTGCACAGACTTCCAGAGGTAATCCTGATTTAATTTTAATCATGGTTCGTATGTGATACATATTTGTGATTGTTGTCTATATTCATGCTAAATATATGTTTCTAAAATGTTTCTGCAGTGTATGTTATTTTCTAGAAAATTTACATCAAGATCCACACTTGCATCTTTATATAAAACCTAAAATATGCGTATGTGAAATAGTATGCATGAATCATGGTTAGTGAAATTTATTTTATCATGAGAAATACATAATTGAACAAACTTTAATTGGTTTGTTTTATTGGGTACATAAGGTAACAAGACTTGCGGGATGGCGAAACTTGATGACAATTTTACTTCTTTCTGTTACGTATGTTGTCGGTTTCTCTTGTAACAATGGAACTCAATAATAAATGCTGGAAAAATATTAATAACCAATGTGTCCTATCATATAAACAAACTGATATTGGGTTCAATTCTTTTTGCGAAAGAGATAGGCGACTGTTTTATGAGATGACCCCCACAATTTTTTAATCACATATTGTGTTGGCTGGAATATTTTCTCATAATGATCTTGCTGGTTGTTCTCCTTTTGATTAAGAAGAGAGAAGAGTTAAAGTTGTTGGCCAAGACATATTCTTTTTGGTAGGAATGCATGATGATACTTTATAATAAAAGATCTATAATTTCGTTTACTGTATTATTCATAATTGATCTTATATGGACACAAATTTTAGACGGTAAACTATCGTACTTATATGCTTGTAATTGTTTATGTGTGTGAGATTTTTGAGCTAGAACTTCTTGTTGTAATTTTTTTTCTAGAATTTTTGTTTAAAATTTGAAAAAAAAAAATGGTGATTTATTACCAAGAGATTAAATAGTACAGAGGTACTAATTTTAGGGAAACTTACATAAATATACTATAATAAAAAATATTTACCATTTATAGCAATAGTATTTTTTTTCATTTGACCATTTTTAATTCATCTATAATACAAGTTTAATACATATTATAAAGATAAAATTATTATTCAAATATAATACAAGTTTTAATATGGATAATACATTTATCACACATTTTAATACACTTATAATACAATGTGACAATTTTTTACCAAACAAACATAATATATTTCAAAAATAATTATAATTCAAATATATTACATAAATAATTCACTTTTAATACATATTACAGATTTATCACAATATTGCTATAAATAGTAATAAACAAAAAGTATTGCTAAAATCAGTAATTACTTTAAAAATGTATTAGTTTATGTAATTTTTCCTTAATTTTATGTGTTGGCTTACACCTTCCTCCCCATCAGACGAATTTAATACAAGTCATTAAGTTTTTAATCACTAGTTTGATAATCTGTATTAACTCTCTTAAACTGAGTAATATATGATTAAATCAATGTAACTAGAGGATTTTCACTTGACTTAAACTAACAGTAGACTCTAATGAGTTAGGTCTAGATAAGTTTATGGAGTGAATAATATATATATATATATATATATATATATATATATATATATATATATATATATATATATATATATATATATATATATATATATATGTGTGTGTGTGTGTGTGTGTGTGTGTGTGTGTGTGTATGTATATACATATATATGTATATGTATATACATATATACACATATACATATGTATATATATATATATATATATTGTATGAATAGTTCTCCAATCCCAACGATTCGATATTCAAGATGCATGAATATATATGTATATGAAGAGTTTGAATGTAAATATTAAATGTTATATGATTGTGTTATTCATCTATTGAAATTATTTCTTCGATCTCAGATTCAACATGTCTACTTTTAATCCCATTAGTACTACTTTTGGTCAAAACAAACTGAAGTGTTCTAACTATCTTGACGGGAGGAGAAATCTCAACATCGTGTTAACTATTGAAGAATATAAGGTTGTGCTTCATGAGGAATGATTGAAACACAATTTACAGTCTAGTGATGAGGATAAGTTAGCTTACCAGAAATGGCGCGATGTTACATTATGACTTCAATGTCAAATGTTTTGCAACATCAACATCAAGCTATGTTGTTTGCCTTTGAAATTCTGGGGAATCTCAAAGAAATGTTCGGAAACTAGGGTTGATATCTAAGCAGACTGCCACGAGAACTCTCGTGAACACTAAGATTGTTGGAGGCACTCATGTAAGAGACCATGTTCTAAAGATGATAGTTCCTCTGAATGAACTAGAGGTCTTTGGGGGCTAAGATTGAAAATGACTCCCAAGTTGAGATGATATTTCAATCTCTGCCTGCCAATTTTCAATAATTTTTCCTAAATTATAATATGAATAAGATGAGTCTATCTTTTGGCACAATTATTGAATGAGCTGTGATCGACAGAGACTCTTGCAAAAAAAAACATCTACCATCAATGACACTAAATGTTGAGAAATGTTCTAATGCTAAACCGCAAGGTGGACAAAAGAAGAAAAAGGATCACAAGCTGAGGCAATTGCGCATCCACCTGGGGTATTTAAAAAGTATAAAGGCAAGTGTTTTCATTTCAAGTTGTCAAGCCATTGGAAGACACATTGTCCAGTTTTCTTAGCCAAGAAGAAAAAAAAAACAGGTAACTCACTTTCACTTGTCGTTAAAACATTTTTAGTGGTTGTTTCCACCACTTCTTGTTGTGTAGATTCAGGAGCCAATGATCATACCTTCACTATATTGCAGGGGTTTCAAGAAACGTGCAAGCTTATTAGAGGCGAAGTTAGCGTTTTTCAAGCGGATGACTCATAAGTTCCAGTTTTAGCATTAGGAAATATTACTTTTTAATTTGATAATTTATTCTATATGTACTTACTGTTAGAAGAAATTTAATTTCAGTTTCTAAAGTTTTGAGAGATGATTATGATGTTAGTTTTTCTGATAACGATTGTGTTATTAGCTACAATTAACATCTTGTCTCTGCTGGTAAATTGATTGATGGTTTTTTTTAATTATTATGTTCTATCCAGAATTGATTGATGCTTAGAATGAATTTTAAGAACACCTATCAAGAACTGATCAAGAACTCTAATCTTTTAACTTAAAGAATGAAATTTCACTTAAAATAACATGTTTGGCATGTGGTTAAACAAACCAACACTATGAAATCTTACATACCTCTAAGAGATCAAATCCATGGCGAAAATCCGCAACAACACGCAAGAATCTCAGGATTCTCTCCTCTTTTCTCTTCTTTTCTCTTCTTGAACTCTCATCTAAAACCCTAGGTATATATTAGGATTATAAAGAACCTAATAGAATTAGACCTTAAAATATTACTAAAATCGAATTAAATTTGTTTGGATAAAGAAAAGACCAAAATATCCCTCACTATTTCTGGCTAACTTTCCTTAACTGGACAGCCAAACTTTAAAATGTCATATCTTACTCATCCGAACTCGAAACTTAGCAAACTCGGTGGCATTGGAAAGGTAATTCAAAGAACTTTCCTAAGGTCTCTTGTAGAACACCTAACTCATCATGTGCTAGGAGTTATCGTTGTTTGAGGTTGACTTGAATGTTTTTCTCTTTGGTTCTTCTTGGAACTTAAGATGCTACATCTAGTGACCTTACCTTAATACTTAAGAAAATTTTAATTCCTTGACAAAAACTTACTCACTATGAAGGATGATTCAAGTCTTAGTTCGAAAAAATTTCTCGGGTGTTACGCCAATGATTGAATTTATTAATGATAATTAATATATGACATAAATATAGGAGATTCATAAAATAAAATAAAAAGAATACTTGTTTTCTATGTTTAACTCAAAGTAGTTAAATTCGTTCAAAACAAATTTATTTTCTTCTTTTTTTCTAACGTTTCTCTCTCTTCTCGCTTTTATTCAATTATTATCATTTTCTTGTAATGCACGACTTCTTGTTGGTATTAATAAAACACGGTGGCAGTTCCTTACGATTTTTATTTGTATTGGTATACTAACCAAACGTAAATAAAATATAAACAATGATACTGGAAAAAAATTTCGGATTTTATTGTATATAATATTTAATCATAGAGTTATTGCAATGAACATTTATTTTTTTGAAATTACATAAAATTTGTTTTAAAATAGTATAGATTTGGTATGCACATTCTTTTTTTTGTACGTTTCTGGTTTAAAAAGTTATATAAATTTATTTGAAATTTATACACTGGTTATACCATGTTGGTACGATTTTGACATTATATTGGAATGAATTTTGTGTATTCATTATCTAATAAATGACAATTAATAGGTTTAATTAGTATTGGCATGATTCTTCTGTGAAAAATGACGACTTATGGGATGAAATTTGTTATAATTTTAACATGAAATGTGTATGAAAAGTATGCATATAAGATGTATGAAATTAGTGTACTGATTTCACATTTTTGTTATGCATGATAATTTTAATATGGAATTTTTTTAAAATGTATAATGTTATATTTTGGTATGAAAATTGAATTGTTTTCTTTATTTGTCTAGCCCATGTTTTATTTGACGTGTAACGGTAAAAAGGAAACATGAACCAAGGTAAAATCCCTAAAATCGGATAAAGAGATAATTATGATTAATTTTTTATTTATGTCACCTGATATAAAAATAATTATTAAATTTTAATTATTTAATTAAATGGAATTAAATTGATTTAAAAATAAAAAGTGGTATGTAATAACCTGCAATCAAAATGTTATAAGTAATAATATTTTAAGAGTAGATTTATAATCCATAATATTGCCCCTTAAATATATATGTAGGGTGAATTTTCCATTTTTAGACCTAGGCTAGAAGTATAGCAATATGGATGTATATGGACTCGTGTACTTATGAATTATTCATATTTGATCAATTTAGAACGTTCCAAGGGATTGAGAAAAAGAAAAGTGTTGGGGAATTAGCTTGCTGGACTTCGGTTCTTTGGTTGAGGTAGGTTATATATTATTCATTGTGATAAGAATACTCTTAATAGTGATTTATAGTCATTGATAATGCTGTGAAATTTTCTATGTACTTAATTATTGTAGTTCGAATGATTCATGTGTTGTTGTGATTGGTCTGTAATCCCAAGATCGCGAAATCCATGATTTAAAATTATTCTATTAAAGTGATGCATTGAATAAACAAGGTTTGATGAAATATTGTTAATGATTTAACTATATTGTTGGATTGGGTGCCACGAGCCGACATAATATATTTGGATCGGGTGCCATGAGCCGACGCGACTTTATTAGATCATGTTTCACATTCCCACATGACAATCTTTTGACGCGAATCAGGAAAAAGTTGAGTCCTCCAATCATCGAAATTCAGAGCTCCGGCAACCACTGCCACATTCACCATCTCTCTGAACCTGAGCCTTCCAATTATTCCCATCCATTTTAAGTCCACACCGAAATTCTGTAAACTCACCTGGACCAAGGGCATTCTGACCATTACTTATAAGATTTGGCTGAATAGAATTGGTCATAGGATTTTGAGATTTTGTCTCCATGGTCACCATCTCTAAAGATATCTTTCGAAGATAATCTCACTGCAATATTAGATAAATATAAGTTAAAATACATACAACATAGGGTTGGCAAATCGAGGGTAGGCTATGCAGCGCGGGTTTAAATATTTTTTAAGAAACTGATGCAGTGTGGGGCGGGTTGCAAAACTATGCTGCGGTTTTAAACAACAATATATTTAGTATAAACCCCACAAGTGGTCTCTAGTGTACACAGACCTTACCACTATCCATAAATATAGAGAGACTATTTTCGATAGACGTCGGACCTCGGCTGAAGTAAGGCATCTCCAAGCAGCGGTTGGAAAAAAAAGAAATTAAGTTCTTACTACTAAACTTCCTCAGGTATGCAACCAGATCTGGGAGGATAGAGAATACGTAGACCTTAAACCTACTTCGTGAAGGTATCTTAGGCGTGCAAAGACATTCAAATTAGATTCAAATTATTTAGTTGTGGTTGTCAGTTTAGAAACTAGTCTAAAAGTAGATTTTGTGATTCTATGTTGGTCAGTCAAATATGAAATTATGTAGATTAATTCTATATAACTTGATTCTATCCATTTGTGTTGACAACTATATAGTGAGCACTCTTGGGGAATAATAATTAATATGATACTGTAATATTTACGTGTTAAAAGAACATGTCAATATGCAGAATTAACCATGATTTTTTTGTTCTTGACATCACTTTAATAGGTAATTTTACGTAAACAAACTGTCAATTAAATAAAATTTACAGATCTCATGCTCAAGATGAACTGATATATAGTATTAGGCTCTTCTATTTCGTTGTTATAACAACCTTGATGAGAGCAAATATAAGAATATTCAGTTGTTATTTTTGATGTCATTAATGCCTAAGTAAAAATGCTAAAATAGTCATTCATGTGTTCATTTAGAAGGGCAAACTTCTATAAAAACATAATAAGACGAATGGGGGATCAAAATCTTCGCAAGTGTATGCTGATTTTCCCTGCAACCGTACTGTACCCGTTCCGCTTGCCATTCCTAATACAACGTGTCTATATGAATGGAAAGACGAATGCAAGTTTATACAAGCAGGAATAACATAAATGAAGAGGAGAACAAGTTGCATCACTCATGTAGAAGAATCTCATATCGTATAAATGGGTGGTTTCCTTATATGATTTTGGTGAACAAATTGCATCAAGAGTTCCAAATCAGATCAAAGGGGATGGGTTTATATGGTCTCAGAGAACAAATTGAAACACATCGGGTAAAAAAGGGATGAGTGTTACCTTATATGGTCTTGAAGAACAAATTGCATCAAAAGTCTCAGTCAGATAAAAAAAGGCAGGGGTAGTTTATGAGCTAGCTTTACAATTTGAACAAATAAGAAACAAGTTTAGACTACATTCCTGACTTGTAGCAGCAGAATAGACCTTTTCTTCAAAGCTCATAGCAATTTTCTTAAGCTCTTGTACTTCTTCTTGCTCAGAAACAGGAAGATGTTGCTTTAAGGTCTCCAGTCTATACAATCATATCAACAGAAAGATCAACATAAACTCTTGATAAAAGCATATAAATACTTCTCAAATATATTAAAAATAATACAACATCAGGCCCTGCTACAAAAGACTAAAACTTGTTTCCTCTAAACAAATATCAGCTGTTATAATCCAATTAGCTCTAGTGACAAGGTCACAATCTAGATAAATGCTTCTCAAATATATTAAAAATAATTTGACATCGTACCCTGCTACAAAATACTAAAACTTATCTCGTCTAACCAAATATATGTAGTTATAAGTCAATTATTGCAAACAACAACCTACCATTTCGACATATCTAAAACAAAATATAAGCACGGTGACAAACTATGTTTTCCCACTTGAACTGGTTCATTTACTGATTCCACCACCACACCACCCCCAACACTAATAACATACCTAGTGCATGGGTCAGAGTGTACGCATATGTTACCCTTACTAATTATCGAAATTGGAAATAACTAGGGCATAAATCCCCAATTAACTCACCCAGTACCATTAACACAAAAAAAAAAAAAAAAACAGAATTCACCTGATAAAGTTTCAATAAAACAGAGGGAAATTGAAAAAAAAAAACATGTACCGTATTGATTATTCAATACTTCTAACGAAATGTGGTTTCTTCAGATAACTGATAACACAAAAAATAACTACAATTCAAAATTCCAAATTCTTTAACAAATGAAAAAATAAGAACAAGTTGCAAAAACAAAATAAAAAAAGCTTATATCTTGTTGACAATTCTTTGACGCGAATCGGAAAAAAGTTGAGTACTCCAATCATTGGAACTCAGAGCCCCAGCAACCGCTCCGCCACCTTCGCCACCTCCCTGAGCCTGACCCTGAGCCCCTGAAAGAGTTGGTTTTGGTTCTTGTGGAATCAAACTAAATGGAAGATGAATTAATATGAATATTTGGTAGGAAGATAATTAGTACAAAATACAAGTCAAAGGTTGTATCTTGGTAGGTGAAAGTTAGGCAAACCATAATATGGTTTGCTATCTTAACCTTGACAATTTTGACACATAGTGATGTCATGGATGACATCAATAGGATGAATTTATTCCTATAAATAGGTAGCTCTTAATTCATTTTCAAATCATCATTTCACTTGCCTTCTCACCTTCTAAGGCATTGTGTTCTCTCTCTCTTGTAGTATTTCACTTATATTCTTTGTATAGTGAAATAAATATTGGTGCAGTTGTTCTTTGGTGGACGTAGGATCATTTTGATCCGAACCACGTTAAATATTGTTGTTCTTCCTTGTTCTTTAGTTTCACGTTTCCGCTAACAATTGGTATCAGAGCAAGGTTCTGTCTGAGTATGCTCTGTGGTTGCAGCACAGTCTGAACTTCCACATCAGAAAAGGATTACTTTGGTTTTCTGTAGTTCCAAATACATTATAGTAGAAAAGGAAGAACAAGTAAAAGAATGAGTTCCATGAAGTTTGAAATTGATAGATTTAGTGGGCGCAACAACTTCAATATCTGGAAAATCCAGATGATAGCGTTACTGCGGAGGGAAGGTTCAATCCATGCTATTGACGGAAAGTACCCCGATAAGATATCGAATTCCGACAAGGAAAAGATTGAAGGAGATGCATTGAGTGCAATCCAACTGTCCCTTGCACCTAACGTACTTTGTGAAGTGAGTACAAGTACCGAAGAGACGGCCAAAGAGTTATGGGAAAAGCTGGAAGGGCTTTACCAGGACCAGTCAGTGACAACAAGGATGTTGTTACAACGGCGTCTTCATACATTTAAGATGGATTCAGGTACTTTGTTGCAAGACCATCTAGATGCGTTCAATAAACTTGTGATGGACTTACAAACTGCTGGAATTAAAAAGGACGAGGAGACACTTGCATGTTCTTTACTATTTTCATTTACTTCAAAATATCGTGATATTGAGAATTCAATGATGTATAGCAAACAACCTATTAAACTTGAGCAAGTGCGGCAAGCACTAAACTCTTGTGATGTGCGGATGCATTTTGAAGGAGACAAAAGTGACGAAGCTAGTGGACTCTTTGTAAGAAGTCGTACTAGCCAAAAGGGAAGGAGCAAATCGAAGTACAGATCAAAGTCTCGTGTGAACAAAAAGAATGCGGAGTGTTGGGGCTGTCACAAGAAGGGGCACTTTGAACGAGATTGCCCTATGTCGAAGTCCAAAGAAAAGGCGAGTGCATCCATTGTTGAGAAAGTACATGATAATGATGATGATTATGTACTAACAACATCATGCAATAATGGAGTCTATGACAACAAATGGATCTTAGACTCTGGTTGTACTCTGCATATGACATTCCGAAAAGATTGGTTCAGCAGCTATGAAACAAGCAGAGAAACTGTATTAATGGGCAATAATGCAACTTGTAAAATAGTTGGCATTGGTTCAGTTCATGTTCGCTGCCATGATGGAATCATGAGGACTATTACAGAAGTCCGTCATGTTCCTGATCTAAAGAAGAATTTGATCTCCCTGGGTACTTTAGATAAACAAGGCTATAAGTACATGAGCGAAGGAGGAACTATGAAAGTGACTAAAGGGTCTTTAGTCATGTTGAAGGCCAAGCTGGAAGATGGCCTCTACACACTTTCGGGAAGCACCATTATTGGCTCTGTAAATGCATCTACAGTGCAGTTATCTAATGATGACAAGGCAAAATTATGGCACATGAGACTAGGCCATATGAGCGCACGAGGATTGGAGATTTTGAGCAACCGCAACCTTTTGAATGGTGAGAAGATCAGCACACTTGAATTTTGTGAGCACTGCGTCTTAGGAAGCAGAAAAAGGTCAGCTTCAGCACTGGCAAGCACAAGACGGGAGGGGTGCTAGACTACATCCATTCAAATTTATGGGGTCCCTCTAAGCTTCCATCAAAAGGAGGAAAGAGGTATCTTCTCACATTCATTGATGATTTTTCACGAAAGGTTTGGGTGCGTTTCCTGAAGACAAAAGGTGATGCTTTTGAAGCATTTAAAGAGTGGAAGATTTTGGTTGAAAATCAAATGGAGAGGAAAATCAAGTATCTTCGCACGGACAATGGCTTGGAGTTTTGCAGTGAAGAGTTCAATGATTTCTGCAAGGTTCATGGGATCGCAAGGCATAAGACGGTCAGGCACACACCACAGCAGAATGGAGTTGCCGAGAGAATGAACAGAACTCTTCTTGAGAAGGCTCGTTGTATGATCTTACAAGCTAAGATGTCCAAAGTATTTTGGGCTGAAGCAGTTCATACTGCTTCTCACATTTTCAATCGGTCTCCAGCATCAGCGATTGACTTTAAGACTCTGAATGAGGTCTGGTCAGGTGAACCCTCTAACTATTCATACTTGCGAATATTTGGGTGTCCAACTTATTATCATGTTAATGAAGGTAAGCTTGAACCAAGGGCTAAAAAGGCCATATTCGTAGGGTATGTTGATGGAGTAAAAGGGTACAAACTATGGTGTTTGTCTTTACTCAAATTTGTAGTTAGTAGAGATGTTACCTTTGATGAATCCTCTATACTTGATCCTCGTAAAGTTTCTGTGGAGTTATCTAGAAACGAGAACAACGAGCAGGTGGAGCTACCGGTGGAGCTTACCAAGAAACGGGATCAAGAGACTCAAAGTGATGAGTCAAAAGATGCAGAAGAACTTGCTTCCAATGAACCATACACAATTGCGAAGGGAAGGGACAAAAGGCGGATACGGAAACCAGAATGTCTTATAGAGCAAGAAAATCTGATTGCACAAGCGTTCGTAGCTGCAGAAGAAGAGATTAAGGATCTCGAGCCCTCTTCGTATATTGAAGCAACTTCTTGCAAAGATGCTGCACAATGGCAGTTGGCCATGATGAAAGAGATGGAGTCTCTTCACAGAAATGAGACATGGGTCTTAGTTAAAAGGCCAAAGGGGATGAGGACAGTTGGATGCAAATGGGTCTACAGGAAGAAAGAAGGTATTCCAGAAGTGGAAGCTGCTAGGTTCAAGGCGAGATTGGTTGCAAAGGGTTTCAGTCATAAGGAGGGAATTGACTACAATGAGATCTTTTCTCCAGTCGTGAAACATAGCTCAATTCGCGTGCTGCTAGCATTGGTTGCACAATTTGATTTAGAGCTTCAACAGCTTGATGTCAAAACTGCTTTTTTACATGGTGATCTAGAAGAAACAATCTATATGGATCAGCCTGAAGGTTTCCTAGCTGAAGGAAAAGAAGACCATGTATGCCAACTGAAGAAGTCTTTGTATGGTTTGAAGCAATCCCCTAGACAGTGGTACAAGAGGTTTGATGCATTCATGACTACACATGGATTTTCGAGGAGTGCATTTGATAGTTGTGTGTATCACAAGAAGATGTCTGGTAACTCTATGATTTATCTTTTGTTGTATGTTGATGATATGCTTATTGCTGCTAACAACATCACAGAGATAAATATTTTGAAGAAACTGTTGAGCAAGGAATTTGACATGAAGGATCTAGGAGTTGCAAAGAAAATCCTCGGAATGGAAATTTCAAGAGAAAATGGTGTTGTACATCTTTCTCAGAAGAGGTACATCCGAAAAGTTCTTGAAAGATTCAATATGGATATGAGCAAGCCTGTAAGTACACCTTTAGCTTCTCATTTCAAGCTTTCAGAGTTACAAATGCCTCAATCTATGGATGAGGTGGAGCATATGTCAAAGGTCCCTTATGCGAGTGCAGTTGGTAGCATTATGTATGCTATGGTATGCACACGTCCAGATATTGCCCAATCTGTAAGTGTAGTAAGCAAGTACATTGCAAATCCAGGAAAAAGGCATTGGGAAGCTGTCAAGTGGATATTGAGATATCTCAAAGGAGCTCCTGATGTTGGCCTAACCTTTCGGAAAAGTGAAGGTATTTCAATTCTCGGTTATGTTGATTCTGACTATGCAGGGGATCTTGATCGAAGGAGGTCCACAACTGGATACATCTTTACTCTCGTTGGCAGTGCCGTTAGTTGGAAATCGACTTTACAGTCGATTGTTGCTTTGTCTACAACAGAAGCAGAATATATGGCAGCAACGGAGGCAGTGAAAGAAGCTATCTGGTTGAAAGGTTTGGTGGCAGAATTGAGTTCAGTTCAGCTTAAATCAATTCTAAAATGTGATAGTCAAAGTGCTATTCATTTGATTAAAAATCAAAGATTTCATGAGCGCACCAAACACATTGATGTCAGATTTCATTTTATTCGAGATGGCGTAGAAAAGGGAGCTATCAAGCTTGAGAAGGTTATCACAGACGATAACGCTGCAGACATTTTGACCAAAATAGTCCCGCTTGCCAAGTTAGCACACTGCAAGGACTTGGCGGGAGTATGCATCAATTGATGCAACTCTAAGAGAACAACTACTAGGTGGAGCTGGTATGTTCAACAAAGGTTTGATTCTTCTTGTTTCTTACAATGGGATTGCCCAGTAAGCTTAGAAGTTTTGGCCGGAGTTGTTTATACGCATGCTTGGAACACAAACCAAGGTGGAGATTGAAAGAGTTAGTTTTGGTTCTTGTGGAATCAAACTAAATGGAAGATGAATTAATATGAATATTCGGTAGGAAGATAATCAGTACAAAATACAAGTCAAAGATTGTATCTTGGTAGGTGAAAGTTAGGCAAACCATAAAATGGTTTGCTATCTTAACCTTGACAATTTTGACACATAGTGATGTCATGGATGACATCAATAGGATGAATTTATTCCTATAAATAGGTAGCTCTTAATTCATTTTCAAATCATCCTTTCACTTGCCTTCTCACCTTCTAAGGCATTGTGTTCTCTCTCTTGTAGTATTTCACTTATATTCTTTGTATAGTGAAATAAATATTGGTGCAGTTGTTCTTTGGTGGACGTAGGATCATTTTGATCCGAACCACGTTAAATATTGTTGTTCTTCCTTGTTCTTTAGTTTCACGTTTCCGCTAACAATTGGTATCAGAGCNTGAGGACTATTACAGAAGTCCGTCATGTTCCTGATCTAAAGAAGAATTTGATCTCCCTGGGTACTTTAGATAAACAAGGCTATAAGTACATGAGTGAAGGAGGAACTATGAAAGTGACTAAAGGGTCTTTAGTCATGTTGAAGGCCAAGCTGGAGGATGGCCTCTACACACTTGCGGGAAGCACCATTATTGGCTCTGTAAATGCATCTACAGTGCAGTTATCTAATGATGACAAGGCAAAATTATGGCACATGAGACTAGGCCATATGAGCGCACGAGGATTGGAGATGTTGAGCAACCGCAACCTTTTGAATGGTGAGAAGATCAGCACACTTGAATTTTGTGAGCACTGCGTCTTAGGGAAGCAGAAAAAGGTCAGCTTCAGCACTGGAAAGCACAAGACGGGAGGGGTGCTAGACTACATCCATTCAGATTTATGGGGTCCCTCTAAGCTTCCATCAAAGGGAGGAAAGAGGTATCTTCTCACATTCATTGATGATTTTTCACGAAAGGTTTGGGTGCGTTTCCTGAAGACAAAAGGTGATGCTTTTGAAGCATTTAAAGAGTGGAAGATTTTGGTTGAAAATCAAATGGAGAGGAAAATCAAGTATCTTCGCACGGACAATGGCTTGGAGTTTGCAGTGAAGAGTTCAATGATTTCTGCAAGGTTCATGGGATCGCAAGGCATAAGACGGTCAGGCACACACCACAGCAGAATGGAGTTGCCGAGAGAATGAACAGAACTCTTCTTGAGAAGGCTCGTTGTATGCTCTTACAAGCTAAGATGTCCAAAGTATTTTGGGCTGAAGCAGTTCATACTGCTTCTTATATTGTCAATCGGTCTCCAGCATCAGCGATTGACTTTAAGACTCCGAATGAGGTCTGGTCAGGTGAACCCTCTAACTATTCATACTTGCGAATATTTGGGTGTCCAGCTTATTATCATGTTAATGAAGGTAAGCTTGAACCAAGGGCTAAAAAGGCCATATTCGTAGCGTATGTTGATGGATTAAAAGGGTACAAACTATGGTGTTTGTCTTTACTCAAATTTGTAGTTAGTAGAGATGTTACCTTTGATGAATCCTCTATACTTGATCCTCGTAAAGTTTCTGTGGAGTTATCTAGAAATGAGAACAACGAGCAGGTGGAGCTACCGGTGGAGCTTACCAAGAAACGGGATCAAGAGACTCAAAGTGATGAGTCAAAAGATGCAGAAGAACTTGCTTCCAATGAACCATACACAATTGCGAAGGGAAGGGACAAAAGGCGGATACGGAAACCAGAATGTCTTATAGAGCAAGAAAATCTGATTGCACAAGCGTTCGTAGCTACAGAAGAAGAGATTAAGGATCTCGAGCCCTCTTCGTATATTGAAGCAACTTCTTGCAAAGATGCTGCACAATGGCAGTTGGCCATGATGGAAGAGATGGAGTCTCTTCACAGAAATGAGACATGGGTCTTAGTTAAAAGGCCAAAGGGGATGAGGACAGTTGGATGCAAATGGGTCTACAGAAAGAAAGAAGGTATTCCAGAAGTGGAAGCTGCTAGGTTCAAGGCGAGATTGGTTGCAAAGGGTTTCAGTCAGAAGGAGGGAATTGACTACAATGAGATCTTTTCTCCAGTCGTGAAACATAGCTCAATTCGCGTGCTGCTAGCATTGGTTGCACAATTTGATTTAGAGCTTCAACAGCTTGATGTCAAAACTGCTTTTTTACATGGTGATCTAGAAGAGACAATCTATATGGATCAGCCTGAAGGTTTCCTAGCTGAAGGAAAAGAAGACCATGTATGCCAACTGAAGAAGTCTTTGTATGGTTTGAAGCAATCCCCTAGACAGTGGTACAAGAGGTTTGATGCATTCATGACTACACATGGATTTTCGAGGAGTGCATTTGATAGTTGTGTGTATCACAAGAAGATGTCTGGTAACTCTATGATTTATCTTTTGTTGTATGTTGATGATATGCTTATTGCTGCTAACAACATCACAGAGATAAATATTTTGAAGAAACTGTTGAGCAAGGAATTTGACATGAAGGATCTAGGAGTTGCAAAGAAAATCCTCGGAATGGAAATTTCAAGAGAAAATGGTGTTGTACATCTTTCTCAGAAGAGGTACATCCGAAAAGTTCTTGAAAGATTCAATATGGATATGAGCAAGCCTGTAAGTACACCTTTAGCTTCTCATTTCAAGCTTTCAGAGTTACAAATGCCTCAATCTATGGATGAGGTGGAGCATATGTCAAAGGTTCCTTATGCGAGTGCAGTTGGTAGCATTATGTATGCTATGGTATGCACACGTCCAGATATTGCCCAATCTGTAAGTGTAGTAAGCAAGTACATGGCAAATCCAGGAAAAAGGCATTGGGAAGCTGTCAAGTGGATATTGAGATATCTCAAAGGAGCTCCTGATGTTGGCCTAACCTTTCGGAAAAGTGAAGGTATTTCAATTCTCGGTTATGTTGATTCTGACTATGCAGGGGATCTTGATCGAAGGAGGTCCACAACTGGATACATCTTTACTCTCGTTGGCAGTGCCGTTAGTTGGAAATCGACTTTACAGTCGATTGTCGCTTTGTCTACAACAGAGGCAGAATATATGGCAGCAACGGAGGCAGTGAAAGAAGCTATCTGGTTGAAAGGTTTGGTGGCAGAATTGAGTTCAGCTCAGCTTAAATCAATTCTAAAATGTGATAGTCAAAGTGCTATTCATTTGATTAAAAATCAAAGATTTCATGAGCGCACCAAACACATTGATGTCAGATTTCATTTTATTCGAGATGTCGTAGAAAAGGGAGCTATCAAGGTTGAGAAGGTTATCACAGACGATAACGCTGCAGACATGTTGACCAAAATAGTCCCGCTTGCCAAGTTTGCACACTGCAAGGACTTGGCGGGAGTATGCATCAATTGATGCAACTCTAAGAGAACAACTGCTAGGTGGAGCTGGTATGTTCAACAAAGGTTTGTTTCTTCTTGTTTCTTACAATGGGATTGCCCAGTAAGCTTAGAAGTTTTGGCCGGAGTTGTTTATACACATGCTTGGAACACAAACCAAGGTGGAGATTGAAAGAGTTGGTTTTGGTTCTTGTGGAATCAAACTAAATGGAAGATGAATTAATATGAATATTTGGTAGGAAGATAATTAGTACAAAATACAAGTCAAAGATTGTATCTTGGTAGGTGAAAGTTAGGCAAACCATAATATGGTTTGCTATCTTAACCTTGACAATTTTGACACATAGTGATGTCATGGATGACATCAATAGGATGAATTTATTCCTATAAATAGGTAGCTCTTAATTCATTTTCAAATCATCCTTTCACTTGCCTTCTCACCTTCTAAGGCATTGTGTTCTCTCTCTCTTTTAGTATTTCACTTATATTCTTTGTATAGTGAAATAAATATTGGTGCAGTTGTTCTTTGGTGGACGTAGGATCATTTTGATCCGAACCACGTTAAATATTGTTGTTCTTCCTTGTTCTTTAGTTTCACGTTTCCGCTAACAGCCCCCAAAATTCCTTAATCCACAATCGCTAATTACAATTTATGGCTTTGATTAAACGAAAAATGAAATTCCAAAATTTCGATGAAAAATCACAATAAACCTGGACTTTGAGTGTATAAATAAGAAAAGAAACTCCCAAAGTCATAATATCATATATAGTAATAAATTAATAATAATACTAATATAGTAATAAATTAATAGTTGCTATAAATCCATTGGATCGTGCCAATTGTCCTTTAGATATATTCAAGACTTAATTGTATTCATCTATATATGTTTCCAAAGTGATAAAAACCATTTGGATAACTATGTATCTACTAATTGGGGATTTATTATGCTGGCATTTGGGGTAATATCTCAACTTTATAAATAGAGATATTATTCACCTTTTTTAGAACACAGTTGAATAAGAAGAAAATTTCTCTTCTTTTAATCTACTTTTCTTGACTTTTTCTCTAGATTATTTTATGAGCTTGATTTTATAACACGTTATCAGCACGAGTCTATAGCCAATTGAGAGTGAGTTTTAGTTTTTCTTTAATTCATATTTTGGTTGATCTCGTTATGAGAATCAGGGTATTATTTGCATAAAATCAGGTATGTATTTTTTAAAATATTTATATGATTTAGAATAAAATAGTATTCAGTCACTAACAATCAAATGAATGTGGTAGCAGTGAATAATATGTCTGAAAATGATAAATAATTAATAATATGAATAAGGGTGTGGAGGGACGAAATTATGATAGTTATTTTTGTGGTAATTATTAAAGGAAGAACACTATGGGTTCTCCAAATAGTCCTTCAAAATGTGAAGGCAATTTTTATTATTAAAACGATATGAAAGGTCATTGGACTTGTGAATGTTGTCGACCATGTCACGACTGGAATCTAGAACCCAGACGAGACCGGCGTCGTTGACCTCACAGAAGTCGCAAACAAGCGTACTTACATCATTCTTACTTTACATAGGTTAATTTTTAGCGGAAAATTTGAATTTTTTGATTCTTTAATCATACTTGTTAAGCATTCTTTATATTTCGTAATCGATCATCATCAACCATCTAACAATTAAGAGATAAGCAACTGAAAGAAATAATTCACTAAGTATTAATCGTATACCGGTCAAATTAACACCAATACAAAGTTTGAACCAAAGTAGGAAAGAAACGCCAGTGGAACATGCTCCACTAGCTCAACTCTAAAACTACGCTAGAATGTAAAAACAGTAGCATCCTCGAAAGCATGAGGACCTACCAAACTCCGAATGAATGTTGACGTCCGGATAGCTGCAACGACGAACCTTTAGCTCTACCGTCCACCTGCACCTGCACCTAAAATAGATGTTTGTATGGAATTAGTACACACTTGTACTAATTATATGTATATGCAAGCACACACCAGGGACATGCATGAGGAAGAAGAGCTCTTTCCTAACAACATGATGTTTGGAAGTCAAGTCAGTGGACTTGCTAAATTGAGATTTGGAAAGTTATGTCATGAGAGTGACATGCATCATTATAATTATCGTATGGCACACAACACATAACATCTTCATATAGCACATAACATATAACACATAGTTTCTTTCATATTATTCATTCATATACCATGAGACCTTATTATCATAGACTTAACCTTAAGACTTTTCAAAATGAGGGCTCAACATATGGGACCTCAACTAGGGAGCCTTCTTTAGCAAACACGGAGTATGCTTCATTCCTTCATACGTATTTCATTTCAATTCATTCATAGGCCAGTGCGAACACCAGCTATACCTAGGATGTAGTTTAAGACTTTCATCGGGTTTGCTGTGCAATGATCAGGAATAACCTAATGTCATTATCTGAATCTAGCTCCCCTCTTGATTATCCTATCCTAACACCTTCGGTATAGTTCATTTCTTTATATGATTCATTTGAGGCTGGCCTCATTCATTCATTGGGACTTTAACTTTAACCGACATAGATCATATGATCATCATGAAATCCAGTGTCTCCACCACACTGAAAAGAGGTGGAATCACCGGCCAAAGCGATTCAATAATCATGCTAGCGTATATGGGAATTTAACCCGCCAGATCCCTATAGTGGCAATATAGGTTCAAAGACTAGGAGATGTATGGAGATCCATACCCGGCAAGCCGGACAGTCTCATCTCATGAGAGTTACGTGAACCTCCGCCCTTCCCGAAAGAAGGCATCACCTCTCATAGCTAGCCTATCGGTGCTCGGTATAAAGTTCCATTACATTCAACTCATACATCATGGAAGTTGGCTTCTATTATGAGGACATCATAGCTCAATAGATGATTTCTCATCTCATCGTTAGTATTAAGTGTTTTAAACTCAATATTTTCATTAGAGTGTTCATAGAGATTGGTCTCTTCATTATCTTACACTCACATTAGTGAGTACGTATTGGTAACATTTACTTAGGCTCATTTAAGATTGCTCCCATCATATACATTAGCCTCACATCATGATTGTCACCACATTCTTCATTATTAGCACCTTTATTTTTCATAGTTACTCACATCTTATTATGTGAATGTTCATTTCTTCATTTCATTACGTATATCTTAGGTTCACTTATTTTTGAACGTATGTTAACCTTATGTGTCTATACATACAAGCCATGGGGCTTCATTTATTGTTCGTTAAGTGATTCTTATTTTCCTAAGATTATGTATCACAAGACTTATGTATCTTGTATATATACCAAGATCTTGATTTTTGATCAAAGTAGATGACATTATTCTTGAATATTTTACACACGTATGACTTATCTATCAATACGGAGGTTTGGGCACGGGAACCCAACTCTTGAATCATTTGGATATCATTTATATTTTTCATCGACTTTATTTCTAATATTCATAACATTAGAACTCTAAATTAAATCTCAACATTTTCATAAAATAATAAATTTTCTATTTTTATTAGAATTCTAAATTAAATCTCAATATTTACATAAAAGAATTAATTTTATATTTTAATTAGAATTCTAAATTAAATCTCCATATTAACATGAAAGAATTAATTTTCTATTTTAATTAGAATTCTAAATTAAATCTCAATATTTACATGAAAGAATTAATTTTCTATTTTAATTAGAATTCTAAATTAAATCTCCATATTTAGATGAAAGATTTAATTTTCTATTTTAATTAGAATTCTGAATTAAATCTCAATATTTACATGAAAGAATTAATTTTCTATTTTAATTAGAATTCTAAATTAAATCTCCATTTTTACATAAAAGAATTAATTTTCTATTTTAATTAGAATTCTAATTTAAATCTCAATATTTACATAGAAGAATTAATTTTCTATTTTAATTTAGAATTCTAAATTAAATCTCCATATTTACATGAAAGAATTAACCGAAGGGTTGGGGGTTCGAGCCCCCACAACCTCTTAACTTTTTAATTTAATTAAGTTCACTATAATGGGGAGGTTGTGGGTTCGAACCCCCACAGCCTCCCTTATTTTTTGTTTCAATTTCGCTGAGGGGGGCTATGAGGTGGTGGGTCCCTTCGTGTGCTGGGAGGTCGTGGGTTCGAATCCCACGCCTCTCCTTTAATTTTTTTCTTTTCTTTTCGCGAGGGAGGAGCTGGTCGGGAGTTCGAACCCCTCTAGCCCCATTTCCTTTTCTTTTCTTTTCTTTTCTTTTTCTTCTGCGCATGACAGGGGCGAGGGTTCGATCCCCGCCAGCCCCATTTTTTTTTTATTAAGGCATGCTGCAGGGAGGTCCTGGGTTCGATCCCTG
This sequence comes from Solanum chilense, assembly GCA_032847665.1. Lineage (NCBI taxonomy): Eukaryota > Viridiplantae > Streptophyta > Magnoliopsida > Solanales > Solanaceae > Solanum > Solanum chilense. The sequence continues at coordinate 67,833,985 of CM064963.1, read as the reverse complement.
CAGGCCTCAAAACCTTTTTTTTTCTTTGACGTTCAAAAATTTTCAGATTCTTTTAAAGCCTATTTCTAAGTTCTGGAAATTTATTCCATGATTTTTTTTTTGCACTTTTTCATCAAATTTCACATTAGTTCTTAGAGAGATTTCATGGTTCATTCAGTTCACTATACTTTATAATAATGAACATCACATTGTACACCTATTGTACACATGAAATACACGATAAATACACAACTTATACACCCCGAAACAGTGCCTAAAACACTGCCCTATACATCAACTTTTCCGGTCATATTTTGATGATCATTATCGTGATTTTCCGCACATAAACACATTCATATTTAATTTAAACACATCATTCATGCAAAAATCTAGCAGCACAACATACCCATCCTACAAATTCGTTAGGGAGCTAAGGATAAGGACATACGAAGGGGAAACAACCTTAGTTTCAAGATTTTAAGAAACGTTCGAAAGAAAGTACTCTTGGAGAAAGAATTTCACGAGAAAAACCCATACCTTTATTGATGTTTAAACGAAGAATTCGCTACCCAAAACTCTCTCCAAAAATCAGTCCAAGTTACTTCAACGTCCACACCACTCAACGAACAACTTCTCTTCGCCTTAATGTTTTTGGTTGCTTTGTTTTTCTTAAAATTTCATGTGAGTTCTTCAAGCATGAAGAACTGTTGATATTTGGTAGAATAACGTGAGAAAGATGGAGAACGTGAGAGAGAGAGAGAGAGAGAGAGTTAAGAAGCGTGAGAGGGAGAAAACTATTAAGATTAGGAGACTAATTCAAGAATTAGTCAAATAGAATTTAAAATAAATAAATACAAATCTGGTTTATTTTAATTAATACGCGAAAGGACCATTATGCCCTTAATACCTATTTATTCTTATTTACTTAATTTTATTTTTTTTGGATCGTTACAGACCCAATAATTTGACAAGTTTATAAATCCTCCATCGTAAGACAAGAAGATAAAGTGATGGTACACTTGATTTTTCAAAGTGACGTTGAGGTGTGTCATGGAAATATGATGAATTTTAAAGTCATGCTAATGTGCTTATAATGCAAATTTATGAAGTACATATAAATGATTAGTCCATTCCTTGAAGAGAATGTGACTTGTGATGAGTATCGTGAATGCTCGACCATTCTATAAGAGAGTAGGTCAAGATGTGATAAAATCATTATGGGTTATATGCCACAACTCACCTCTATGGGAGGTTAAAAATGATATATGCCACAACTCATCTCTACGGGAGGTTTTAGAAAAATAAATAAATTTTATTTGACAAAAATGGTCAGTGATCATGTATGTTTATACGTCATAAATATTATGGTATGTTTATTTGTGAACTACCAAAAGGGCAAAATAAATAAAAACTCTTACCTATAAAGATTGTGGTCATGACCCAAATAATATTGTTGTGTGGTGATACAAATTTGTCATTGGTTGTGTACCTATGGTACAACAAAAGTAAAGCAAGAAACATGACTTGCTCGTTATAATTTTGACCATGACAATAATAATATAATTTCCTCCTTGAAGGAGATGCTCACCATAGGGATGATGTCATGCAATATGTGATAGTACACAAAATTAATAGCAAGCTCTAACGAGTTGTATTATTATCAGAGAAATAATAATGGGGTTGTAGTATATCTCAAAAGAAACTTTTTAAGTTTCGGATGAATTGAAAATAAATATTGAGACGATAAATCACTACAACCGAAAAGGGTTATAAATATTTATGTAAAAGGTTACCCATTGTTTTCTTTTGTTTGTTGCACACAAACATGAACATGCTGATGAAATACAGTAAACTGTAAGTGTACTAAAATAAAAATTAGTTGGCATGACCGGTTTACCATTTGGTTTAAATGTGATGCAAATGTAATTGAGAATTCATGTGGAGTATATGATGAAGAAATAAAAGATTCTTCAATAATTCTTTTGTGTTGCTTGTTCTCTTTATAAAATGATTATTATACCAGCTAAGGTTAAGATTGTAATCCCTTGAAGTTCTTGGAACATAAAAAAAAGTGAATATGGGTTCGTTCACCTGCCATGTGGATCATTTGCAACTATATGATAGATGCATCTATGCGATGATCACATGTGCTTTGGTATCAACTTACAAATTGGTGTTTGTAAGGTTGTTGTTCAACTGTTAAATTAAGAGCACAGTTTCGACTATGAAATTATACTAATAATGCTTGTTGGTTTAGCAGATATTATATGCCTCCAATTATAGCTAAACCATGGGTATGAGAGCAAAACTTCCAAACAAGATTTGGTATGAGATAAATTTATTTAACATGTACCAACACATGTATGCATCAAGCCAACAAGGTTTTGCCCATTAAAATTGGTTCAGAGCCAGGAACCATATTATTTTCATCTAAAATACTAAATGTGCGGCTATGATTTAAATTGCTCCACCACGCACAAAGATGAATTTCAAATAAGGTTAGGATGAATGTTAGATTTTCTAACATTAGGGGAAAAGATGATTTACAGCTGAAAATTATGTGTAAGTCTAATTATGAATCATCTAGGTCCCCGTTAAATAAATATGTGCATGTAAAGTTCAAGTGATAATTCATTTGCATAATGTTGCAAATCAATTGTCAAATGAATATACCGACTCTATGATATAATTCAGCTGCAAATGCTCTGACGTGAAGTCCTTGTAGAATGGAGTTTATGATACGTCGGAAGCGTAATAGATCAATCAGTTCCAAATATAAAATTCCTTAAAGAAGGAGAGGAGAAAATGATCAATATGGTCATAATAATGAGGTAAGTGCTATAAGATATCACCATGACGTAACGCTTCATAAAACCTTGAAAACAAAGTTCAGGTACCTGGAAAATGATGAAAAATAAAGAGATCTCGATAAGTTACGTTTTGTTGGAATCGATATTAAATAATCGTGGACGGTATCTTTGATAAGAGGTAGTGCTCAATGATATAAACTATGACGAGGATCTTGAATTCAAATATGTCATAGAGTGTGGACAGATAAATGATTGGCCAAGTAAAAATGAATAATTCAAGTATATTTGTTTCACTTAGAAAAGTGACATTTTGGACTGATGGTCCATGAATCAAGGTATAATGTCAGTGGGGTACAAATAAATTATTTTACGATAGTATAACCGTAAGATATCAAGTACGACTTGTGCCTTGGGGCATAAAGATTTGTCGCAAAAATTCTGACATTATTGGAGATGTTTTCGCCTATGGTGAATGCAATGAGGTTTTTATTTATCTGACAACATATGAAAAACTTGAATGCATATAATGAATAATTGTCATGTTTAGATATATAATGAAGGTTATATGAAAATTCTTGAAGCCATCGAGGTGTTTGAAGCATATAAATGTTTAAACGAAATTTTCAATAAATCTTCAAGAATCCTTATATGGATTGAACTAGTCAAGGAAGAAAAGGGTACAAAAACAATGACCCTAATGGTCCTTGTATTTTTATGAAAGGTCTTGGTAAGATAAAATTTTGTCTTGGCCTACAGATTGATAATTCGACAAATAAAATATTTGTCTAACAATGCACATACACAGAAAAGTTTTGATGCAGTTTTATATGGATAAATCACATTCATTGAGTACCCCAATGATTATGAGATCGTTTGAAATAAATGATGATTCATTTTGATCTCAAGAGAAGGATGAAGAGCTTCTTGGTGATGAAACTTCATATCTTAGTGCAATCAGAGTACTAATGCATGTTGCTAAAAATACTCTACCAGACATCTGTTTTGCAGTAAATTTACTAGCAAGATTTGGTTCTTTCCCAACAAAAGGACATTGAAATGATGTTATGTATATACTTGAATATCATTGAAGGACCATAGACATGGGTTCATTTTATTCTATTCCGAAGAATTCAAGTCAGAGTTGATTGGTTATGCAGATGCAGAATATTTATTTGATCCGCATAAAACACGGTCTCAAACACGCTATTTGCTTGCATGTGGATGCACAATAATATCCTAGCGATCAATGAAGCAAATGCTGCTATGCAGAAATAAAAGTCCCCCATAAAGCAAGTCCAGAGCGCGTCTGGTTGAGATAAATAACACACTATATTAAGAAAATGTGTGGTTTTTCTTTGAAAAAGAATATACCAACCACAATGTACGAAGATTGGAGACATTATTGCAAGAAATTAAGTGATGTTTTAATCATGGGGAGTATAATACGTGTTGCATCCTTTTTTCCTTGACCGGGGTTTTGTTTCACTAGGTTTTCCTAGAAAGTTTTTTTAATGAGGCAACAAATAATGTGTATCAAAAAATATGTGTAACCTTTTTCCTTCACTAGAATTTTTTCCTTTTTTAGTAAGGTTTCAACGAGACACATTATCTATGAACATCCAAGAAGGAGTGTTATAAATCCATTGTAATGTGTGGATTGTCCTTTACGTATACTCAAGATTTAATTGTATTCATCTATACATGTTTCTAAGGTGATAAGAACCATTTGGATAACTATGTATCTACTAACTGGGCATTTATCACGGTGACCTTTGGGGTGATATCTCAACTATATAAATAGATATATCATTCACCTTTTTTAGAACACACTTAAATAAGAAGAAAATTTCTCTTCTTTAATCTACTTCTCTTGCTTTCTTCTCTATATTATATTATGAGCTTGATTTTATAACAATAGTAATACTAATATAGTAATGTTTGACTAATACTAACTTGTCCAGCCGCTATTGAGTCAAAATATCTGGCCATTTACAAATGAATTAGTTTATGCTATTGTAAGAAGTTTAATATAGTGATTTTTTATTCGTGCTTTCTATAGTATTATAAGAAGTTTTAAATTAATTTTTTAAATGATTTGAGTAGAGATGGAAGTGGCAATATTTTTGTTGCTAGAGTTATTTCAATAATCAAGTTTTTTTTTTTAAAAAAATTAGAATACCTCATTTTCTTGAGTAGGGGTTATATATTATCACAAAAAGGAAGACTAGTTTAACGCTTGGTAGCAATAACTAAAATAGTGGAGTCGTTAATTTTATTTGTTATACTCTTTTCATTTCATAAAGAATGACTTGGTTTGAATTGAAACGAAATTTAAGTATATAAAGAAGATTATTGAATCTTGTGGTCTTAACTAAAAGTTAGGTCGAATGTTTAAAATTATTTTTTGATCATGGGGTCTTTAACATGTCAAATGAAAAACTGAAATTAAAATGTTACCAAAAAAGAAAAAGCTCATTTTTTTAAACATACTAAAAAAGAAAAGAAATTATTCTTTTTGAAATGGAGAGAATATATAATTAATCCTATAAAAAAAGTTTCAAGCTTTCTGTTTCCGTTTGTTTTCCTAGTTTTAATGCAGGTAATGAGAAAATTATGCGTTCAACAAGAAAAACATTTTGATGGGGTTCGTTGTCAATTTTTATCAACATGTCGATCACTATGTTTATCTTCATAAGACTATGCTTAGTTTGGGAGTTAAAGAAACTTCTTACGTTCATTAATTAAATTGTAATAAATTAAGTGATTGTTGCGTGTGTAATTCGTGCAATAATGGAATCAGTAATATAAACGGTGATGTGACATTGAAATTTAATGTAATTCTTCGATAAGTAGAATAACAATAAATTTACATATTCAATAAGATTTGTATATATTTTAACATAGAAAAATATAATTCGATTTTTATATATTATCTTAAAAAAAAATATTTTGATGGAGAACCTCGTTGTCAATGTTTATTAGCAGGTCGACTTCTATATATTTCTCCATAAAATCATACTTAATTTGAGGGTTCCTCATCGATAGAGAAACTTCCCACAATCATGAATTAAATTGTAACAAATTAGTTGATCGCATATAGTAATTTGTTGTAATAATAGAATCAGAGTTCGAAACTTAAAGGGTATAAAATATTAATAAAAATTTTAAAACGGTATATAAAATTTTAAATTAACCAAAACGGAAAAATCACTGAAACAACAGCGATTTACTCCATCGAAAAAAGCAAAATCGCTGCAACTGGAGCGATTTTGCAAAATGTGAATTTTTTAAAAAAAAAAATTAAAATCGCTACCTAGGCAGCGATTTTGAATTTTTTGTAAAAGAAAAAAAATATAGGCAGCGATTTCATTTTTATCAAAAAAGAATTTTTTTAAAAAAAAATCGCAGCTTACTTTTTTTGTAAGTTTTTTTTTTAAAAAAAAAAAACGTTGCCTAGGCACCGATTTTTAATTTTTTGTAAAAAAATTTTTTTTTTTACAAAAAAATTGAAAATCGCTGCCTATGCAGCGATTTCAATTTCTTTTTAAAATAATTCACATATTGCGTTGCAGCGGCAGCGATTTCACTTTTTCTGGTAGAGTAAATCACTGTTGTTCCAGCGATTTTGCAATTTTGGTTAATATAAAATTTTGTATACCTTTTTAATTTTTTTTTAAAATATTTTATACCCTTAAAGCTCCAGACTCAATAGAATAGTATACACAAGCAATGAACTCCTATTTAAATTTGATACAAATCTTCACTAATGTATAATAATATTATTTAACTATATATATATATAAATATATATATATATATATATATATATATATATATATATATATATATATATATATATATATATATATATATATATATATATATATATATATATATATATATATATATATATATATAATGGAGTTCGTAATTATTTTTGGAGAGAAATTGCAATTCAATTTTAATATTAATTGTCTCTAAGAAAAACATTTAATGGTGTACCTTATTGTCAATCTTATTGGCAGATTAACCACTTGATTTTCCTCCATAAAATTATGCTTTGTTTAGGAGGTTACTAATAGATTTTTTATGATCATGGAGCTAAAACTCCATTGTTGCAGATCTCTGCAATTCTAAGGAATTGACAGATGAAAAATCTAGAAGAAGAAGAAGAAGAAGAAACAGAGAGTATCATTCATATGCTCTGATTACAATTTTAGTTCCTATTTATAGGTATCATATTATGCTATGTATTCGCACTTTAGGAGTTGTAGTTAGTTATAACTAACTACAAGTAGCCTAACTACTTTCCTGACTCCTAAACAACAAATACTAACAAACTTAACTACTTATTGGACTAAGTAATTCCAATACTCCCCCTCAAGCTGGAATCTTTATAGACATTGAAGACTCCAACCTTGTTTAACAGTCCATGATGTTGAGTAATTACCAGTCCTTTGGTTAGAAGATTTGCTAATTGTTCCTTTGTGTTGATATATTCTGTTTGTATCATTCCACTTTTGATTTTTTCCCTCACAAAATGGCAGTCAATCTCAATGTGCTTGGTCCTTTCATGACAATAGGATTAGCTCCAATTTGAATTGCAGCCTTGCTATCACAGTGCAATTTTACAGGAATTATCACATTCACATTAAGTTCTTTTAGTACTCCAAGTAGCCATGATATTTCTGATACTGCAGCTGCCATGCTCTTATACTCAGCTTCTACTGAACTTCTGCTGACTGTATGTTGCTTCTTGGATTTCCAAGAAATGAGTGAATTCCCTAGCTTGATTACATACCCTGTTACTGACCTTCTTGTGTTTGGGCATGATGCCCAGTCTAAGTCACAAAATGCCTCCATTTCATTGCTATCTTCACTGCTAAGTAGTATTCCTTGTACTGGGCATTCTTTAATGTATCTAACCAATCTTAATGCAGCTTCCCAGTGAGACACCTTAGGTTTTTGCATGAACTGTGATAAAACTTGTACTGCAAAACATATATCCGGCCTAGTAGTTGTCAAGTATAACAACCTACCAATTAATCTCTGATATGCAGTAACATTTGAATATAAAGGATCATCTGTCTTTGCAATGGCTTCATCATATTCAACAGTAGTTAATTTGATACCTGACTCTAGAGGTGTGCTTGCTGGTTTTGAACCTCCTAAACCACAGTCTGAAATCAACTCCAGTGCATACTTTCTTTGACTGAGAACAATACCATTTTTTGATCTTAGTATTTCAATACCAAGAAAATACTTTAGATCACCAAGATTTTTGATTTTGAAGTTACTATGTAATGCAGCCTTTAGATCCTGAATCAAAACACTACTATTTCCACTTATAAGAAGATCATCTACATAGATCAACACTGCTGCAATATCACTTACAACTCTCTTTGTGAAAAGAGAATGATCATAAGAATTTTGAGAATAACCAGCAATAACTAGAGCCTCAGTTAGCTTAAGGTTCCATTGCCTAGTAGCTTGTTTCAAGCCATATAAAGACTTCAACAATTTACAGACTTTGTTCTCCCCCTGCCTCTGAAATCCCTGAGGCAAGTCCATCTACACTTCTTCAGTGAGATCACCTTGAAGAAAAGCATTATGGACATCCATTTGAAAAAGAGGCCAACCATGGGATGTTGCAACACTAATCACAGTACTCACAGTGACAATTTTAGCCACTGGACAAAAAGTTTCATGATAGTCTAATCCTTCTTGTTGATTATAGCCTTTGGCAACCTACGTAGCCTTGTACCTTTCCACCTCTCCATTGGCCTTAAGTTTAACTTTATAAACCCATTTTGAACCAATAGGATGTTTACCAGATGGCAAATCCACTATTGCCCAGGTATTGTTTTGCTCTAAAGCAGCTACTTCAGACTGCATTGCATCCACCCATTGTTGATGTTTGGAAGCTTCCTTGAAACTGGTGGGTTCCACTATAACTGAGAATCCCTTGATAAAGCTATGATAGGATGGTATCAACAGTTCATTAGACAAATCATTAACAATAGGATATAAACTGAAACTAAGTAGTCCTTATGCCAAAGAGGAGGCTTAGAAGATCTGGCAGTCCTTCTAGCTGGTGCAAGATTACCATCACTTGTGATATCATTATGTTGTGGCTCCAACATATTATTCTCAAAAGAAGGAGCAGGATGTGCAACTTTTGATTGCATAGGATTGATCAGTGTCTCCTCAACATGTTCATCAACAGAATCTACAGAATTTGGAGATATATTAGCACCTGCATGATCAAACATGTCCATTTTTATGGGAACAGTCTGATCTGTGAATGATGATACTTCTTATGTGATAAAATCTTTGAAAGGAAATGAATTCTCCATGAATGTAACCTCCCTACTTACTGATATAACATGAGTCTTCAAATCCATGACTTTGTATCCTTTTTGTGTCTTTGAGTACCCAATGAAGACTGATCTTTTTGCTCTTGGAGCAAATTTATCTCTCCTTGGCAAAACTGATACAAAACATAAACATCCAAACACCCTCAAATGTTCTAGATTAGGTGCTCGTTTATATAGAAGTTCATATGGTGACTTCCCTTGTAATACAGTTGTAGGCATTCTGTTTATTAGATAGGCTGAAGTTTTAACACAATTTCCCCAAAATCTGATAGGCATTTCACTATGAAACTTCAGTGCTCTGGCTACATTTAATATGTGTCTATGCTTTCTTTCAACAACACTATTTTGTTGAGGTGTATAAGCACATGAACTTTGATGAACTATTTCAAGAGAAGAAAACAAAACACTACATTTAGAGTTAAAAAAACTCAGTGCCATTATCAGTTCTTACAACTTGTACTTTAACACCAAACTGTGTATTAACCATCAACATAAAATCTTTCAATATAATGTGCACATCTGATTTGTGCTGAATTAGACAAAGCCAAGTAAATCTATTGAAATCATCAACAATTGTCACAAAGTATTGCTTATTATAAGAACTTTGTAGGGTCCCCAGAGATCAATATGAAGAAGCTAAAAAATATGAGTTGACTTAGTATTACTTGTAGGAAAACTCAATCTACTTTGTTTTGCCACTGGACATATCTGACAGCAACTGTATGTGGTGATGTTGAAGTGCTTCTTAAGAGAAGATATTTGTTCCATAACCTTGATAGGTGGATGTCCAAGTCTGAAGTGCCACAAGTCAGTCAAACTTGCATCCTTTATTGATGTTGAAGCTGAATTAACCCTTGCTCTAATAGTACCTTGTAGTAAGTATAAACCATCAACCTCTTTACCAATCCCAATCACCTTGCCACTGTAAAGTTCATGCAGTACACAAAAGTGAGGAAAGAAACTCACACTACAAGATAATTCCTTGGTGAGTTTTGCCACAGATAGTAAATTGAACTTAAAATCAGGCACATGAAGTACATCCTTCACTGTCTGATTTCCAAATATGACTGAATTGCCTGCATGTTTCACTTAAGCTCTGCTTCCTGTTGGCAACTGAACTGTACTCGAGTGTTCATTCCTTGTGTTTTTCAATGCATACATGAGATCCTCATATGAAGCAACATGATGAGTAGCTCCTGAATCAATTATCCAGTCATATGCAGAGGATTTAGTCTGTAAAGAAACATTACCTGTCAAGTTAGCCTTGCAGTCATTTGGTTCTTTGTTGTGTAATAGATTCTTCATTTGATTGTACTCTTTCTTTGTGAATTCAGACTCCTCCTTCTGTTTATCTACTGAAGCATTGTTAGCATATGGTTTGAAATTACCAGTGTTGTTGTAAGCATTACTGCTGTAATATCCATGTGATCTAAAACCTTCAGTATTGTTCTGATATGATCCACTAGAATCTGATTGTTTCCTCTTGCTCTTGAAGTCAGAAGGATAACCTACCAGCCTGTAACATTTTTGAGTTACATGATTTTTGAAACCACAAATCTCACATCCAGTATTGTTATTGCCTGGTAAAACCTTCTTCCCTTTGAATCCTTGTCCTTGTCCTCTTCCTTCCACCATAATAAGTGGCTCTTTGTTTGAATCCGCTACACCTAATACTCTTTGACTTTCCTCTTGAATTACAGTTGCATAAGCTTGGTTAATGCTAGGTACTTCACTTTTCAGCAACAAATCACTTCTCACATGACTGAAAGACTCATTTAACCCCATCAAGAACATCATCAATCTTTGTTGATGTAGATGCTCAATATAAGGCTTAGCATCATCACATTTACATGATGGTGAGGGTACCAATACATCAAACTCATCCCATAAATCCCTCAATTTCGAATAATACTCTGTTACAGAATTCGTACCTTGCTTTAATGTGGCCACTTCTGTCCAGAGTTGATAGATCCTAGTGAGATTAGACTTATCGAACCTCTCATTGAAATCTTCCCAAACTCGTTTTGCATTAGATGCATATACTATTGTTGTCAACATATTGTTTGCTACTGTGCTACTAATCCATGAAAGAACCACTGCATTGCATCTTTCCCATTGAACTGCTAATTCATCCTTGTACATGCTCTTCTAGCAAGTTCCATCTATGAAGCCTATCTTATTCTTCACCAATAGTGCTAATCTCATCGATCTGCTCCAAAAACCATAATTCTCAGGTCCTGTGAGTTTTGTTGTGATCAATGCTACAGTATGCCTGTCTGAAGGGTGCAGATGAAGTGGATGATTATGTCCAAGTGTTTGTACAGTAAGTTCTGTCATGGCTGTAATCTGAACTTCAAAAATTACTTTGCGGAAAGAAAAATTTGAAATCAATCTAGTCCTAGTTTCGCCTGCTCTGATACCATAATAGATTTCTTATGATCATAGAGCTAAAACTCCATTGTTGCAGATCTCTGCAATTCTAAGGAATTGATAGATGAAAAATCTAGAAGAAGAAGAAGAAGAAGAAACAGAGAGTATTATTCATATGGACTGATTACAATTTTAGTTCCTATTTATAGGAATCATATTATGCTATATATTCACACTTTAGGAGTTGTAGCTAGTTATAACTAACTACAAGTAGCCTAACTACTTTCTTGACTCCTAACCAACTAATACTAACAAACTTAACTACTTATTGGACTAAGTAATTCCAATAGTTACTCATTGATAGAAAAACTCTCCGCATTAATGAATTAATTGTAATAAATTAAGTGACTACCATATAAGTAATTTATAGCGATAACAGAATCAACGTATATAAAATATGAATTAATATTCAAATTTGATGCAAATCTTCAACAATATAAAATGACTATAAATTTCACATATATAACAATGTTAATAGTTATGTTAGCAAAGGAAACCTGCAATTCAATTTTCATATCAATAGTCATACTTCATAAAATTTTGCATATGTTCTAATTAACGTTTAAAAATGAAAGAAATGAAATTAAGATAATATATTACTTTCAATTTTTTATATTTATAATTTTCATTTTAAATATAGATTCAAATAACAATAAAAATAATATTTTACGCCTAATAAGTAAATTTTTGTTATTCATTAAGAACATGCCTAATGTACTTTAAATAACACATATCAATATATATATATATATATATATATATTCTTTCATTTTATGCAAACGCAAATTCATTTCATACATTTTATACATTTATGTTTTATGCATATTTTTAGTTGATAATTATTGAAATTTATAAAAAAATTTACATCATTTTCCAATTAATGTTATTCACTCTATCTCAATTTGTGTGACACAGATAGAATGTGAGAGTCATTTGAATATATATATATATATATATATATATATATATATATATATATATATATATATATATATATATATATATATATATATATATGTTAAGTTGTTAAGTTGTTAATTATTCTAATTTATAAAACTTTTTAAAAAAAATTACATTATTTTTAATAATATACGTTACTTACTTTATCTCAATTTATGTGATAAAACACAAATTTTAAGAGTCAATCGATTTTTTATATATCTTTTAAATTTATAGATGGTTAACTATTATGTTAGTCATAATACTTTTAAGTTGTTTCAAATTAAAGTTTCAATTTAAGTATCAAAAAATTTCGTAAATTAATTTTTTAAGATGGAGCACTAGCTACTAATAAAACACATATAGAATGCTGAAGAGAGAGACTCGTAAAAGAGTACCTTATATGCCCCAGTTTTTATTTTTTGTTTCTGAATGAATCAATTTTTAAAAAGAAATGCAACTATAGCACGTGTATAGGCAATCCACTGAGAAATCACACTTGTAGCAATGGATAAAGATCCCGCGCTTAAGATAATAATAGCATATGATGGTCGATGGGGTCCACAAATCAGGGGAGTAGAATACTTTTTTGAGGACAAACAGTCAATAAGTAAACATGTCTTGGCAATTTTGTCCTCTAAAAGCAATAGTACAATTACTAAGAGAATTTTGTACAAGCCATTCAAGCTGTAAATTCTGATATACCGGGTGTGCCCCTTGATCAGCAAGCAGGCATAACGACCCAGAGCTGCTTGGGCGTAGTATCTTTTATATATATAATATATCAAAATTCAAAACCTGGAATTTTGAATTTTTCTGCAACACCGATGTAATCGAAGGTAAAAAATTCTCTGAAATACAGATACACTACGTGTAGTTGGCATTGTAAATGAAAGAAAGAAGAGAAGGAGAGACGAATTTTGTGCGCCGCGACAGATGCATGGACAGATATGTCCCCCATGGGTCCCGGACTGAGAGACAGCGGGTGTATATCACTAGGTCAGACATGTATCATTATACTTGACATTGCATTCCATTGCATTGCACATACTTATCATTAGTGAACTTGATATCGTGTTTTGCTGATCTTTTGATTGTCTTTCTGCTGAACTTGTGATTGATCAATATTGAGCTTGTTATTGCGGATATGTAATTTGTTGAAATATTGTTGTTGAGGATATGTAATTTGTCTTAGTGTTGTTGTTGAGCTACGTGCTATGTAAACTGTGAGCTGTTAGGTTAGGTTGATTTTAATGAAGGTTGTAGTTCTGGAGGTTTAGTTGGGGGTGGTAGGAGTACCCGTATTTCATCCCCTTAGCTTGTGTTTAGAGGTTTACTTGCTGAGTACCGTGTGGTTTGGTACTCACCCCTTGCTTCTACAAATTTTTGTAGGTTATGAGCCTGGATTTTTGTTGTACTCATTCTCTTCTTTTCCGAGGCTTCTTGGAGATTTGTGAGGTAGCTGTTTCCATCTCAGCAGACTTTCTTCTCCTTAATTATGATCTTGTTCTATTCTAGAAACAAGTTCATTTGAGACTTGAGTTTTTCTTTTGAATCAATTGTAATACTTTAGAGGCTTGTACATGTGACTATCAGGTTTTGGGGGTTTTATTAAGTTATTTATATTTTATTTCCGCACTTTATTGTAATGGTTGAGTTTTAGGCTGACTTGTCTTGGTGGGATAAGACGAGTGTCATCACGCCCATTTTTTTTGTCGTGACAAAATGGTATCAGAGCCCCAGGTTCATCGGTCTCACGTGTGTACAAGTCGAGTCTATGTAGAGTCTCGAAGATCTGTACGGAGACGTCTGTACTTATCTTCGAGATGCTATAATGACTTTTAGGAAAACATTTCACTTCTTGAATCTCTATCGTGCGTACTTGATCCGATTCTGATTCTTATCGCCTTGTTTGGTTCACTCTCATTTATAGTGATGATCGTGCGTAGTTCCTCAATTGAGTATTTGGTGTGTTGTATTAGTCTTTGATGTAAGATTTGTTACAAATGTGGAAGTAATATATTATGGGAAGGATGTGTATCAAATGTGGAATGTTCAACAAGTCAAATAGATTGAGTTAGGTGATTACTTGATGAAACATTTTGAGGATTAGGTTGAACAGTGATTTAGCGGACTTCACGAGCGTCTTATACTTTGTTTATGCTAGTCATCTAGTATCAATACTTGTGTGGTATGTGAAATATCTTTAGTGGTTTGACAATTGAAAGTGAAATGACTAAAAAGAAGGTTAGATAATGACTGTGATAATTTTAAAAGCTACATTTAATTAAAGTTTTATAACATATATAGGCTACTTAGTGAATGATGAGAGTGATATTACACTAATTGAGGTCAGAATCTTTATTTTAGTTTCATAGATTGAGGGAATGTCAAAGAGAATTCCAAAATTACCACTATAAAGGTATCGATCATCACTTGCTAAGAATTATGGAGTGTGTTACTCGTACTATTGACCTGATCTATGAATGAATCACTTTAGGTGAGAGATCGAATGAATTTAGTAGTGTATTGCAGTTACTTTATTGTCAGAAATGTGTGAGCTATTGAGTATAATCTTCTCGAGGTGTATGTTAAATCCTAGTGGTGGATTTAACAGACTTTCATATGTGGTACTTGTGATATATGAAGACGGATATGTCTATCATTAAGCATGAATATTAACTACTTAAAGAGTTATAGGTTGTATCACATGCTAGTATAATTAGATTTAATGTTACATTCATATTTGAGAGACTAACTAGTTTGTTACTACGGGTGCTTGAGTCAAAACATTGTTATAAGAAATATTTTAATGGTGGATTGTTGGTATGGTATTAATACATTAATTTGTGGAGTGTATCTCGAGGTTTCTAAATGAGAGATAGTCCAAGGGAATGGATAGATACCATAATGAAAAATTTATATGTAAAGGAAGTCTCAATGAGTATAAGGTAATTGAAAATGTTAGTAAGAAAGTGCATATGAGATTGAGTTAGTCCTTTGATATTGATTGATTTAATTGGATTTAAGGTGTCATATTGATGAAAAGGTTGATTTCGTGGTGATGACTAGAGCTAACTTAGCATGATGGTAATAAGAGTTCTTTGATGGATTACGATTGAGGTGAACTATATGATAAACATTGTTGGTCAAACAGATTTTTGCATGGTAATGACAACTTGCGAGTATCTAATGTTATGATTTGCTATTATTTGGTGAGTAGCTGGTTGCAATAAAAGTTATAGGAGGTGTTGAAACACTGCTTGAGTAGAATTTAAAAGGGCTAGAGTCATAATAAAAAATTAAATAAATAAATTAGCGCGAGATATAGTGTAGCATTCAGAAAGAGGTGAGAATTAGAATATTTTCTTTGACTGCAAGAGTTAAAGAGGTATCTTCAGAGGGGCTGAGAATTAAATTTAGAAATACGTGATTTCACCTGTTTTTCTTTGATTATGGTAATACATAATATCACAGGACCATAATATTGGTTCACAACTATTGGATAAAAATTGAAAAGGAGTGTATGGATGTTCATCTCGAGTATGATGATTAGTTCATTAGTGGTTTTGAGTTTGATAATGAGTATGGTAGAATTTTTAGCGAAAAAAAATATGTTAAGGTTGATGGAGAGGTGATCAATAATATCCTAAGATAAGTGAGTTCATAAAAATATTCAAGGTATGAGCTAATGTTGATACACAATTGAAATGGGCTACATAGTTGAAATCAGAATTTGAGTTCTTCATCGAGTCTACATTTGTAGCATAAGTTTTGTTAAGGTACAAATATAAGGGGTTGTCGGCCAAAAATATAAGACTGGTAAGTGAGTTAGCAAAAATGAAAAATTTTCTTTTTGATGTATTGACGAGTTAAAGATATTTGAAATTTCCGTCATGGAAAGAAGTTAAGAAAGACGAAGGAATAATAAGATCTCTAGCATAAACACTGGATTAAGAGTTGATGGTTGTGGTGATTTTTGCCTGTGAATTTAGATATGACTATGAGATGTGAACTAGTTCGACACCTACTTACTATGGGTATATTTTTTTTTTAATTTATAAATATTGAGTTTTGGTTTGGGTGACAAGCAACGATGTGGTTATGTTGAGCTATATTATTCAAATTATGATGGGTAACTTATGGATGTTCAACGGCATGAACTTACAATTCTACATGGTTATTGAGGATTTTGAAGGGATTGAAACTACTTTCTTGATGAGGCGATATATACTGTCATGATGTGTTACATATGCATTTGATAGTGCGTAGAAGTTATTAGCTTATAGTAAACAAAATTATCAAAGTGACCAAGAATTTTTTTAATATTTTTTTTTACATGAGATACATACTGGTATGATTGATAGTTGAAAAGTTGTATGTGAAAGTTCACGTAAAGTTGACATTGGGTGCAATTCAATTATTGTTCCTCAATGGAAAAGTATTTATTGATTTGAAATTGGTGATATCAGTCTTAAGTCTGACTAATATTTATCGTGTAATGCTTAAACAGAAAGAGAGAGAGACATATTTTTTTAAAAAAATTAGAGGCTAAAATGTGTGTGCCAAGAAGACTTTGATACTACCGACAATTTGAGAGTAAGGTAAATGATTGGTGTATTTATGATGTTTGTTAGTATTAAAAGTGTTAGCTTCGATGGATTATTGTGAGAAGTAGGTGGGGTTTTATGAATTGAGTATTTGGAATATTATAATGGGTATTATACTGGTTGATTGTCGGTGACAAAAAAAATGAAGGAGATAGAGTTAGATGAATGAAAATGGTTGATATGGGCACTATGGAAGGAGTATCTAGAGTTATTCGACTTTGATTTTTCATATTCTTATGATCAACTACTTTATTTTGACCGTGGTTTAGAGTATGATCCACTTTCTATGTTCGTGTGTGTTTTCGCTTCTATAGGTGAGTTCCTAGTGATGGATCGAATGTACCGATCCTGCGATTGTTCTTTTGATATGGTGACGTACTTGGGCAGTGATCATATTAGATATGACATATTGGTGTTCTCTTGAAGTAGTTGAAGTATTCTAGTTATTTCACACTCATAATTTTGCTTATGATAACTTATAGAAGAGCTACCTTAGTAGTTATAGT
This sequence comes from Solanum chilense, assembly GCA_032847665.1. Classification (NCBI taxonomy): domain Eukaryota; kingdom Viridiplantae; phylum Streptophyta; class Magnoliopsida; order Solanales; family Solanaceae; genus Solanum; species Solanum chilense. Next base: position 67,816,334 of record CM064963.1, on the reverse strand, counting down.
TGTACGATAGTTTTAATATTCGTATCATCGTCGAGGTCACATTCTCACTAGGTGTGATTGGATATGGGGACCATTGGATCTAGTTTTACTAATTTTTTTAAGGTTTTGTACTACCATAGCTACTGATTTGTCATTAGAGCTTTTGTATGGTAAGTTGTACCGCTTGTTAGGTGGTTACCTAATCTTATTCTTCTTTGGGTTAGATAAGTTTTATTCTCCCTTGATAAGTATCCGATAACTAAAGATTAGATTTTTATAACTTATGCTCGTAAAAAGATCGTGTAATGAAAAAGGAAATTTTGATAAGATCAGCGATGATTTGTGCATTATTAGTATATGGTGTGGTGATAACTCTTAATTTATAGATCAACCAAATTATCATTAGAAAATTCATTCTTAATAGTTGATCAGGATGAAATGGTCTTAAAGAGAACGTCCTCACTCGTAGAGAAACTCTAGAATGTCATAATTCAGGATTTTTGTAATATCGGTTATTCTTCTTTCTTCTTCTTTATGTTCGAGGACGAACATGATTTTTAGTGGTGGATAATATAATGACCCGTCATATTAATTTTGATAAAAAAATCGTAAAATTATAATGTTGCCCCTCTGATAGTTGTCTCGAGTCATTTATGATCAGTCGGTGAAGTTGGTTTGGAGATTTTGAATTATTTGATTACTATAGTTATTTAATTGACATGTATTTATTAAATAATTTCTTTTAATATAATTGGTGGTTATTGGATCAAACCCTTATTTTTATTTAATACCTTTACCACCTGGCTCAAGAAAATAAATCAAAGAAAGAAGGGTTAGTATTTTTATTGATCATACGAAATTGTTATGGGTTAAATTGTGATTCTCTGCGACGTCAAAAAGAAACGAAGGGTTTGCAGGTAGCTGATTTCCCATTTTTCTATATGCCTGCTACATTAATTTTCTCCACTTAGTTTCAATTTCTAGGTTACATGTTAAATTATTATTTTATCATGAAGTGAGGACATATTGTTATGCATATATATTAGTTATTATTATTATATTAATTTACTGTTAGTATGATTGTTGATTGGTTATGCCATTCATACGTTAAGCATGTTGGATAGCTTGATAATTGAATCATTATTGTAATGTGCGATTTTATTTTAGGATAAAATAGAAGAGATAAAACTTGTAGCTAAATTAATTGAAAAAAAATAATATCGGACTTTGAACTAATATGGCTGCCACAGTAGTTTGGTGGTTTCTGGGAATTAAACAAATAAGATTTGATGAAAAATTGTTACAATAGTCATGGAGTAATTATATAACAATGATTAGGTGATGAGGGGAAAGTTGGGAATTGTCAGAATTGACACTTCCTCTTATGCGGACAATAACTAATTCCCAGTCTTAGCGTGAATTTGATGTTTAAGATTCTCTGCACCAATACACTATGATTCATATTTTGATATATTGAGACTTAACCTTAAGTTTAAAATTTGAAGGAAATTGAATGATTTGACATGTTAATTGGCATTAAGGTTTAAGAACTTGATTATAAATTTGAAGTGAGTTTTTGGGTCAAGGCTAAACACATAGTAATATAAGTGTTCTTAGTTTCGAAATCTTACTGTGCTCATTTATTTGAATAGATTGCTTTGAGTTGGAAATTCAACGAAAGGGAAAGAATCAAGTTTCAAAGTGAATAGATTGAATGAGGCAAGTGGATTTCTAAACTCTTGTTAAGTGTATGAAATGCGTGTATTTCCTTGTGGTATATGTTCGGGAGTAACGGGATTGGTGATGGGTTGACTTGTCCACATTGATTAATTATAATGATGAAAAAGAAAGGGATAACAAAAGGCAATGTGATTAATTGTTTATGTGTGATGTGTTGAGAAAGGGTTGAAGGCTTGTTGAATCATTGTTGATATGACTTCATGTTTGTGTGGTTGTGAACTGTGCGATGTTATGAAAATGGTCATCTCCTCATTATTTGTGTGAGCTTGTCATCTGCATTATTCTGAGGCATTGGTTGTGACAAGTGTTATGTGCATTGAGAAAGAATGAGTACTTAAGAGGATGTACAATTTCGAGGGACGTATCGCGCACCGCGATGGATACTATATTTCGAGGGATGTATCGCGCGCCGCGATGGTTACTATTATCGAGGGTCGTGTCATGCGCCGCGACAGATGCATGGACAGATATGTCCCCCATGGGTCCCGGACTGAGAGACAGCGGGTGTGTATCACTAGGTCAGACATGCATCATTATACTTGACATTGCATTCCATTGCATTGCACATACTTATGATTAGTGAACTTGATATCGTGTTTTGCTGATCTTTTGATTGTCTTTCTGCTGAACTTCTGATTAATCAATATTGAGCTTGTTATTGCGAATATGTAATTTGTTGAAGTATTGTTGTTGAGGATATGTAATTTGTCTAAGTGTTGTTGTTGAGCTACGTGCTATGTAAACTGTGAGCTGTTAGGTTAGGTTGATTTTAATGCAGGTTGTAGTTCTGGAGGTTTAGTTGGGGGTGGTAGGAGTACCCGTATTTCATCCCCTTAGCTTGTGTTTAGAGGTTTACTTGCTGAGTACCGTGTGGTTTGGTACTCACCCCTTGCTTCTACAAATTTTTGTAGGTTATGAGCCTGGATTTTTGTTGTACTTGTCATTCTCTTCTTTTCCGAGGCTTCTTGGAGATTTGTGAGGTAACTGTTTCCATGAGGTAGCTGTTTCCATCTCAACATACTTTCTTCTCCTTAATTATGATCTTGTTCTATTCTAGAAACAAGTTCATTTGAGACTTGAGTTTTTCTTTTGAATCAATTGTAATACTTTAGAGGCTTGTACATGTGACTATCAGGTTTTGGGGGTTTTATTAAGTTATTTATATTTTATTTCCGCACTTTATTGTAATGGTTGAGTTTTAGGCTGACTTGTCTTGGTGGGATAAGACGAGTGTCATCACGCCCATTTTTTGGTCATGACATATAGCTAGTATAATATGACTATTTGTTGTGATATAATAATTGATAATCCTAAATTATTCAATTTTGATAACCATCATGATTTGACTTTACCTAATTTTGTACTAATATTACATAGATGTATACATTTATTAGATAAAGCGAATTTAAATCTATGTTATTTTCTATGTTTTGATTATTGTTATACAGATTGAATTTGGAGAGGCAATTAAATTTTTATTATATGTTTTTATAAATTTTTAATTATTAATTAATATCATATATAATATTTTTATTCATTTTAAACTAATGCATATTACTCTTTTTGTCCCAATTACAAGATCCATATGGGATTTGAAGTTAACTAAATTTTTAAAATGATACTTTATAGTATTTTTAGGTCATTTTCAAACAAAGTATGCATAAACTTTATTTTAATCGTGTGTTGAAGTACATATGAGGACGACCACAAGTTAAACTCTTTTTTAATATGTAGTAAAGTAAGATATTTAAGTAAAATGAAGATTTTCAATATTCTATTTATTAAAAGTGGAGGTTATGCCAGGGACATGTATAGTAAAAACTAAAATCAACCAAGTCCAAATTATTTCACCTAGACATAATGCCCTTAACTTTAACTTTAATACCTACAAGCACACATGTTGACCATGAGGTGTGTGCTTGTAGAGTCTGCTATATATGAGTAACACGACAATAATAAATTTTTAACCTATACAATTTTATTCTTATTGTTTCAATTTTTACTTTTTGTTTTCCTTCTTTTCGACGTGAATTCATAACTTAATGAGTTTATTGTAATAATTAACAAAGTAAAATAAATTATACGTGAATTTTCAGTTAGTCTCTATATTAATTTTCCTATGACACCCCGACTTAAGATTAGAAGTCTCACATGACAAAATACTATAGAGATGTTGAATATATATAAGTAAACAAGTCTAACCAATTAGCAACACTTTTTAAAGTCATGGGGGCCTAGCCCAAAGCGGATAATATCACTGAGTCGTTACACTTCCTCTAAGGATAAGTTCTTAATTTTTTTTTATTGCTATTTTAAATCATTGAAAAGCTAAAATCAAATTATGTTATCATTGTTAGAAATCCATGTAGATATCCCACGTCTAGGACTAGAGAAATCAAGAATTGTAGTAATGTATTGATAGTGTATTGATAGTTTTGATATGTTGATCAATATTGATGGTATTGATGAATAATAATATTAACTGCATACTCCTTATATAGGAGAGAATTACAGAGTCCTAAGTTATCTATACTTAGAGTCCTACTAGAATACTTATTACTACTATAATATAAAATAATTAACTCCTAATTCTACTATAATTCTAATAGTAATCTAATCCTAGTTATAACATAATCCTAATCATAATGTAATATAAAATAATTAACTCCTAATTCTACTATAATTCTAATAGTAATCTAATCCTAGTTATAACATAATCCTAATCATAATGTAATTATAGATGAAACATAATACAATAAATATAATCAGTCTAATCCTAATGCAACTCTAATTCTACAACATTGATGTAAACTCGTCAGTCAGCTTCGTTGGACCTGTTCCTTTGACATGTTCCAATCATCAGATTTCTTCCTCATCAACACTTGCTGCAGATAGGTTAGCCAACTGCGTTGGACCTGTTCCTTTGATATGTTCCAATCGTCAGTTTCCTTCTTCTTCAACACTTCTTCCCAAGCTAGTAAATAGAGGAACAATTACTCCTACCTTGCTTTGAATATCCAGTAAAAAGAACTTTGAATACCCAACAAAAACTTGTTTTGTCAATGTTTCGATATATTGATGTTATTGTTGTCGAATATCCACAAAAAAAACTTTAAATACCCAGCATCAACTTATTTTGTTAATGCTTCGGTATGTTGTTGTTGTTTTTCCTCTTCCCCTGCCTTTTGAGCAGATAATACCATGTTATGATTTTGTTTTGACACTTTTTCTTCCTCTTTCCTTGTATCAAACTCGTGAGAATATTTATAAATTGAATAAGGGTAGGATATGGTGTCGTACATAAGCTTCTAGAAAAATTAATTGCTTTTGTTGCTTGAATATGACTTTTTTTAAAAAAAAAAATTCACATCTCCTTAACAGTTGAGCAACCCACAATTAGATGCATGCTTTCTTCGGTCAAGGTGCTTGAGATCCAACTATTTAGAAACAAATATTTTTCCTTCCAATCATCAACAATGTCACTATCTTTTGCATCCTTCTTAGCCGCTACAACTTCCGTAACAGCCCTGTCCAGTGGAACAACTATTTTTACTTTATTCATTCTCTGTGATATGAATCAATTGGGATATATGTGTTATCTTTATCAAGACAATGAGTTTGTCAAGTAAGGAGGTCGATACATTTTTGGTAGAAGTGGTCATATCAACGTGTGATTTTTTTTAGATTATCTTTTTTTGTAAATACTCAGAGAGAGGAAGAGCTTTAACCTCTGATACCATGTTAGAAATTCATGTAGAAATCTCACGTCTAGGACCACATAAATCAAGGATTGTATTCATGCATTGATAGTATTGATATGTTGATCAATATTGATGGTATTGATGAATAATAATGTTAAATACATACTCCTTATATAAGAGAAAATTGTAGAGTCCTAAGTTAACTATGCTTAGAGTCCTACTACAATACTTATTACTACAGTAAAAATAAAATAATTAAATCCTAATTATACTATAATTCTAATAGTAATCTAATCCTAGTTGTAATATAATCCTAATAATAATATTATTATAAACGAAACATAATCCTAATAAATATAATCAGTCTAATCCTAATGTGACGCTAATTCTACAATATTGATGTAAACTCGTCAGTCAGCTTCGTTGGACCTGTTCCTTTGACATGTTCCAATCATCAGCTTCCCTCCTGATCAACACTTGTTGTAGATAGGTTAGTCAACTACGTTGAACCTATTCCTTTTATATGTTCCAATCGCCAGTTTCTTCTTCTTCAACAATTGTGTATTGCATCTTCGTCTTATACGGGTTTAGAGTAATTTTAATATTATTTCATTAATTTTTTATTTGATTATTTTGATATTTTCTTAAATTCTTATTGCTTTGTTTGAATTATGTTGTATGTATTGACTTTTGAATTTTAATTCTTTTTAAAAGGTATTTTAAAATATATACATAGTTGATTTTTCTACATCTACCAGACTTGAACCCTTGACCTAGTGGTCAAGAGAAAACTTTCAACTAGTGAACCACTATAATTAAGAAGGTTGGTTTTGAGTTTTAATTATTATAATAAGGAATATAGCCGCGCTTCACGCGAGTGTTAAAATATATTTGTTAGAATTATTCTTTTTTCAATTAATTATGTGTTCACTATATTATATTGTTTGACCTATTATTTTCTCTTGATTTAATGGTAGGAAGAAGGGTAAAAAATATCTCTAAATTTTTGTTAAATAGTTGATTTTATCCTTATTTATACTATCTGGTCATTCATATCCATCATCTACAAAAAATTAGATTCGCATTTTTCAATTGGATAGAAATTTTTAAATGAAATGAAATTACCCATTTTCAAAAAGAAAATTCCATCATCCAATTTAACTTGTGTCTGAATCTTACTATCTTAACTCAAACAAATTTAGTTCATGTTCAGTCCATCTAAGTTTATCTTGCAACCCTTAGTAATGCATGAACATAATGCAAATTCATTATATTTTAGTATTTAAATTAAAAAAATGGTGAATATAATGGAGCAGATAAGAATTTTGTTATTCTCCATTAAAATGGAATATGAAAGGGTCTGTTAATTTTATTTGGTCATTCCACTTTTCACTTGATAATTATTTCTACACAAGCATGCTTTAATTGATTTAGAATTCATATCCTCATAATCTTTTACAATATTGCGCGATATTATATCGAAGATATCGTCAACAATATACCATTTTGCATTGATTCACAATACGACATAACTTATTGAAATCTCATCACTTCATTATATTTAGGTAGCTATCCCTCTCATGAGGTTTCATAATGTGTTATGTCGTAGGCTCTCCAAGAGTACATTGTCTCCTTATTATGATCATTTTGATTCTTTGATCCTCCCCCTTTTTCAAGGATTATTTTATTTAGAATTGAATAATCTATCATGCTCATGCATGTCATAGACTTTATCCTTAAGGGAATTCAATAGGAGTATTTACAACTTTTGTGTTGCTTCTAATCTCCCATAATATATATCTCAATCTTTTAGTGAATCTATTTTTGTGCATCATTAGTATATTCATTAATCATATATTACACATCAAAATTAGCAGATGAAAACTATTTGGTCCCTGACCATAAACCAATTAACAGAAAAATTGATCATAACTTATTGGTTTGATTCATACAATTATGTTTGTATGTAATATCATATTTGAGATCAACATATGAAACTTTATTTTCATAAGCAATGATTCACTATATGAGACATTTAATGTCACATCATCTTATATATTTATCAATATTATCAAGATGAATTATCTTGATTTCATATTCTGAAAGTTGTGCTTTTAGCTCAATTATCTTGCACAAACAATTTTGTGAATGTCAAACTACAAGTTGACAACAAAGGCACATGTGATTATCTTATTGATGCATCTTTTTATCATATCACAAGATATGTGAACGGGCTCATATTCACCTTTTTTATTTTTCAGAATTTAGAGATTTAATCTCACCACTAGTTGATCCAATCAACATGTCATGAGAACAAACAACAAAAGAATTCTTGAAGAATCTTCTAGTTTTTCAATGTATGTTCATTACTCAGTATGCACATCTTTCAGATAACCAAATTATTCATGCCAACTAATAAATTATTAGTACTTGTAAACTCCAAGTTTACTAAGTCATGTACCTTTTGCTTTAGTAAATTTATGATTTACTATTATATGAGTAAATTTCAATTTTATTAATTTAAGAGTAATTTTTAGATTTATTTCTTCTCAATTACTTTACCCTTTAGGTGAGTCGTGATTCCACCATTGAATAAACTAATCTAAAGAAAATTATGCATGTAAACATATTATTTGTGCCAACATTTTTTCAAACATCAAGTTACGAGATAATAATAGACACACATGAAACCATATAGAAGAAACATTTGTTAGGACCATTAAATATCTAAACGATCCACTTGGTGGATGACTTGGTCCACAAATATATGTATACGTTCCTATAACGCAGAAAATTCAATCTCAACTTTCGTTTATGGTGGTCTCACAATTAGCTTGCCTTGCTAACAAGTAGTATAAGAAAGTTCACCATTTAAAAGAATTTTTAGTTTCTTCCATGAAAGTCCATTTTAATTTTTCATAATTAGTCTCAACATTATAGACTAACGATGTCCGAGACAATCGTGTCAAACTAAGAAAATACTGAAATTAGTAAACTTCTTATTTACCATAGAATGTGCCTCAATTATATTAATTCTTGTCCAATACAAGCTTGAATATAAAACATGAAATTTTTCTATGATAAATGTCTTCTTAGAGACAGAGATTCTTGGTGATACCACATCATTGACGAAATGTCGCTATCTTTTTCACGTCTAGCATGGTGGCTTATCACCTCATTCACTCTAAAGAATGGATCTGTATTCTTACCATTTATCAAAGGCTCTCATTCTTCATTAATGAAACACAATCATCTAAGTAAATCAAATTTTGATAACTTAGTATCTCATACCATATTCACGTGCATCATTTAATCAATTGTTTTCTTTTAGACATTTATGCACTGCTATATTCACTTTGGGAATGGATCTGCTTCAACGAGATATATTTCATGACTAATTTTATAAAAAGCTCATTATTTCCCTTAGTCATCATAATATCATCAATATGAGACTCAAACCCAACGTCTTACGCCGTAAATCAATGAGGGACTTGAATCAAAAATCTTTCATCACAAAGCATCAAGATTTCTGATGTCTTACCCTCTTGTTGCGATTGGATGTAGATCCATCGTCTTATTCTCTTGGTGCGATATAACTTAAATTCATTGTCTTACCCACAATGAGGTTCAACCTCAAGACTTTGAAAATAATTACAATTTTATCACTTTTGATGATTATTAATATGATTATATATTATTACTACACATAAAATTGAGACTAATGATTTCTTATAATCAGGATTAGCAGTTAATAGACATAGTTTAATAGATCACGTACCTCATATAAAGATTGAAAATATATCTTTCTCTAAATTGTGCTTATTTAATTATTAAAATAAATTAAAGAATTCTCTTCCCGTCGGTTAAAATTAAACGTATAGATTGTCGACAAGTCTCTTTAAATACTTACTTCAGATGGTACATCCAGATCTGTTATATAAATAATCATAACATAAAGATAAATCATACCTTGAAGATATAACTTATGCAAGATCTCTTTTGCACTTTTCCCGTCTTCTTCATAATTCTTTAAGAATAAAACAATCGTACTGATAACGTGTTATGAAATTATATAAATTTAAAAGAAAAAAAAAGTAGGGAGAAGAGAAAAGACTCTTGAAGTATATTCAAGATTCATCGTTCTTTCACAAATCTTATTTACAATGAAGGAAAACCCTTTATTTATAGGGAAAACCTTATTTGGTCCCCAAGTAGGATTCCTAACCATATCCTACAAGGACTCTACATAATTAGACATTCACTATAATACAAATTGTTTATAACACTTAACAAATAAATTTATGTACTTAATTAAGATGGTCAAAGAATCGAAGGTGTCTAATTAAAAAAACCTATTGGGAAATTACATATGTTTGTTAAAAGACGCAAGTAAATTTATTATATTAAATGTGATTGTTTAATTGCAAATTGTTTTTTAACGAAATGGTTCAACTTCTATTTTATGTGTCCAATAATATTCTTTGTGTCATTCTAGCTGACACACAAAAGTTAAAACTATTGAACTTAAATAAGTATTTGATTTGGTGGTATACTTTTACCACTTAAATCCACTAGATAACAATGCTTTCATCTTCTATCACTTTGTTTTATATTCTATCTAAAAGATGAGAATAATTTTTTTTAGATATAAATAGAGGTCAAAGTAAGGAAAGTAGCATTGATGAAATGGGAGATCGCATCTTCAGCGAACAAATAAGGTGACCAACTGAAATTTTTTGAAATCTCAACAATATTTTCTATATAAAAAAAAGTTGGAAAGCCTGATGACTTAAAGGATTGGGGAGACCTTTTTTTGGGTTAGTGCTCAACGACATTGCTAAAATTACCTTTTGAATTTCTTCCATATTAGGAGGGTTCTTATTATCTTTCTCTGTGACTAGAGAGGGGATGGTCTCAAGGATCTCATATTCAAGCATCGAACCTTGAGAAGAAAGTAATGTATGAAAAAATAATTGAGAGCTTCCTGCCATACAGAGACAAGTACTGAATTTGGTTCAAGGTGCTTATTCTCTATCTTTCTTCGTAAAGTAGAAGTTTTTCAAGGTTACTCTTGGTCAAATCTAATTGTCATTTTCTTATCAGTAGACTCACTCTGTTCAAGAGCAAATTTGTCACATCATAAAAAAAATCAAGGTATATCATTAATTTAAATTAGAAATTAGGAGCACTAAAGTCTAAAATATTTCATAAAAAGATAGAAATGTCAGGATCATCTGTAAATGGATATTACGATTTACAAAGTCATATTCATGAGGTTCTGTACGTCTAAACTCATATAGTGCGTCAAGTGGGTTCATATGAACCCACTTAGTTGAAAAATAATATATATATATATATATATATATATATATATATATATATATATATATATATATATATATATATATATATATATATTATAGTAAAGGTAGCCCGGGCGTTGCCGGGGCCCAACAATGAAATACTTAAATTTAAGATTAACCAGAAAGTTTGTCTGTAACTAAGCGGAAACAACAGTATTACAATGTTGACTTTATGCAAGAAGGAGAAATTCTGAGTATGTTGAATGATTCAGGCATTCCTTCTTGTTGAAATTTGTAATTTTTACGTTGCACTTCTTGTTGAAGTTTATGGCATAATCTGTATAAGTGGAAGAGAGAGATTACATTAAAGGGGATATCAATTATAGGAGCAATATAATGAGCATAATCAATATCTTTATACCTCAAATACATATTCACCAAAGCTGAACCACCTATATGATTAACATCAATGTTGTTCTTCTCCACGTACAAATGAACCCATTTAACGAGCCTCTAATGCTCCGAACTGCGTGTTGGGTTATGGGTCTTTTTCCCTTCCTATGTGGATAAATAAAAGCTCAATTTGGACCAACCCATTTTCGCCCATAGGCCCATTCTTATGAGGCAAATATAAACCTATTTAGGGTCTTATTTTCAGCAGAATATAGAGAGTTTTTCAGCAGCCAAAAAAGAGAGATTGAGCAGTTTTTCACAGTCAAATTTCAGCCATAACAGCCAACTTCAAATTGTGATTCCCGCTTCGTTTCTTGTCCGATTGAGCTGATTTTTGGACAGCATATTATATTCATCTCAATCTTTGATTAGGAACTGACAGCGTTGGATTTGGTGGCCTGCAGCTTTAGTTTTGCTGTCGTGAACAGTAGCTGCGAAATTGGTGATTTTGCTCCTTTAATTCTCTAGATTTGGTGCAATCTTATTTTGTTGTTGCTCGTTGTTTGTCACTCGTTTTGTGGCCAATTTTGGAGAACAATATTGTAACTCTTGGTGATTATAGTGGAGCTTTTGGTCCCGTGGTTTTTTACTCTTCACATCGAAGGGTTTTCCACGTAAATCTTGGTGTCTTGTGTGATTGGTTTATTATTGTCTTGTTATATTTGTTTGGTTGAATTACTTGATGCCTTACTATCATATTGCTTGTGCTTGTTTGTCTTCTCTTGGTTCAAATCGAAAAGGAAAAGTATAGACTTGGGTATTCTTCCGCTGTTATCCTGTCAGGCATTCTTTGTTAGTGCCTTGTCTTTCCCAACAAAGTGGTATCAGAGCATTGGTTATTGTTGATTGTCGTTTTGAACGATGGAGGCAAATGTGAGCAAAATAGTGTGTTTAACTGGTAGTAACTATCATATTTGGAAAGGCAAGATGAAAGATCTTCTATTTGTCAAGAAAATGCATTTACCTGTGTTTGCTTCTAATAAGCCTCAGTCTTTGAATGATGAAGAATGGGAATTTGAGCATTTGCAGGTTTGTGGATATATTAGACAATGGGTTGAAGATAATGTTAGAAATCATATTGTGAATGAGACACATGCCAAAAGTTTGTGGGACAAGCTCGAGACACTTTATGCTTCGAAGACTGGCAACAACAAGTTGTTCCTATTGAAACAATTAATGAATATCAGGTATAAAGAGGGCACTCCTATTTCTGATCATATTAATGATTTTCAGGGTGTTCTTGACCAGCTGTCCGGAATGGGTGTAAAGTTTGATGATGAGATACATGGACTTTGGCTTCTTAATACTCTGCCAGACTCTTGGGAAACTCTTCGAGTTTCTTTGACTAATTCTGCTCCCAGTGGTGTTGTAACCATGGAATATACTAAGAGTGGTGTCTTGAATGAAGAAATGAGAAGAAGATCTCAAGCCTCATCTTCTTCAGCTTCACACTCCGATGTTCTGGTTACTGAAGATAGGGGGAGAAACAAGTCCAGAGGTCAAAATGATAGAGGTAAAAGTAGAAGCAAGTCAAAGTCTAAATACAAGAATATTACATGTGACTATTGCCACAAGAATGGGCATATCATGAAATATTGTTACAAGCACAAGAGAGATATGAGACAACAAAAGAGAGAAGGCGATAATGAAAATCGTGTTGCTGTTGTTGCTAATGATGATCTTCTTGTTTCTTGTGATGAAAATGCCATTAATATTGTTCGTGATGAGTCTAAATGGTTTGTGGATTCTGGTGCTACTTCTCATGTCACGCCAAAGAAGGAATTATTTCTTCTTATACTCCAGGTAATTTTGGAACGTTGAAAATGGGCAATAATCATGAAGTTGAAGTTATTGGCATTGGGACAGTTTGTTTGGAAAGTAACAATGGTTCCAAACTAGTTCTCAATAATGTCAAGCATGCTCCAGATGTTCGCTTGAATTTGATTTCTGTGGGATATCTTGATGATGAGGGTTATGTTAATACACTTGGTGTTGGCCAGTGGAAGCTTACTAGAGGTTTGATGGTTGTGGCCCGTGGTGACAAGTTGTCTAACTTGTATGTATTTCAGGGCTCCATGTCCAGAGACTCAGTAAATTTGGTGGAGAATGATACTTCATCAGAATTATGGCATAGAAGGCTGAGTCATATGAGCGATAAGGGGATTGATAGTTTGGCTAAGAAAAATTTGCTTGCTGGAGTGAAACAAGCAAAGTTGAAGAAATGTGTTCATTGCTTAGCCGGTAAACAGAAAAGAGTTTCTTTTCAGAGTCATCCGCCTTCAAGAAAGCTTGATTTGCTGGAGTTGGTACATTCTGATTTGTGTGGTCCTTTTAAGGTAAGATCTCATGGTGACGCACTTTACTTTGTGACTTTTATTGATGATCATTCTCGCAAACTCTGGGTATTTCCTTTGAAGTCCAAGGATCAAGTACTTGATGTGTTCAAGAGTTTTCAGGCCTTTGTTGAAAGACAAACAGGGAAGACATTGAAATGCATCCGCTCAGATAATGGTGGTGAGTATATTGGTCCTTTTGATAGATATTGTAGAGAGCAGGGTATTAGGCATCAGAAAACTCCTCCAAAGACTCCTCAGTTAAATGGTTTAGCAGAGAGGATGAACAGAACTCTAGTTGAGAGGGTTAGATGTATGCTTTCAGATGCTAAGCTGTCAGATTCCTTTTGGGCAGAAGCACTTAATACTGCTGCTTATGTTATCAATTTATCTCCTGCTGTTGCTTTAGATGGTGATGTCCCTGACAGAGTTTGGACTGGTAAGAATGTTTCTTATGATTATCTTAGAGTCTTTGGGTGTAAAGCCTTTGTACATGTTCCTAAGGATGAAAGGTCAAAGTTGGATGTTAAAACTAGGCAGTGTATCTTCATTGGTTATGGTCAAGATGAATTTGGCTATCGTTTCTATGATCCTGTTGAGAAGAAACTTGTTAGAAGCCGTGATGTTGTGTTCTTTGAAGACCAAACAATTGAAGATTTTGACAAAGCTGACAAGACTGATTTTCAAAGTAGTGAGAGCTTAGTTGATGTTGATCCAGTTCCTTTGACTATTGCACCGGAAGAAAATCTTCATAATGATGAAAATCAAGTTGATAATGAAGATGGTAATCATGTTCAGAATGACCGGCATGATGTTGTTGATGCTCCAGTGCAAGATGATGTGGTTGTCCAACAACCAATTATAGATGATCCAGAGAGTTCTCTCAGACGATCTAGCAGAGAGAGAATTCCTTCATCTCGTTATTCTCCCAATGAGTATGTACTCTTGACTGACGGGGGAGAACCTGAGAGTCTTGATGAGGCCATGGAAAGTGAAGAAAAAGAAAAGTGGTTTGATGCTATGGAAGATGAGATTAAATCCTTGCATGATAATCATACCTTTGATTTGGTTAAGTTACCTAAAGACAGAAAAGCTTTGAAAAACAGGTGGGTTTTTCGGGTGAAACATGAAGATGGTAATCCAGTTCCACGGTACAAAGCTAGATTAGTTGTCAAGGGATTTAATCAGAAAAGGGGAGTTGATTTTGATGAGATATTATCTCCAGTTGTGAAGATGTCATCCATTCGTGTGGTTCTAGGCTTGGCTGCAAGTCTAGATTTAGAGGTTGAGCAAATGGATGTTAAAACTGCTTTCCTCCATGGTGACTTAGATGAAGAAATTTACATGGAGCAACCGGAAGGTTTTGAAGTCAAGGGTTAAGAGAATTATGTTTGCAAATTGAAGAAGAGCTTGTATGGTTTGAAACAAGCTCCCAGGAAGTGGTACAGGAAGTTTGGTTCTTTTATGAGTCAGCAGGGCTTCAAGAAGACTTCTTCAGACCATTGTGTTTTTGTGCAAAACTTCTCTGATGGTGACTTTATTATTGAGTTGCTTTATGTTGATGACATGCTTGTTGTTGGTCATAATACTTGCAGGATTCAGAAGTTGAAGCAAGAGTTGAGTAAGTCTTTTGCTATGAAAGACTTAGGACCAGCAAGGCAGATTCTTGGCATGCAGATTGTCCGTGATAGAAAGGCCAAGAAATTGGTATTATCACAAGAGATGTACATTCAGAAAGTACTTCGCAGATTCAGCATGGACAAAGCTAAGATTGTCAGTACACCTTTAGCTATGCACTTCAAATTGAGCAAGAAACAGTGTCCTTCTAGTGATGATGAGAAGGAAGATATGAAGAAAGTTCCTTATGCTTCAGCTGTTGGTAGTTTGATGTATGCGATGGTTTGTACAAGACCGGATATTGCTCACGCTGTTGGAGTTGTTAGCCGTTTTCTTTCTAATCCGGGAAGAGAACATTGGAATGTTGTGAAGTGGGTTATGAGATATATCTGTGGCACTTCTAGTCTGAGTTTGTGTTTTGGTACAGGGAAGCCTATTCTTTGTGGTTATACTGATTCATACATGGCTGGTGATGTAGATACTCGCAAGTCTACTTCAGGGTACTTGGTTACTTTTGCAGGGGGAGCTGTGTCTTGGAAATCTAGGTTGCAAAAATGTGTTGCTCTATCTACTACAGAAGCTGAGCTTATTGCTGTCGTTGAAGCTTGTAAAGAATTGCTTTGGATGAAGAGATTCTTGGGGGAACTTGGTTGTGCTCAAGAAAGGTATGTGCTTTATTGTGACAGTCAAAGTGCTATACATCTTGGCAAGAATTCTACGTTCCATGGTCGGTCTAAACACATTGATGTGAGATACCATTGGATTCGAGATGTGTTGGATTCTAAGTTGCTTGAGCTTGAAAAGATTCATACAAATGACAATGGTTCGGATATGATGACTAAAGCTTTGCCAAGATGGAAGTTTGAAGATTGTTGCATGGTCGCCGGGATGTCGGTCTCCTCCACATAGTCGTGAGGGGGAGAATTGTTGGGTTATGGGTCTTTTTCCCTTCCTATGTGGATAAATAAAAGCTCAATTTGGACCAACCCATTTTTGCCCATGATCCCATTCTTATGAGGCAAATATAAACCTATTTAGGGTTTTATTTTCAGCAGAATATAGAGAGTTTTTCAGCAGCCAAAAAAGAGAGATTGAGCAGTTTTTCGCAGTCAAATTTCAGCCATAACAGCCAACTTCAAATTGTGATTCCCGCTTCGTTTCTTGTCCGATTGAGATGATTTTTGGATAACATATTATATTCATCTCAATATTTGATTAGGAACTGACAGAGTTGGATTTGGTGGCCTGCAGCTTTAGTTTTGCTGTCGTGAACAGTAGCTGCGAAATTGGTGATTTTGCTCCTTTAATTCTCTAGATTTGGTGCAATCTTATTTTGTTGTTGCTCGTTGTTTGGCACTTGTTTTGTGGCCAATTTTGGAGAACAATATTGTAACTCTTGGTGATTATAGTGGAGCTTTTGGTCCCGTGGTTTTTTACTCTTCACATCGAAGGGTTTTCCACGTAAATCTTGGTGTCTTGTGTGATTGGTTTATTATTGTCTTGTTATATTTGTTTGGTTGAATTACTTGCTGCCTTACTATCATATTGCTTGTGCTTGTTTGTCTTCTCTTGGTTCAAATCGAAAAGGGAAAGCACAGACTTGGGTATTCTTCCGCTGTTATCCTGTCAGGCATTCTTTGTTAGTACCTTGTCTTTCCCAACACTGCGCAAAAGCAGATAAAACTATAGACAACCGTAATTTCATTAGGCTTTACACCCGCCATCTGCATTTCCCTGAACAACTCCAATGCATAATTCATTTCGTTGGTTCATTTACTTTAAAAAAACGGAAAGTTAGAAATCCAAAAACACAGAAAAAAAAACCTGGTTTTAATATAGGAAGAGTTGAAATCAAAAGAGAGGAAGAATCAAAGGAACCAGAGTTGTTGTGTACAAACAAATTACAAAAAGGGCTCCACATAACAACATAAGCATTAATTTTGTCAGATCTCACATATCCATTTGAAGAATTGACCAAATTTGGGGTTAAAATAACCCAGAGAACATTTTAAAAGGCAGAAATTGCCAAACCCAAGCGAATCTGGATGAACTATATCAAAAAATCACCTAATAACGTAGAGACAATCTGCACAACCGAAGAACAACAGAGAAAATGCACAGGAACTTTGAGAGCTATGAAATCCTGGAGCAACTTACTGGGTTAGAAAAGAGTAGCACGCCTTACAGTCAGAAAAACAGCACAAATCTAAAGAAAATAAAGTAAATGAAATAATTGATTGAATCTCTAAAGCCAAAAATGGATAGAAATAGGGAAGAAGCTAATGGGATTAACGCCATTAAATTTTAGTAGTCTTGTTAAGTTCTTTTAAAAAAATACATCTAAAATGATAAGCATATAAATTTGAGGAAAAAGTATGGAAGTTTGAGCTAATGTTTTGCTCGTTTAAAAATTGCCAACAACTGGGGTTTCTTGAGTGCACATAGCAGATCAGTTTCCATTGTCTAATATCTCAATCATCCAGAATCTTAGAACCGCCCAATTCATTATCCAATTATGAATGTGTTGGATGCATGTAGGCGCAAAGAAGTACGGCAGTTACATCAGAGTTTTTTCCTATGAAAAATACAGGAATGAAGAATAATACTCACTGGGACGCTTTAGGGAGCAATGTTTGTTGAGGATTTGAGTTTGCTGAAATATCAATTTCTGCACTATAGAGCAGATTGATTATGACTTAGAATCAAAATAAATACAGAATAATCAGAAAGAGTCTTTTTTTTGTGCCTCATTTGATTTTTCTCAGATCATTGCGTAGTCAAGTTCACTGTTGCTGCTGAGTGGTTAGAGGTCATTCATGGAGTTTGTTATTAATAACAGATAATATTAAATAATAGTATTAAATAATATTAGTATTTACTGTGTACTAATCCTAGTCCTATTAGGATTAGTACTCCTTAATCCTAGTCCTATTAGGATTAGTACTCCTTCCTATATCTCCTATATATATATATCTCCCATGTATTCCCTTATTAGGTTAACACTTCAATACAATCAATATTCCTTCATGGTATCAAGAGCCAGAAAACCTAAATCTTCTTTTCTCTAGGGTTTTTTTTTCTCTCTTTAGGGCACCGATTGTTCCCTCTCTTCTCTTGGGCGGCGGCAGCCATGACAACCGAGGTGGATCCTCTCGATTCGCTTCCTTCTAGCGTTAAAATCCTTCTCAGGCATCTTCATGCCCTGATTCCCAAAAATTATCAGACATAAATTATCCTACATGGAAAATCACCGTTCTTACAGCCCTTGAGGCCAATTACCTTCTCAAATACGTCGATGGAAACACAGAACCGCCGCCGGCAGTCATCACCGCCACAGACAAATCAGAAAAAACCAATCCGGCCCATGCCGCCTGGAAAGCCGTGGATGGACAGATCCGATCATATTTGATTGCGGTCATCTCTCCCACGGTTCAGAAACACGTCCGATCCTACACAACTACTTCAGCCCTGTGGACGGCCCTCGCAACACGCTATGCATCAATTTCCCACTCTCATATTTTTTAATTGCGTGATCGTCTCCACACAATTACCAAAGGCACGAAAACTATGGCGGAGTATTTAGACAAGGTCTCCACCATCATCACAGCCCTCGACACCGTGAACGAAATCATTCCCGAAAAAGATCTCGTCATGTGCGTCGTTCGGGGGCTCCCATCAGCTTACTCCTCCATTAAACAGGCGGTTCGCATCAGTCCAATGCCCGTTGACCTGGATACTCTCTCCTCGTGGCTAAAACGTGAAGAAATCAACGTGGATCTGGAGAGCAAACTTCTTCTCCGAGAAACCAATGTTATGGTGCCGGTCACCGCCCTCACCGCAAGCCAGAACTATCGCGGGGGGCGTGGTGGCGGCCGGCAGTGGAGCCGCGGCGGCTACGGCAGAAACAGCGGAGGCCGCGGGCGCGGCGGTCGGCAGGGTAGTCGTCCGCCGTACGACGGTCAGCAGCACGGCAGCAACAATAGCCTGCACTCCTTCGGCAGCGGCGGGCAGTCATCTTCCAGCGGTGGGCAGGGCATTTACGAGCGGGATTGTCCAACTTGTCAAATCTGTCAGAAAATAGGACACACCGCTGCTAGATGCTGGTTTCGGTATGAGGAGAGCCGAAATAGTGATAACCGTGCCAATTACGCATCTCAAGCCGGCCCTTCCTCTGAATGGCTGTTGGATACTGGGGCCAACATGCACGTTACTTCTGATCTATCCAAGCTTAACGCTCCAAATCCATATCATGGCTCCAATGGTATTACGTTGGCAACAGTGAGTCCCTTAATATTTCTCACACACGTCCATTCTATTAAATCCAATCTCCTTTCAGTTCACCAATTCACAAAAGACAATAATTGCTCACTCTTGTTCACCTCTAATGATTTTCAGATCCTAGACAATACTACTAAGAGGGTGATTTTTCAGGGCCCCTGTGAGCATGGTCTGTACGTTCATCATGGCACAAGTTCGTCTGCCCACCCAGTTTCAGAATGCGTTCCTGTGGCTCCGGTGGCTCTTTCGGCTGATGGCCACAGTCTGTTGTGGCACAGTCGTTTGGGTCACCCGTCTACTCAAATAATAAATTTTTTAATGTCTCAATTAGGTTTTTTTTCCATTCACGTAACAATTGTCACTCATGTTCAATTGCTAAATCTCATAAATTACCTTTTACTTTATCTGAGAAGCGTACAACTGCACCTTTTCAACTTATTCATTCTGACCTATGGGGTCCTACTGCTGTTCCTTCATTTGCTGGTTTTCGCTATTATATTTGTTTTGTGGATGATTTTACAAAATACACTTGGTTGTACCCACTAAAACACAAATCACAGGCATACACCACCTTTGTCACTTTTGAAAAAATGGTCAAAACACAATTCAATTCTCATGTTAAACTTTTTCGAAGTGACAATGGAAAGGAATATGTCAATAACATCTTTGGCCAGTTTCTGCAATCCCTGGGAATTATACATCAAACCTCCTGTCCATACACTCCCGAACAGAATGGGGTGGCTGAGCGTAAGCATCGCCATCTCATTGAAACGGTGGTTACTCTTCTACATCAATCTCATCTCCCTGTCTCCTTTTGGGTAGAAGCTCTAGCCACCGCAAACTACCTCATTAACAGAACGCCCAGTCACACTCTCTCCAACAAATCACCCTATCAACTCCTTTACCAAGAACTTCCCAATTATACCAACCTCCGCGTCTTTGGGTGTCTTGCCTACCCTTGGCTACGCCCTCATATTACTCACAAATTACAACCCCGATCCCGTCCTTGTATTTTTTTGGGCTATCATCCTACCTCCAAGGGTTATCGCTGTCTTGACCCACAAACTCATAAAGTCTACATATCTCGTCATGTCAAATTTGTCGAAAATGAGTTTTCCTACGAGTCTATTTCCTCCTCCACAAATACATCATTCATTGGCGTCCTTCCCCTTTTTCCAACATACTCATAGGGTCCCTCACCACCTTCCTCCACACCTCCACCCACTACCCAACCACCCCTCATCACCCCTTCGACCGTCACCCACAATACACCCCCAACCACCACCCACACCCACAACCAACCCGAACCACCCCATACCCACAACATCTCCAGCCCGATCCGTTTTTGGGTCCTTCCCGGCCACCCCCGCATCACCACCGCCCGTGCCACTCCCCAATACTCATCCCATGTTAACCCGTGGTAAAGCCGGTATCTTTAAACCCAAAACCTTTCAGGCTACCATACTACCAAATACACCCCTTCCCGATAGTGAACCAACAACCTACTCTGTTGCCTCAAAAAATGCTTATTGGCGTCATGCTATGGATGAAGAGTTTAAGGCTTTGACTAATCAGAAAACTTGGGTTCTTATACCTAAGCCCCATGGGCGGCACCCAGTGGGCTGTAAATGGGTGTACAAAATTAAAGACAATGCGGATGGCAGTATTTCCAGGTACAAGGCTCGTTTGGTTGCTAAAGGCTACAATCAGGAGTATGGGCTTGATTACTCTGAGACATTCAGTCCTGTTATTCGGCAGGAAACCATTCGCTTGGTACTGTCACTCGCCGTGCGCAACAATTGGCCCATCAATCAGTTGGATGCTTCCAATGCTTTTCTTCATGGCATGCTTGATGAAACTATCTACATGACGCACCACCAGGCTATGTTGATCCCCGCTTCCCTCAACATGTTTTCAAACTCCAGAAGTCTCTGTATGGGCTCAAGCAAGCCCCCCGTGCTTGGTACACACGTCTAAAAATGTTCCTCCAGGGACTCGGCTTCACGTGTTGCGTACACGACACGAGTCTATTTACTCGACATTCAGCACACGGTACAGTTATTCTTCTTGTCTATGTAGATGATATCATTATTACAGGCTCTACTGCAGCTCTCATTCAGGATGTCACTCGAGCTATGCATACTACCTTCAAAATGAAGGACCTTGGCCCGTTACATTATTTTCTGGGAATGGAGGTTTCTCGGACAGGCAGCGGCTTGTTTCTTCATCAGTCAAAATATGCTCGAGATCTGTTGCAGAAAGCTGGACTGGAAAAATGCACCAGTCAACCAACACCGATGGCAGTCTCTTCGTCTACGAATGGAGCCGACACCCCCTTTGCCGATATCACCCACTTCCGCAGCCTCATTGGGGCTCTACAGTATCTGGCCATTACCCGTCCTGACATCCAGTTTGCTGTCAACCGAGTTGCTCAGCGCATGCATCAACCAACTGAACATGATTACCATTGTCTAAAACGCATTCTCAGGTACATTTTTGGCACTCTTGGTCGTGGTTTACTCATTCGACCCGGGGACTTGGAGCTTCGGGGTTTCTCAGATTCAGATTGGGCGAATGATAAAAATGACAGAAAATCTACATCGGGGTTTCTCGTTTTTTTGGGGCCGAACCTGATCTCCTAGTGTACAAAAAAACAACCCAAGGTCTCTCGGTCCTTGACTGAAGCTGAATACCGCGCCCTTGCTCTTCTTGCTGCTGAGACCATGTGGGTCACATATATTCTTCGCGAACTCCGCGCCACTCACACTGTTCCTGCTCTCTATTGTGACAACAAATCAACCATCTGTGTGGCCAAGAATTCCGTCCTACACACCAAGATGAAGCATGTTGATACCGATTGTCTCTTTGTTCGCGATGAAGTTCAGGCCGGCACCATGACTGTGCAGTATGTACCCACTGAAGAACAACCGGCTGATATTCTCACCAAGCCTCTCCCGAGCCGACAGCACGATTACCTCAGTTCCAAGCTTTCGTTCGCTTCCGCTCAGCTCAGCTTGAGGGGGGATAATAACAGATAGTATTAAATAATAGTATTAAATAATATTAGTATTTACTGTCTACTAATCCTAGTCCTATTAGGATTAGTACTCCTTAATCCTAGTCCTATTAGGATTAGTACTCCTTCCTATATCTCCTATATATATCTCCCATGTATTCCCTTATTAGGTTAACACTTCAATACAATCAATATTCCTTCAGTTATGTCGGTGAAATAACCTGTGAAACAACATGGATACACCACTATATCAACCAAAGTATTTTGGTAAAGGAAAAGCCGAAGGAAAAAGGAAAAACATACAGTATGCATGCAAAATGAATGTGTAAACTAAAATGATTCACAGAAGTAAGCATTAGCGATATGTTGAAGTTAGCAGAGGTAGTCCGACATACGATTCTTCAATTCTGAGCGGCAAATCAGGTGGCAGTACCATTGAGTGAGGGTCAGAGCAGACATCTTGGTAAACCTTACTCGTTCAGCTACTCAAGTCAATCAGTAGTATTTCATAACAAGAAAAACAGAGTATGAATTTGTGTAACAAATATTTTCACAAGTATATGCAGGCAACTAAAAATTACAGCGAGAAGTTTGATGAAATTGACAAAATTAGAGTCGATTGTTACCTCATTAATGGAAAGCTCTGTGAATAATTTCATCATAGACTATATTATATGTTGAATGATCATCAGTACTGTCTGCTGTAGGTGGACGGATTAATATTTTTACACACTTTGAACTTTTTGCTCTTGATAAAGCCACATATAGTTGACTATGTGAAAAAACAAGCTCTCCTAAATAAATTCCAACAAAATCTAATGTTTGACCTTGAGCTTCATTTATAGTCATAGCATAACACAATCGCAGAGGAAACTGTGTTCTTTTAAATTGTACTGGAATTTTCTCATCTTGAGATGTTAGTAATGAAATCTTGGAATAAATACATGTGTATTTTTGAAGTCGCCACTTTCAATTTTAGCACTTATGAGATGTGTTTTAAAGCTACAACATGTTAACCTTGTGCCATTACATAAACCTTCTGAAGGATTCAAATTTCTTAATAATATAACTGGACAGTTCTACTTTAATGTTAACCTATAAGGAGGTAAGCCAGGAGGGTGTAGAGCGTGTAGGAAATCTTCAAATTGGCTTTGATCATTTGGTTCAACAGTTTCGTCCGTTGCGACATATGTTCTAGCTCTTTCTGGAAATTTTATAATTAACATATCATTTATTTCATCTACAAAGTCATTTTTTGTTGTTAGAATAAACATGAGAAGATATTGCAGTTGAATCAGAAGAAAACACATATAAATCAGGATATGTTATGTTAAATAAAGCATCTAACGAATGTTCTTCAGTTGTAAAAGGTATAATAAGAGAATCAGGAATCTCGATTTTCTTTTCACAATTAGGTGTCTCGTTTCCATTTCCAATTCTAAGTAGATATTCACAAAAGAATGGATCTGTTCTTGCACGATATTTTCAGATAGATGTAATTTCTCAAGATCATTCCAAATATTCGAATATAATAAGCTTTGATGAATAAAATCTTCCTTTTTGCCGTTTCGCACTACTGGAAGAGTCCGTCTAAAGTCACCACCGAATACAATAACTTTACCACCAAAAAGTGTCTTCACATCCATAATATCTCTTAAAAGTACATCAAGAGCTTCAATCATGTTTTTTTGGCCATAGATGCTTCATCCCTTACAATTAATTTTGCATCTTGAAACAAGCAAGCAAGTGGACTCTGTTTACTTATATAACAACAAAAATTATCATCTATGTCAATAGGCATTCTAAAACGTGAGTGAACAGTCCATCCTCCAGGAAGAGCAGAAGCTGCTACTCCTGAAGTTGCAGTTGCAAAAGCTATTTGTCCGTGAGATTGAACAGTTGCTAATAATGCACGGTATAAGAAAGTTTTACCTGTTCCTCCGGGACCATCAATAAAAAGAGCTCCTGGCTTCTTGCAAGAAATTCTATCAATAATTGTATTATATGAAATAAGTTGTTTGACATTTTATCTTTTTGGTAAGAGCAAGTCGTCTTCACTGACAATTATGTTTCTCTCAAAATGGATGTCTTTTGTGTCCTTTGTAGTTTCAGAAGATTTAATATTCTCTAAGATAAGTCCGCACTCATTTGTGTCGTGTCTCATGGAATGTAAGATATGATTGATATGATTTAAAACTTTGTATTGAATACATTTTGGTTCAGTATTGGACAAGCTTTTGAAGTCTTCTGATAGTGAATCCTCAAACATTTCCCATAATTCTTTCGGGTTAGAAGGATTGCAATATACTAATATGTAGCGAATAAACACCTTAACCTATATGGCATCTGATAATTCACAGCCTCTAACATACATTCAATTAGACTATTGCTGCAATAGAGTAGTCCTCTTTTTTCTGCAGATTCACAAAATGTGCTACAAGGTACTCCATTAACAGTGAGAAGATCTCTATATGATTTTGGTCCTCTTACGTTCATTAACAACAGCCTGAGGTAATATCTTTCCCCTTCAGTCACATGACATGTGGCAACACGTCCAATTACATCACGTTCTTTTCTACGTGTCCACATTTTGTCTCTTGGACACCAAACAAAGTGTTGTGGGAATTCCTTGTATAATAATTTCATATTCATAGCATGCTCATTTGTTCTATTCATAGAGAAAAATTCGGTCAACATGGTTCTTTTTATTAGTGGATTATTTAAGATTATGTTAACGTTTTCAGTACTTCTAAAAGAGACAAATTGTTGTCCTTCTAAATTACATTGAAGATGATACACACTTGGAGTCATTTCACTAATAGGAAAACCAATTAAACGCCATGCTGCTTCGGGTGGGGAAACCTATCTTGCATGCCGATATTCTTTTATTTCGTCTATTTCTACATTGTCATGTATAGAATATGCAATTTTATCATGGCCTTTGCAAAAATATTTGCAAATATATTTCACAACTTTAATATCAGACAAACTTCAACATTTAAATGACAATCAAATTTACGAAGTAAGTATTGGGTTATATGGGACAACCCACGAATTGTCCATGTGATGTTTTCTCATGTATACAATTTTCCCAGTATTACGCCTCTTATAAAGTGGATATGAATTCTTTCCGTTTGATGTTTGTTCAATAGTCTTTTGGATATTGAAATTTACAAAAGCCCTTTTTTCCCATACATGAATTTGTAGGGTTTATATCACCACATAGACCCTGCACCATATGTTGAAGGACACGTGAATAAAGATATTGCTCATTAGAATCGGGTAATTCAGCAGAAACAAATTTATCATATGATTCAGGTGTCAACAATTTGTATTCATTAGTATGAATAATAAGGAAATGAGCATGTGGAAGACCTCGTTTTTGGAATTCTATAGCGTACATAAAAGGAGCAACTTTTCCAAATATGTATCTTTTCAAAATAATTACTTTTAGTTCTTCTATTTTAGCTCGGAATACACGGGACACCAAATCAGGTCTATTTTGAGCTTCATCAGTTGATAACATATGTTGTTTTATTTCTGGCCAAGATGGATTACATGTCATAGTCACAAAAAGATCAGGTTTTTCAAAATGTTATACCAAGGCGATAGCATCCATATACCTACGACGCATATCTCTTGGTCCGCCTGTGAAAGTAACAGGAAGGAATGTTTTTTTTCCAATTGTCAGGAAACTTATGAACATGCTGTTCACTTTCTGCTATCATAAACGCATAGTTGCACAATGCCATCCATTTTGACCATATAAAAATACTTTCCCATATGTGTTGAATAGGCCATTCTTTTTGCTAGTTCACTTTCATTATCATAAACGTATAGTTGCAGGTTCTTTGGTTTGTCATCGGAGGAGAGTAAATCAGGTATAAAATGATACATTTGTCCTTGCACGCGAAATGTGTATATACCATAAAACTTTGTCACCAGTTACGCCAAGTGATGTGAAGGCAAATATATTATTATATGTTCTAATGTACGCTCGGAAGTGCATAGATTCTTCAGTATTTCCCATATACAGATCGGATAAGTCATCAGGTAGTTGGTATGAAGCTAATTTAATTGAGCCATTACCACAACAAAAGCCAGGCGATTCATACTGAAATCTTTTTGCCTGACAAAACTTACAGTTGGGAACATCTTTTAAGCATGTATAAGCAGATCGATTATCATTAATTTTTTTATGGGAGTTTGTTTTTAGCCTATTACCTGTATGTCATAAGTACTGTCAAAACTGAGTATAATCGGACATTCTAATGAAGTAATAGGAGAAATTACTTCCGTATAAAATGAATACCAACCTTTCTCTGTAGCGACTTTTTAGTAGTGACATTTTGTTGTTCTGTACATGCGTTGGATGTTGAGTTTGAGATAGAAATGACCTCAGGAGTGACATTTTGTTGTTCCCTACATGTGCTGGATGTTGAGCCTAACATATAAATCGGAAAAATTTAGATGCATATCTAACACATGATGCAACTAAAAAGCTAAAAGACAGAAATTATATATTTACCTTTTTCAAATACATAGAAAGGTGGGAGGACTTGTTCTCTTTTGTTAGAAGAACTAATTTCATAGCATCCTTTTTCAGGACGGTATATAAAAAAACATTATCCATTAGGTTAGCACATAATTGGATCTTTGTAATTTGATATTAGTAAAAGTGAACAAGCAGAAATTTTTCATTCCAACCTTGATATTAATAGAAGAGGGCTCTTTTATAGTAAGAGCAGTTTGCCTTGATAATAAAGGGGCGCAATAACGCTTTGTTTCTTCAGTTGGACGGAGAACACGTGATTTACCTTTTTTGTAATTCTTTGGTGCGCCTCTCTGCTAATATCGCCTGTTTTTTATCAGCTTTTATCTTTATATAAGCATCACGCCTTTTGAGTTTCATTAGATAAATTTGTTCTTCTGTACGTGATAGTTTATTTGTTTTGTTGGAAGACATTTCTCCGCAAGCTTTTTGTAGGAAAGTATCTGCATTTAAAATACTAAATTTGTTAAACAGCATAGGCAGACAATGAATTTAAATCGACAATATATTGAAGTATATAAAATTTCACATTCTTGAGGAAATCTCATAACATTTCTATTTCACACCCAATTGCTACCCCGATTAGTGGACATTTTTCGCTGGCAGCATAACTTTAACCAAAGAGCTTGATTGAGTTGAACATAATAGCACCGGAAGAGATGGAGACGGGCGAAGGAGGCAATGCATCAACGAAACCATAAGAATCTATATTGGTGGTTTAGGTGAAAGTGTGACAGCACTCAAACTTTTCACCACGTATAATGGCAGGAGGGTTAGAAAAGAGAAGGCAAAGGAAAACTTTTTTCTTCTTTTGAAATGTGAGTGAGAATGCTACATAAAATCACTTCATCTTAGGGGAACTGGTAAGCATAAATACAGTTTTCAGCGAGTTGAAGTTCCTTCTTTACTTATCCATTTTTGTGAATGTGAATAAAACTCTGGTACTACCTATACAGACAAGCAAATATCACTTTACAATTATGGCTCAAATTATGGTCGAAGGGATGAGAAAGAACTGAACATTATGAATTCAGTCTTAAACAGAATTTTTCAGAGGGAGAACTACTCTGAGAAAATCAGTTGATCATGGCAAATACCAGTTAAAATCTTGCATAGCACGCTCGCTAAGATGAGGCAAAGATGAGGGGAAGGGCAGTGATACATACAAGAACAAATAGCGGCTGAAACAGGAAAAGTGAAAAAACCCACAAAACCCGTGAATACAAACAAATCAAAAAAGGATGAGAAAAAGAAATCGCTGAAGTACAGCTAAGGAACCAAAATAATGGAAAATCATTGTGGAATATGCTTACGTAAGGTAATAGATAGCTGCAAACTTCAGCGAAGCACCTAATCAAGAAGGTAAAGTTTGGCGGCGAAAGTACAATTAATGGCTTGAGGCGGCGTGTGATGTTCAGTACTACTGGAAAGCTCAACTAATCCTAGAGGCCCTTAACAATTCAAATCTCTGAAGCAGAAGGGGTGAACAAACCCTCAAAAATTGTCGGATGCAAACACATTAAAAAGGATTGCAAAATAAAATCATTGTAGAGTATGCTTGCCTGAGGTAATGGGTAGTTTTATAAGGTCCACCGAAGTACCTTTGAGAAGAAGAAAATATGAAGCGAGCATAAATGTTTGGAGACGAAGAGTTAGATCGTAAAGTTTGGTGGTGGCGTTACAATTGATGGAGAGAAGATAAGGAACCACATGTGAAGACAAAGAGAGGACGACAAAAGTACCCTTCAAAATTTTACGTAATTTCAACTAAGCACACATGTTGACGGAAAGCAGTGTGCTATTCACTCTTCTTATATACTAGATGGTAATGCTGTTGGGAAAACGCGGACAAGCACAAAAGTATATATGGTAAAAGTAATGGAAATAAATTGAGAAAATAACAATACCAATAATTTTACGTGGAAACCCTTCTGAATAAGGGAAAAAACCACGGGCCAAGAGGAGCAACTGATATTACTATAGTAAGGAATTTTACACTGTGTAGTCACGAATACAACACTCAAAGTGACTACTACACACTCAAAAGGAACAACACTCTTTTGGTTTCCGTCTTACTAAAATATCGCTCACACTCTATTTTTCTTCACAGACTGTTTTCTTATATAGTCTATGGAATACCTCACTTTGCTCTCAAAATGGTTTTCTCTCTAACTTGGTGTGTTCTACAAATGAGCAAGAATGCTCTATTTATAGAAGAATAAAACCATACCTATGTCACTAATGACATATATAAACATAGCAAAGTCAAAAATGGTTGCAAATCTTACCAATTTGCCAACTACCAAATCTTTTCTTTTTAACTCCAATTACTATTCCTTTTTAACAATTGCTTGTACCAATTGAATAGCTAAAGTTGACTAAAACAATGGGATGGATTCAACAAATCTCCCCCTCCAGTCCCATTTACTGGAAGAAGGTATCTTCAACTTCTTTAGAGAGAGCTCATACCCACAAGTTCTTTGCATAACTCGAACTTGTCTTTTGGTATCATCTTGGTCAGCATATCTGCAGGATTTTCACTTGTGTGAATCTTTTTGACGTGAAATGATTCATTCTCCACTTTCTCACGAATCCAATGATATCTGACGTCAATGTATTTTGTTCTTGCATGGTACATGGAGTTCTTGCTCAAGTCTATTGCACTCTGACTGTCACAATAGACAATATACTCCATCTGATTCAAACCAAGCTCTTGAAGAAATTGCTTTAGCCATATCATCTCCTTGCAGGCTTCAGTAGCCGCAATATACTCAGCTTCAGTTGTAGATAGTGCAACACACTTCTGCAACTTTGACAGCCATGATATAGCTCCTCCTAAAAAAGTAAACAAATATCCAGTAGTGAATTTTCTGTTATCAAGGTCACCTGCCATATCAGATCTGTATAGCATTTCAAGATTGGATTTGATCAAAACACAAGCATTCATCTGAGCTTCCTCTAAGATACCTGAGTATCCATTTCACAGCTTCCCAATGCTCTTTTCCCGGATTTTCGAGAAATCTACTGGCAACACCAACTGCGTGAGCAATATCAGGTCTAGTGCACACCATTGCATACATTAGACTTCCGACGGCGGACGAATATGGAACTTTGGCCATGTTCTCTTTTTCCTCCCTAGCTGTAGGACACATCTTCTTGCTCAACTTCATATGACCAGCAAGAGGTATACTCACAGGCTTAGCATTCTTCATATTGAAGCGCTCCAGTACGCGTTCAATGTACTTTTTCTGGGACAAATAAATCTTCCTTTTATCTCTAAGACGAGTAATTCTCATGCCCAAAATTTGCTTGGCATGACCCAAGTCTTTCATAGAAAAAGACTTACACAACTCTTTCTTTAGCTCGTCAATCTTGGAAGTATTTTTACCCACAATCAACATATCATCCACAAACAACAAAAGGATGATAAAATCATTGTCAGAAAATTTTTGTACAAATACGCAATGATCTGAAGAAATCTTCTTATAGCCTTGCTCCCCCATAACAAATTCAAACTTTTTGTACCACTGTCTAGGAGCTTGTTTTAGGCCATAGAGACTCTTTTTGAGTTTGCATACAAAATTTTCATTACCATCTACTTTGAAGCCCTCAGGTTGTTCCATATAAATCTCTTCTTCTAGGTCACTGTGAAGGAAAGCCGTCTTCACATCCATATGCTCAATCTCTAAATTAAGTCTAGCAGCCAAACCTAGAACTGTGCGAATCGAGGACATTTTCAGAACAGGAGAAAATATTTCGTCAAAGTCAATACCTTTCCTTTGACCGAATCCCTTAACAACCAATCTAGATTTGTACCTGGGCTTCAAGTTGTGTTCTTCAACTTTAACTTTGAACACCCACTTGTTCTTCAAAGCTCTCATGCCCTTGGGCAATTTTACCAACTCATAAGTGTGGTTCTCATGCAAAGACTTCATCTCGTCTTGCATGGCTTCAATCCATTGATTCTTGTGCTCATCTTTCATGGCCTCCTCATAACATTCAGGTTCTCCCCCGTCAGTGAGTAAGACATACTCATTGGATGAATAACGGGAGGAAGGAAACCGCTGTCTTGTGGACCTCCGAAGTGGAATATTTGATTCGTCCACAACTTCATGAGCAACAGGATTATCAATAACAATATCATTGTTATTATCAACATCAACATGTTGATTCAATACATGATTTTGGGCATCACCATGATTATCAAACCCAACAACATCATGCACACTTGTGTAAGGAACTTCATCATGATGAACTATACCATCAAAACTTGAAGATTCTACCTTCTCTGCTTTGTCAATATCTTCAATTGTTTGATTCTCCATGAAAATAATATCACGGCTTCTCACAAGTTTCTTTTCAATTGGATCATATAGTCTGTAACCAAATTCATCTAGGCCATATCCAATGAAGATGCACTGCCTTGTCTTAGCATCTAACTTTGACCTCTCATCTTTCGGCACATGTACAAAAGCTTTGCAATCAAATACTCTCAAATGGTCATAGGAAACATTCTTTCCATACCAAACACTATTTGGTACATCACTTTGCAAAGCAACAGCAGGAGATAGATTAATAACATGTGCAGCAGTCAATAAAGCCTCACCCCAAAATGAGATTGGCAACTTTGCTTCAGAAAGCAAACATCTAACTCTTTCCATCAAGGTCCTGTTCATCCTCTCAGCCAAACCATTAAGCTGAGGAGTCTTGGGAGGAGTCTTCTGGTGTCTAATACCTTGATGCTTGCAGTATTCGTCAAATGGTCCACAATATTCACCACCATTATCAGTACGAATACATTTCAATTTCTTTCCAGTTTCTCTTTCAACTGAAGCCTGAAACTGCTTAAAGACACCTAACACTTGGTCTTTAGTCTTCAAGACATAGACCCAAAGTTTTCTCGAGCAATCATCAATGAAACTGACAAAGTAAAGTGCACCACCCAATGTCTTTGTCTTCATTGGACCACATAAATCAGAGTGCACTAACTCAAGCAACTCTGTCTTTCTCGAAGGAGGGTAGGACTTAAAGGAAACTCTATTTTGTTTACCAGCCAAGCAGTGCTCACATTTTTCTAATTTAGCACTTTGGAAATTTGACAATAATTTCTTCTTGGCTAGAACATTAAGTCCTTTCTCGCTAATGTGGCTAAGCCTCTTGTGCCATAATGTTGAAGAGTTATCTCTCTCAACCGCATTCACCATATCAACACAAGCAGAGGCCGTAGTCCAGTATAGACCACGACGTTTGTTACCACGAGCCACAACCAAGGAACCCTTAATGAGCTTCCATTTTCCATCACCATTGGTACTAACATATCCTTCATCATCTAAAACATCAACAGAAATTAGGTGCAGACGAACATCAGGAGCATGTTTCACATTGTTCAAAACTAGTTTAGTTCAACACTAGTTTCCAAACAAATTGTACCAATACCAACCACCCTAGAAACAGTCTCATTACCCATACTCAAGGTTCCAAAATCACCAGGAGTGTAGGAAGAGAAAACATCCTTCCTTGATGTCACATGAGATGCGGCACCAGTGTCCACAACCCAGCTTGACTCATCACAAGCAATATTTATCAAGTTTGCATCAAGAACGGTAATAAGATCTTCGGTGGTGACGGTGGCTAGGCAGTTTTCATTTCTATCTTCTTTAGTTTCCTCTTTGTTTTTGTTCTCCCTCTTCAACTTCCTGCAGAACTTCTTTGTGTGCCCTTTCATGCCACAATGATAGCACTCAATATCCTTAAGTCTGCCATTGGATTTGCTCCTATTTTGTTCTCTATGCTGAGAACCACGAGTTTTATTTCTCCCCCTGGGTCCAGTTATCATGACATCCGACGAAGAGGAACCTTGAGTTTTTCTTCTCATCTCTTCGTTCAAGACACTACTCTTGGCGGAATCCATAGAGATTACACCATCCAGAGCAGAATTTGACAATGACGTTCTAAATGTTTCCCAAGAATCTGGTAGGGAACCAAGAAGAAGCAAGCCTTGAATTTCTTCATCAAATTTGATGCCCATAGCAGATAATTGGTTCATAATCCCCTGAAAATTATTCAGATGGTCTGTCATCGGAGAACCATCATGATACTTCAAACTCAACATCTGCTTTATTAAGAACATTTTGTTGTTGCAGTCTTTCGAGCATACAAACTTTCAAGATGCTCCCATAGGGTTCGAGTATGTGTTTCCCCAGAAATATGGTTCAACACATTATCGTCGACCCATTGCCTAATGAATCCACAGACCTGTCTATGCAACAGATTCCACTCTTCATCTGTTTTATTATCAGGCTTTACAGTGGTAAATACTGGTTTGTAAAAATTCTTAACATAAAGCAGATCTTCCATATTTCCCTTGCAAATGGCATAATTTACACCATTCAAAGTAACCATTCTACTTGTGTTGGCTTCCATTGTTTTCCCCAAAAAATATAGTTATCGCAAATCAAAGTAAATCTTTTCTGATGTGGAAGTTCAGACTGTGCTGCAACCACAGAGCATACTCAGATAAAACCTTGGCTCTGATACCAGTTTGTTGGGAAAACGCGGACAAGCACAAAAGTATATATGGTAAAAGTAATGGAAATAAAATGAGAAAATAACGACACCAATAATTTTACGTGGAAACCCTTCTGAATAAGGGAAAAAACCACGGGCCAAGAGGAGCAACTGATATTACTATAGTAAGAAATTTTACACTGTGTAGTCACGAATACAACACCCAAAGTGACAAGAGGAGCAACTGATATTACTATAGTAAGAAATTTTACACTGTGTAGTCACGAATACAACACTCAAAGTGACTACTACACACTCAAAAGGAACAACACTCTTTTGGTTTCCGTCTTACTAAAATATCGCTCACACTCTATTTTTCTTCACAGACTGTTTTCTTATATAGTCTATGGAATACCTCACTTTGCTCTCAAAATGGTTTTTCTCTCTAACTTGGTGTGTTCTACAAATGAGCAAGAATGCTCTATTTATAGAAGGATAAAACCATACCTATGTCACTAATGACATGTGTAAACATAGCAAAGTCAAAAATGGTTGCAAATCATACCAATTTGCCAACTACCAAATCTTTTCTTTTCAACTCCAATTACTAATCATTTTTAACAATTGCTTGTACCAATTGAATATCTAAAGTTGACTAAAACAATGGGATGGATTCAACAAATGCCCGTGCGAGCACGGGCTGTACAGGGGACTGTTGCTGAAGGTAGTTTATATCATAGATTGGCAATACATATAAGCATTATCGGTGCTCTGACCAATTCAACTACAATCCCAGGGAAATACGGGATCTAGCAGAAAATTTAATTCTTTTTTATCTCCGGATCGGGTATTTCTGAAGTACAAAGGGAGTTATATCATTTCATGGAGGATTGGCGAATTATTGGGCCGAGCTGGATTGGCAATACATATATAAGCATTATCATACTTGTTATTGCACTGCCTATGCACGGTTCGGCTGTTTCATACTTATTTACATATTAAATATTTGCGAAGAAAAAGGGAACCCTGTGCACGATTCAGCTATGTGTCATAATTAGCAAGTGATGTTGATGCATTGTAGTTCACAAAATATCTGCAATTGCGAAGAAGAGGGGTTTAGATTGTGGAGGTGTTAATAAGAATGGAGCTGGAAAGCTTAAAATAAGTGCAAATGAATACTAAAAAAATAATGTAAATATGTACTGTATGAATAGGTGGGGTAAAAAATGTTGAAAGCAGATTGTATAAGAAGTGACAAGAAAGAATAAAGCACAGTTAGATAGTGACATAGTAGATTACCTTTGTGTTGGAAGTAGTTTGTTGCTTTTTTGGCAGTGCATTGACCAAAACTTCTTGCGAAAGCAGTGCATTGATAAAAGCTGAAGTTCACTTTGATGCAAAAATTTCCTGCAAAAGCATGTGTGAGAGTAGTCGTTTTAGTAGAAGGGAGAAGAAGAAGAGAAGGTGAAGAGTGGCAAGTTGAGGAAGAGAGCTTTATCTTTCAGTCCCTTTTAGAAGGCGCTGCGATGGCGGTCTTCTGTTTACTGCTGGACGGTTTGGTGCTCGTTTCCATCAGGTTTGGGCTTCGTTGCTTCGGCTATGACCGTTGGTGCTGATTGAGTGGGGTTGCATTTTTCTTCATAATTGAGAACAGTCAATTTCGCAGCTGATGTTTCGCGATTTTCGGAGAACAGTTTTTTCATTTGAATTCTGTATGTAAGTTCTCCTAGGTTGTTGCACAACTGTTGGTGGTTCTGTAAGGAAAAAGTGAGTGATAAATTATGATTGGTTTATCAGTTTAAAGTGCAATTTGAGAAATACCTTCGCCTGACAAATTTTGTAAATCTCTTCTGTTGAGAGATAGAACATTTTTTCAGCGATTTTGTCAGAAATGCAAGCCGTTGCCGAACCAGTATTGTCGGTAACTGTGATGTCAAATTGCACTCTGTGTGTAGAATGGGAGGGTGATGGTTATTATTTTGAGAATACCGTAAAAGAGTAGGTGCAGATGATAATAGCTTAAAAGTGTAAATGTTGATTATACCTTGGGATGAGCATAGAAGATCTATCGCAATATATGCAGTAAAATGGTCTCGAGGAAGTACTTCTTGGGAATGGAAGTTGCAATCCAGGCAGGCCACGGTGCAGAAAAGTTGGTCCTGATTTGCTAGTGTGAGTTGACCGTCAATGTAGAATATCTGACTCTGTCAAGTTTTGTTGTTAGTAGAAGTTGTATATTATTGCATATTGTTATCAGAAGTTGTTGTATACTTACTGGTCGCTGCATTTGTATCTCAGCAACGGATGTTGATTCTTCTTCAAAGGGAACAAAGAGAAGGGCACCAGTTGTGGATGCGTTTTTCTTTGTATATTCAATCACCAGTGGTTGGATCGTTTTTCGCCTGCAAGGTTGAATGTAAGTGAAAGTTTATGTGAATCTTAATGGCATAACAATTTTACAAAAAGGGGCTAATTCAGGTTTTACATTCATACAACGTGGCAGCTTGTGGTAATGCGGGGTTTAAGAGTATTGTCGTATTGTATCTATTCGACAAGCCTGTGTAGATAAGAAGAAGTTAATTGGGTAATTACTTATATTTAGGAGTATATATGTTGAGAAGAGTGTTACTGTTTTTTTACCTGTTGTAGATTTAACTATCCTTTTAGCTAAAATGACCGGATAGTTGTTGGGCTTTGTGGAGGCTTGTGAGCCGGCCCGACCCATTACTGAAACCCTAGGTTAACCATTTGGTTTTCTTATAAATATGATCCTTGTATTTGTAATTCTTGGGCAGCACAAGTGAAATAAAATCCTCCTGTTACAGTAGTGGAGTAGGGAAACCGAACCACGTTAAATTCTTGTGTGTCCCGTTTGCGTTCCGTTTCTCTTTTCTCTAGATTATTTGTGTGTGTTGTGTGTTTAATTCCCAACAATTGGTATCAGAGCGAGGTTTCAACAACACTGTAACACAAACTGTGAGAAATTGTCACCTAGGGTTCTTGTGTGAAGAACTGTGTGCAGGGAGGAGAGCCGCCGTTACCGTGTGGGTAACCTCAAGCAGCAGCCGGCTAGGAGAACCGCGCAGGGTGCGAACAGCCGTCGTCCGTGTGCTTTCCGTCGCGCCGTTCCGTTGGCCACCGCGTCGGGAAGGAGATCTGCTGCAGATCGTAGCCCAGCGAGAGAGAAAGCCGCGCAGCAGTAGCGAGGCAGAGAACGCCACTGCCGTCCAGTGGCCGCCGCGTCGAGGAGCCTCAGATCCAGCCGCGAGCGTCCAGATCGTGAGCATCGTCCAAATCGCCGCCCGCTGTCAGAAAACGCCGTTAAGGGAATTACCGAAGATCTGAAATTAGTTTTACCGAGTATCT
The DNA here is from genome assembly GCA_032847665.1 of Solanum chilense. Lineage (NCBI taxonomy): Eukaryota > Viridiplantae > Streptophyta > Magnoliopsida > Solanales > Solanaceae > Solanum > Solanum chilense. The sequence continues at coordinate 67,779,489 of CM064963.1, read as the reverse complement.
CATTTAGTCCTTTGAGATGACAGAAGATGGGAAGTTCCGAATTGAGAAGTTCGATGGTACAGATTTCAGTTGGTGGAAGATGCAGATTGAAGATTTGCTGGTTCAGAAAGATTTGGACGTAGTGTTGGGTGACAAGCCAGGAAAATTGTCTGATGCAGAGTGGGCAGGTTTGGATCGGAAAGCTATGTCAGTTATCCGACTCTCGTTGACCAAGAATGTTGCTTTCAACATTCTTAAGGAGAAGACAGCGAAAGGCATCTTGGAAGCCTTGTCTAACATGTACGAGAAGCCATCTGCAGCAAACAAAATTTTTCTGATTAGAGAGTTGGTGAACACAAAGATGAAGGAAGGCAGTTCAGTTACCGAGCACATCAACTCATTGAGTTCGATCTTAGCCAGACTTTTGTCAGTTGGCATTAAGTTCGATGATGAAGTTCAAGCTTTACTACTGTTATCATCATTGCCTGACAGTTGGTCCGGAACGGTTACAGCAGTTGCCAGTTCAGTGGGACCTAATGGATTCACCTTTGAGAAGATTCGTGATCTCGTTCTTGGCGAGGATGTCAGAAGAAGGAGTTCTGGAGAATCATCAGGTGATATGCTAAACGTCGTCAGAGGCAGAGGAAATAACAGAGGTAGTGGGAGCAGGAATCGAAGAATAAGTCAGTCGAAGGCTCGGGATGGCTCAGGTGTAACATGTTGGAACTGCAAGGAGGTGGGACATTTCAGGAATCAATGCCAGAAAGACAAACAAGTCAACATTGCAAAAGACAGCGCCGACGAGGATTTGTTTATCTGTTGCGCGGAGAGCAATGTGGATTCCTGGGTCATGGATTCTGGTGCTTCTTTTCACGCTACCCACAGCAGTGAAGCACTGCAGAATCTGGTTATTGGAGACTTTGGAAAGGTAAGGCTTGCAGACGATAGAGCTCTTGATGTTACGGGCATGGGTGACATGGTGCTGAAGACGCCAGTCGGTTTCTGGACCTTGAAGGATGTCAGAGTTGTTCCAAGCTTGACGAAAAGTTTGATTTCTGTTAGGCAGTTGGATGAACAGGGACATCATGTGAAGTTCGGAAATGGGCAGTGGAAGGTCGTGAGGGGCAATCTTGTCATGGCTCGTGGAACAAAAAGAGGATCATTGTATATTGTCGGATTACCATCTGAGGGAGTGACCGTCCCAGTTCAGAAGAAAAACAAAGTCCGGTTCACAGAATCTCGTGGGCAGAAGAAGGTTGTCTTTGCAAGAAAGAAACCCAGAGCCACAGGTCAGATTCAGGATGAACGAGCAAGGAAAGGTTCAGGAAGACCAGTCAGAGGCGTTTGTGGCAGTGGGAGCACCGGCCGTGCTTCAGCCAAGGCTCCTAGAAGACAGTGGGTCAAGAGAACCAGTATTCCAGCTGTTGATACGTCTCCAGAAAATATCTTGCTGAGTATGGAGAGTGTTTGTTCTCAGGGAGTTCTAGGATCCGGCAGTTCGTGTCTCAAGTGGGATCCGGTAGGGACCGAGGACGAGTCAAGGGCAGTTTCAGCCGTGACTGATGTGTTGAAGCTTCGGGGAGCTTTAACGGGCCTTTCAGTTGACTGATGAGAAGGCCGCTGTAGCAGGAGAGAGTTGAAAAAGATTACTAGACATACAAGTGTTCTAAGTGGATGACAGTTGAAATTCTTCAAGCCTCCAAGTGGGAGATTGTTGGGCTTTGTGGAGGCTTGTGAGCCGGCCCGACCCATTACTGAAACCCTAGGTTAACCATTTGGTTTTCTTATAAATATGATCCTTGTATTTGTAATTCTTGGGCAGCACAAGTGAAATAAAATCCTCCTGTTACAGTAGTGGAGTAGGGAAACCGAACCACGTTAAATTCTTGTGTGTCCCGTTTGCGTTCCGTTTCTCTTTTCTCTAGATTATTTGTGTGTGTTGTGTGTTTAATTCCCAACAATAGTCATCGAGTGTTTCTATGAGGCTGTTTCCATAATACAGAACATACTCTTCCCAAAGTGTGAGCTTTTTGGGTTTTTTCTGGGGAAAAGGGTCTGATATACCCCTCAACTTTGTCATTTGGAGTTGATATACCCCTCGTTATAAAAGTGACTCATATATGCCCTTACCGTTATACAAACGGTTCACATATACCCCTGCCGTTACAAAATGGCTCACATATACCCTTCATTTAACGGAAGTTAAAAAATTAGTTTTAAATTTATATTTATTACTTCTAATTTTTTTAAAAAAAATTATTTAGGGGTATATATGATTCTTCTATCAAAGTTCAAGGTATATTTTAATTTTTTTCATACATAAATTATTTTTTGACTTCTTTTATTATAATTATTTGAATTTCTTATTCTTATTTTTTTTTTTTTATTTCATTCCTTAGTTTAAAGAATAAGAAATTAAACTATTTTTTTGTGTTTATTGTAATTTAATTTCGTATTCGAGGAAAAAATTTGGTCATCTACCATAAGTTTTACAAGAATATTAGTGAAACATAAATAAATTTGATTACCAAAATAATAATTATAAATTAGTCATTGAAACAAAAAAAAAGTCAAAAAAATATGTTTGACTAGGATTAAATTTACTCATATGAGATTATATTTTTTAGAAAAGAATAATAAAAATTTAGATTAAAATTATTTTTTTTTCATTTCCGTTAGAGGAAAAGGGTATATGTGAGCCATTTGTTTACAAGTAGGGATATATATGAGCCACTTTCATAACAAGGGATATATCAGCTCTAAATGACAATGTTGAGGAGTATATCAGACCCTTTTCCCTTTTTTCTGTTTAAGTGGAAAAAAGATGGCAGTATCACAATTGTTGCAAATCAAAGTGAAAGCAAAAGTAGGGAAGGAGGGGTATTCAAATAAGTACTTGCGGATGTAGAATAGATAAAATGAAATTAAGATCAAAGATAGGCTTCGAACATCTGAAACATATTCACAAAATAAAAGAGCTTAAGAGGAAAAGAGCTCGGCCATGTTAATCAGTAAATAGATAGTACATCCCAATCAAACAAAAGACAAGCAGTAGAAGACATGGTTATAATAGCTCAGGAAATTCATCCTTCTAATCGAGAAAAAAACCTCTCGTTCCATTTTTCCTGGATAGACAAGAAGTACTTGTCTACTACTGGCCATCTCTCAATTTGTCTGTAAGTACTATATGAAGTGCTCTCTTCAATAAAAAAGAAATAGCTCCCAGTTCTTCTGTCAAGCCCATCCATGAGGGAAATTCCTAAAATAAATTACTTCAACATCTTTTGATAAGAAAAAAAAATGTTAAATTGTTTTATTTTACTTTAACATATTCCTTAGTTGACATCTAAGTTAAATCTGTGATTCTCCTGCAAATACTTTAATCGGAAGGAAAAGCAGGAAGCACGAAACTTTATGTCCAACACTGTTAGATTACTCGGGGAAACACTTGGCTGGAAAAAACAGAGCAAATTAAATATTATGATTCATGTGTTACACCTTACCCTATACAGGGAAATATTAACTGAGTGGTTTCAAGCTTAGTTAGAGAATTTACAGCAAAAACTCCAACATCATGAAGAGGAAAACTTATAGAATGGATGATAAGTTCATTAAGGTGTTGATGGATTTATGTGATAACTAATTCTCTGTCTTAGCACCTATTGCATCTGGAGTTTGTAGGCGCCATTTCCTCACAGCATTCGTCATATGGAGAGCTTAATTTTATATTTTTTTAAAACGCTGAATTGATTTGTAACTCTAGGCTTCGAATGATTCACAATGCTTATCATAGACGTGCTAACATCGGAGTGGTAAGAGTAATATGAGGGAGCTTGCTCGGAAACAAACATCTATAGAAGACATTTTCTAAGCTTAGTACATACAGTAGAACTAAAGCACTAATTTGTAAAGTGGACAACCAGGTAATACCAATGGGTATTTTGTCCGATTAAAAAAATTGAAGAAAGAAAGCAGAAACAAAAATATTCCCCTACGAGGGAGAAGTTGAAAGTCACATAGTGGACGGCTGACAACTTGGTTAAAAGGTGTGGCCTCTCAAAATTGCAAAAGGCACTATAGAGTCATCCTTAAAATGGAAATGATATGGGAAAAAATTAGAACTTTAATGTCTTGGACCTTAGAAAACTCGAAAGCACAGCAGAAATCTGGGGTAAAAAAACATCTAAATTCTCAAATTATGTTTTGGCAGTCACCACTCTAGCTAAAGGTTAACTAAAATAATTATGCTATCAAGAAAACAAAGACTACAAAGTACATTCACATCTATGCTATACTCAACAAGAGAGACATATAGAGAAAGAGAGATTAAGCGAGCAATATATACAATCTACAATGAACCTGTTCAACTTGAACGGTTACATGATGAATTCTGTATGTGGTGTCACAATATTCCCTAACATTCTGAATAATTTCATACTGGTTGACTCCTGGCTCAGTTACAACGTGACAGGATAAAACAATTTTCCCTGTAGTGATGGCCCAAACATGCAGGTCATGAACATCTTTTACTCCTGCTAAACATTTTAGGCCAAAACAACCTCTGTTCTCACGTTAACAGCATAATTAATGGGTTGATAGAAAACGGAACAGAGATATCAAAATTGATGACATGCACTACGGAAAAAAAAAGAACAAAAGCCTTCTATCTTCCGCCTGTTCAAATTTTGTTATACGATCCGCAGGATTGATTTTGTTAACAACATTACAATTGTGTACATTTGAATGTATGAACTTACAGACTATCCATGATGATAAATTCTAGGATTCTCTGTCAATTGGCCGCAAAACTTGGAGGGCGGCATTGATCAGTAGCGCAAGAACATCTGCATATAATTAGAGATTGTAATTAATGAGTTGAGCATGATTGCAGAAAATATAGTGATGACAATTTTGTAAGTACCGAATTCAGCGTCTTTTGCTTGTTGATCAAAAGCATCAAAAGGTGTGACAACTAATCGAGCAGGAGGAGGCAGTGGACTTTCTGGGGGGCTGACTTTTTCAATTGGTTCAAGAATAGCATTTTTATCGATTGTCCAGGTGAATTTGTTGAAAGAAGCAGCATATTCGTAAGTTGACTCTTTAACACGTGCCACTGACAGCAAGTACGTTTGGAAGGGCTTAAAATGATTTGCAAATTGTGTTATATCAGCATTCCATATGGTTGCCAAAATTTGATGTTCCTGCATGAAGAGTTTTTATTCAATTAATGCTTTGCAAAAGGTCAAAATAATTTAACTAATGAAAATTGATAAGTAATGAAAAGAAAGGATGACTACATCCAGGAGCTGTACTTGCTAGGGAAGTTTTTTTTTTACGTTAAAATATAAAGGGGATTTTAAAATATGTTTAGACAGATAATGACGTCTTACCTAATATACGACTGATATTAAGAGAATAGTTTTCTTTTTGTGCTATTTTGTGGCAGATAAGACAATAAATATCTGATGAAGTACAACCATCTCTATTAAGATAACAGACCATTCAGCTATTCGTATGACTAAATTTCAACAGAAACAATAATACATATTTTATATTAATACAGAAAATGTAATACGAAATGCCTCCACAAATTTCAATCAGTTTTGCCAATAACAGGTGTAGTATGTACATATCCTTGTCTGAAATTTTAGCGACGTCAAGGTTTTTTTTTCATTACAATATCGCATAGGGACAATATCAATTAAGAATGGTACGATGACTGCTACATATAGAAACAAACTTTTCTAAGAATATGTAAATAGTGTGCATACAGAAGCACAGATGGATTGGAGATATGTAAAAATGGGAGTTTTGTATATGCTGATGTTCACTGGTAAACAGAAATACAGAAGGGTGAAACAGTTGGTAGAACGTGAAGGTTATGACAGGTTAAAGAAGCAGAGGTTATGTGCACGTACATAAGCAAATGTCAAACAAAAACTATCAGATTCTGTACAGATGACATCGAAGTAAATTAGTAAATGACATTTTATCTTGTATTTCAATAGAAACCACATACAGATAAACATTAGTTAAACATTACAGGCAGCCAAAATAGTAAAGTATGTTGATTAAACAAAGAGGTACGCATGATAGAATTAACCTTTTCATCCTGTAAGAGAAGCAGCTGATATTTCTTCATTTTATCTTTGGTGTCCTGGGAGGAAATTTATCAACAACCTGGATTTTGCATAGCCAATCTTGTGTATTTGGAGTGATAGAGTTTATGGTAAGTCTATGTGCCATATGAGAATAATCTGTAATGAGAAGATAGAGAATATTAAAAATGTATGCAACATACTTGGATGTCATGAGAAGGCTTTTTGCATAATTTCATTGTAAACAATATTATATATGGTATGGTCTTCGTCTTGAACCGTAGTCGGTCTGATCAATACTTTGACGGAGTTAGATTTTTTAGCTCGAGATAAAGCAACATATAATTGAGTTGCTGAAGGACTATGATGTGACCATTCTGTATCATCCGGGGAAGGCCAATGTTGTGGCCTATGCTTTGAGTAGGAAGACTCATAGCATGGGGAGTCTTGCATCTCTTAGTATTGAGGAGAGACCATTGGCTAGAGATGTTCTGATGTTAGCTAACAGTCTTGTCCGATTGCAGATTTCAGAGGAGAGTGATGGGATGATTGCTTTTATTGAGGCTCGATCTTCTTTAGTCGAGCAGATCCGTGCACACCATTTTGATGATGAGAAGTTATGTATCATTCGAGACAAAGTATTGAGATGGGAAGCCAAGGAGGTTGTCCTTGATTCTAATGGCGTCTTGAGGATCGGAGGCAGGATTTGTGTGCCTAAAACAGGCGATTTGATTAGATTAATTCTTGAGGAGGCCCATTGTTCTCGATATTCCATCCATCCGAGGGCGGCGAAAATGTATCATGATTTGAGTCAGCATTACTGGTGGTGTGGGATGACGAGAGATATTTCAAATTTTGTTTCTAGGTGTTTGACTTGCCAGTAGGTAAAGTGTGAGCACCAGCGGCCCGGGGGTGTATCTCAGAGGATGCCTATTCCTACTTGGAAGTGGGAGCGGATTACTATGGACTTTGTTGTGGGTTTGCCTACCACAGTGGGTGGTTATGACTCTATTTGGGTTGTTGTTGATAGGTTGACCAAGTATTCCCACTTCATTCCGGTTCGGATGAAGTATACGACAAAAAGTTAGTCGAGCTATATATCAGTCAAATTGTGCGACTACATGGAGTTCCTATTTCTGTCATATCAGATCGATATTCACTATTTACTTCTCACTTCTGGAAGACATTACAACATGGTCTGGGTATTCAGTTAGATATGAGTATAGACTTTCACGCTCAGACAGATGGTCAGTCTGAGCGGACGATTCAGGTTTTGGAAGATATTCTCCAAGCGTGTGTGATCGATTTCGGAGTTAGATGGGATCGACATTTACCCTTAGCGGAGTTTACCTATGATAACAGTTATCACTCTAGTATCCAGATGTCCCCATTTGAGGCGTTGTATGGAACAGTGTAGGTCTCTGATTGGTTGGTTTGATTCGGCGGAGATGGACTTTTTGGATACAGACTTGCTTAGAGATGCTATGGAGCAAGTCTGTATGATTCAGTATAGATTATTGACAGCTCAGAGTCGATAGAAGAGTTATGCAGACCAGAGAGTTAGAGCCTTAGTGTTTATGGAGGGTGATCATGTTTGGCTCCGGGTATCACCCATGAAGGGTGTGATGAGGTTTGGAAAGAAGGCAAGCTTAGATCTAGGTGCATTGGACCTTTTGAGATTTTGAGCCGAGTGGGAGAGGTGGCCTATAAGTTGGCCTTGCCACCTAGTTTGTTGGCAGTTCATCTTGTTTTCCATGTCTCTATGCTTCGAAAGTATATTCCGGATGAATCTCATGTACTTTCACTTGACTCTGTAGAGTTGGGTCCAGACTTGACATATGAGGAGGAGCATATAGCTATATTGGATAGGCAAGCCCGAAAGCTTAGGACCAAGGAGCTTATTTCAGTGAAGGTGCAATGGAAGCACCGTTCAGTAAGGGAAGCAACTTGGGAGACAGAGTCTAACATGCATTCCAGATATCCTCAACTTTTTGAAGCTTTAGGTACTTTCTTTTACTTTATGTTCGAGGACGAACATGATTTTTAGTGGTGGATAATGTAATGACCCAGAAGGTCATTTTTGGAAATTTTGAATGTTTAACTTGAGTTAATTAATGGATGAATAATTATAGATAAATGATCAAATTAATAGTTTATGGGCTAAAGTGATAATTTTTTTAAGACCTTATACCCTTTAGCCTATATTTAATAAAATAAGTGGGTAAAATTCACCACTTTTAGTACATAAATAATTCAGAAATAAATAGGGAAAAGAAAAAAAAAGGGCGAAGGGTTTCTGCACTTGCAGCTTACGAACTGCTTCATGTAAGTTTCCTTTGCTTCTAGTTCCTTGATTGTCGCACATATATGTGTGTATATAGCAATATTATATAGGTAATTATATATATGTGTATAATAATAAGTGATAGATTGCATATTTGAGTCTAAAAAATTGAATAACAAATCACGTGAATAGTTGAAAATTTTGAAAATATTTGAATCAGTTGTTAATAGGTATTTAATGCTTAATTGTGATCAGTTGGTTGCTTTGATTAAATAAATAATTTAGTGTGCATTGCTGAACAAAGAAAAAAACAATTAAAGAAACAAAAAAAAACAAAAAACAAATGTCATACATGCTATAATGTGAGGAAATTAATGGTTTGTTCATGAACGTGTCTCCTGGGAAAATTTTATGACTAAATTTAATGCAAATACTTTGGTAGTGATTGCTACATTATGTGTGGTTAGTACAGTGAGGACAGAAGCAGTCTTAGGCTCAAGGCGGTGTTTTTCCGTGGATGATAGATAATTTAATTTAATTTCTTAGTCTTATCACATTATGAGTTAAGTTTTGGTATATTGAGATCGGAAATTAAATATTAGATCTATAGTATTATATAAATATCATTTGGGGTTTTGATAGTTGAAATGTTAAATGGCATAAAGAACTACAAACCTGATTATAAATTTGGGTGAATTTTTAAGGTTAAGATTAAACACATAAAAGTGTGAGTGTTGTTAGTTCTGAAACCTTATTGTGAATATATACTTGAATAGATTCCATAGTTCGGAAGCTCAAAGGACAGGGAAGGCTCAAGTCCAAGAGTAATTATTTGATTGAATAAGGCAAGTGGATTTCTAAACTCTTGTTAAGCGTATGAAATTCATGTATTTCCTTGTGTGGTGTTGAGAATGATTTGGAGACTTGTTGCTTATTTGTTGGTGTTGTATTCCTTGTTGTAAATTGTGTTTTGATATCAAAATGGTTATCTCCTCATTTTCATTTGAGCATGTCATTTTGCATCTGAGACATGGTTTTAATAAAAGTTAGATGATAAGAGGATGTACCATTTCGAGGGTCGTATCGTGTGCCGCGATGGATATTATATTTTGAGGGACGTATCGGACACCGCGACGTTTACTATAATCGAGGGTCATGCCGCGACAGATGCATGGACAGATATGTCCCCCATGGGTCCCAGACTGAGAGACAACGAGTGTGTATCATTAGGGAAGACATGCATCACTATACTTGACATTGCATCTCATGACATAACTCATTTTTATTATTGATGAACTTGAATACGTGTTTTGCTGATCTTGTTAGTGTTTCTCTATGAAAATTGTGATTGTTGAATATTGAGCTGTTATTGAGAATATGTAAACTAATAAAGTGTGGTTATTGAGTTGTGTGTTTTGTAAACTGTGAGTTGTTTATAGTGTGGAGGTTCAGATAGGGTGTAAGGAGTACCTGTATTTTGTTCCCTTAACTTGTGTTTAGAGGTTTGCTTGTTGGGTACCGCGTGGTTTGGTATTCACCCCTTGCTTCTACAATTTTTTGTAGGTTACGAGCCCGAATTTTTGTGATACCTTCCATTCTCTTCGTTTCCGAGGCATCTTGTGGAGGATTATGAGGTAGTTGCTTGTCATCTCAGCGAACTTACCTACTCCAGTTTATGATTTTATTTTTACTTGGAAGACAACTTCATTTTAGACTCGTATTTTATTTCAATTCTAATATTTACATTAGAGGCTTGTGCACGTGACAACCTGTTTTTGGGGATTGAATTAAGTCGACTTGTTTTCATAATAGAAATTATTGTTGGATTGCTTTGTTAGATATTTGGTCTTAGGCTAACTTGACTTGGTGGAATAAGATGAGTACCATCATACCCGTTTTTGGGTCGTGACAACATTTGTGTGATGGCCATTGAGGATTTTAGTAAGAAATGCGTATAAAATTGAGTTAGTCCTTTGAATTTGGTTGTTATAATGGGTTTGAGGTGTCATGTTGATGATAAGGTTGACTTTTTGGTGATGGCAAGGGGTATTGAGCATAATGTAATAAGAGTTCTTAATAGATTGAGATTGAGATACATTTAGATGCACCTATGTGATAAGGATTGTAGGTTTTTTGAAATGATGACTTGTAGCTATCTAAAGTGACGGTTTACTACCATTTTTTTAGTAGCATGGATATGTTGGTATCACGCCCCTGATCAAGACCCAAACCAGCGGACCGTGCGGGCACTTACTCTAACACCGAAGTAGAGGACCCTTGATCCCCATATGGTTAAAAACATGTAGAAGATTAAGAAAACTAGAGATAAAAGGAAATCCATGAGATTTTTATATTATAAAGAGTTTAAACAATCCAAAGTTAAATTTGTAAAATAAATAATGCCCCTGGCGATCTAGTCTAAACAAGTACAAGAGATTCTAAGATTACAAGGTATAAAATACAGTAACCAATGACACAGCTTCCACCACAAAGAAGGAAGAGTAAAAGTTGTTGGAGATTGTCTTGGTCTTCACCTATGAAACATCAGTGACCTTGCAATCAGACTATGCCAAAAGATATAGAAAGAGAAGTATTAGTACAAATCACACGTACTGCCAAGCATCATCGATCAACCCAATACCCACCACATAATATAACTAAATCAAACTAGCACAAAATATGCATTAAGAAAGTACACTCCTCAACCTTTATCCACTTGCCTTTCTCATTTCTATACACCTTAAGCATATAATACCCTTGACTCTAACTCCATATCTTGCTCGCTCTACTTTTTATTCATAACTTGACCATTCTACCTCTTAGATAAGTTACCAAATACAATCACTACCAAACCGGCCAACCACTCTCTACATGCCCTCAATTTTTATGCATCACAAATAATTTGTACAGAGGAATGATATCCCATCCGTAAAGGTAAGTGGAAAATGCATGAATGTGAACCTGTATTGGGCATGGGCTTGTGTTAAATCATTTGTGTCCATATAATCAGTGTCTACATTTTCATCCATATAAGCAGCCCTGGCAGGAGATAAAGTAGAATGGAAAAGGAATTTGCTTATTACAACATCAATGGCTAGAGACAATTAGAACAATACAGGTGTTTAGTGAAACAATAGGGGTTGAAAATATTATGCAACGTTAAGGGGAACGTAACGTGGTAATTTAAAAAGTAAGAATGATTACCTGGTTTGACGGGGGTTTTCGTTGATATCCTTTGGGTACATAAAGACACGCAGTGAAAGTGCTTGTATATTTGCAGATGGGGGATTGAATGTAGCTGTTGGAAGCAAAGGAGAGAATTGAATGTTGTGTGCATGACACAACGCAACAATGTAAGGAAGGAGTTTTGGTTAAGGCGGTATTTGTAATACAGTGGTGATGGTACAGGAAGAGGCGTGATGGTAAGGCAAAGGAGATGTTACTTAGTTAGAGATACGACTGTTTCGAGAGCACGGGTATTTATGGTGATAAATAAATTGAAGGGAATTAAGGCTTGTGGTTGCGCCACATCACCGGATTGAAGGTTTTCATATATATATATATATATATATATATATATATATATATATATATATATATATATATATATATATATATATATATATATATATATATATATATATATATATTAATTATTAATAAAATACTATAGAAGACATAGTTATTAATCAATGTCTCAAATTAAATATAAGACGATCTAATCTAAACATTAAGTCTAACAAATCAAAAACATTGCATGATAAATATGGTAAATTAATTATAAATTTTCTAGTTATTGTGCTATAGTATGAACATACAATAGAATATATGGATATTTATGGCATAAAGTATATCAAATTCTTATTATTAAAGTTTGTCGAAAAATATAAAAGTTGACCAAATTTATTTTAAAATAGTATATATATAAAATGTATATTTGATTTGTGATGCATTAATTCATGGGAAAAAAACTAAAACACTAGATTTTCATCATAACCGCTTACAACTCCGCCCAACCCCCAAAGCACCACAAATGAAGATTTGGAAATGTTTAGCCTCTTAGTTTTGATTCACTTCTTATGAGACTAAGTTATTATATTTCATGGATTATATACAAAACATATCTCCTTTAAATGAAGAGAGAAAACTCAATTAGGGAGTCATGACAAAAAAATAATTGGAATTCAATTAATTTATTACACAATTTGTAAATAATTATAGATAATATATAGTATAATTTCTCTCAATCGCTCCCTTACAATTTTAAATATAAATTTAATATCTTTAAAGAAGATTAATACGATTCATTTTTTCTATAACTAGTATCACGATCCAAACATCAAAAGTAATGACACATGTCTTATCCAACCTGGACATGTCAACTTAATCAACCCACTACAAAGGAAAATGCAGAAGTAAGAACATAATTCAAGCGTTTTGGATTCAACGCTGGTATCAGTGCTCAACAAGGGAACGAAGTTGGTTAGAGCGATGTTTACCAACCACTATGGGTGGCTGGCCGACGGATATGATATTTTGACCAATTTTTAACAACAGCAGTATTCCACTTTGTCGCTCAACTGAACGCCCGTTATGGACGCAAATCAACTGACTGCTATGGACCCAACAGAGGATTCCAAAAAACCCGTCCAATTCTCGTATACATACATAAGTTTATCCCTTTCATCATTCGTTGGATGTCTCATTCTCACACCCTTCCCCTAAGTTTCATCACCCATTAAATCGTAATGCGGAGGTAAGACGCCCACATAATGGCCTATATTCATTCCACAAACCTGCAAGAACCATCATGAGCTAATTAAAAACGGTTGCGGAACAATTGTCTTGTGTTTTATTACACTATTATCTCCTGTTTACCTTATCACTGTTCTTCCCTTTTACTTCCCATACCTGCCCTACCTCCCTAACTTGGTTGACATTTGAAATGTGGTGACAGTGACAATTTCTTTTAAACAACTCACTTCCTTATATATTTTTATTAGGCTACAACTTGGTTTATAATGATATATATGTAGGTAAAATGCGGATAAACACAAAATATATATGGTAAATGAAATGGGAATAAAATGGAAAAATAACGACAAGTATTTTACATGAAAACCCTTCTAAATAAGGGAAAAACCACGGGCCAAGAGGAGCAACTGGTATTTCTATAACAAGGAATTTTACAAACACTGTGTAGTTACGAATACAATACTCAAAGTTACTACTATACACTCAAAAGTAACAATACTCTTTTGGTTTCCACCTTACTAAAATATCGCTCACAAACTATTTTTCTTGTATAGTCTATAGAATACCTCACTTTGCTCTCAAAATAGTATTTTGTCTCTAAATTGGTGTGTTCTACAAATGAGCAAGAATGCTCTATTTATAAAAGGATAAATCATGCCTATGCCACTAATGACATAGGCAAATATAGCAAAGTCAAAAATGGGCTGCAAATCTTACCCATTTGCCAACTATCAAATCTTAATTTTCAACTCTTATCACTATACCTTTTTAACAATTACTTGTATCAATTGAATAACAAAAGTTGACCAAAAATGGGATGGAATCAACAAATGTCCCCCTCCAGTCCCATTCACTAGAGAGAGGTATCTTCATTTTTTTTAGAGAGAGATCATGCCCACATGTTCTTTGCATAACTAGAACTTGTCTTTCGGTATCGTCTTGGTCAGTATATCTGTTGGATGTTTACTTGTGTGGATATTTTTATGTGAAATGATTCACTCTCCACTTTCTCACGAATCAAATGATATCTGATGTCAATGTCTTTTGTTCTTGAATGGTACATGTAGTTCTTACTCAAGTCTATTGCACTCTGGCTGTAACAATAGATAATATACTCCATCTGATTCAAACCAAGCTCTTGAAGCAATCGTTTTATCCATATCGTCTCCTTGCCGTCTTCAGTAGCCGCAATATACTGAGCTTCAGTTGTAGATAGTGCAACACACTTCTGCAACTTCGACTGCCATGATATAGCTCCCCTTGAAAAAGTAAACAAATATCCAATAGTAGATTTTCTATTATCAAGGTCACCTGCCGTATTAGAATCTGTATATCCTTTTAAGATTGGATTTGATTCTCCAAAACACAAGCATTCATCTGAGCTTCCTCTAAAATACCTGAGCATCCACTTCACAGCTTTTCAATGCTCTTTTCCCAGATTGTCGAGAAATATTCTGACAACGCCAACTGCATGAGCAATATCAGGTTTAGTGTACACCATTACATACATTAGACTTCCGACGACGGAGGAATATGGAACTTTGGCCATGTTCTCTTTTTCCTCCCTAGCTGTAGGACACATCTTCTTGCTCTACTTCATATGACTAGCAAGAGGTGTACTAACAAGCTTAGGATTCTTCATATTGATGTTCTCCTGTACACGTTCAATTTACTTGTTCTGGGACAAATAAATCTTCATTTCATCTCTGAGAAGAGTAATTCTCATGCTCAAAATTTTCTTGGCATGACCCAAGTCTTTCATAGAAAAAGACTTAAATAACTCTTTTTTCAGCTCGTCAATCTTGGAAATATTCTTTCCCACAATCAACATATCATCCACATACAACAAAAGGATGATAAAATCATTGTTAGAAAATTTTTGTACAAATACACAATGATGTGAAGAAGTCTTCTTATAGCCTTGCTCCCCCATAACAGATTCAAACTTCTTGTACCACTGTCTAGGATCTTGATTTAGGCCATATAGATTCTTTCTGAGTTTGCACACAACATTTTCATTACCATCTACTTTGAAGCCCTCAAGTTGTTCCATATAAATCTCTTCTTCGAGGTTACCGTGAAGGAAAGTCCTCTTCACATCCATCTGCTCAATCTCTAAATTAATACTAGTAACCAAACCTAAAACTGTGCGAATCGAGAACATTTTCACAAATATTTCGTCAAAGTCAATACCTTTTCTTTGACCAAAGCCCTTAACAAACAATCTAGCTTTGTACCTGGGCTTCAAGTTGTGTTCTTCAACTTTAACTTTGAACATTCACTTGTTCTTCAAAGCTCTCATTCCCTTAGGCAATTTTATCAACTCATAAGTGTGGTTCTCATGCAGAGACTTCATCTCATCTTGCATGACTTCAATCCATTGATTGTTGTGCTCATCTTCCATGGCCTCCTCATAAAATTCTGGTTCTCCCCCGTCAGTGAGTAACACATACTCATTGGATGAATAACGGGAGGAAGGAAAACGTTGTCTTGTGGACCTTCGAAGCGGAATGTTTGATTTGTCCACAACTTCATAAGTAACAGGATCATCAATAACAATATCATTGTTATTACCAACATCAACAGGTTGATTCCATACATGATTTTGGGCGTCACGATGATTATCAAACCCAACAACATTATGCACACTTATGTGAGGAACTTCATCATGATGAACTATACCATCAAAAGTTGAAGATTCTAGCTTCTCTGCTTTGTCGATATCTTCAATTGTTTGATTCTCCATGAAAATAATATCACGGCTTCTCACAAGTTTCTTTTCAATAGGATCATATAGCCTGTAACCGAATTCATCAAGGCCATATCCAATGAAGATGCACTGCCTTGTATTGGCATCTAACTTTGACCTCTCATCTTTTGGCACATGTACAAAAGCTTTGCAACCTATACTCTCAAATAGTCATAGAAAACATCCTTTCTGTACCAAACACTATTTGGTACATCACTTTTCAAAGCAAAAAACATAAATAGATTAATAACATGTGTAGCGGTCAATAAAGCCTCACCCCAAAATGAGTTGCTTCAGAAAGCAAACATCTAAAGCTTTCCATCAAGGTCATGTTTATTCTCTCAGCCAAGGAGTCTTGGGAGGAGTCTTCTGGTGTCTAATACCATGATACTTGCAGTATTTGTCAAATGGTCCACAATATTCACCATCATTATCAGTACGAATATATTTCAGTTTCTTTCTAGTTTCTCTTTCAACTGAAGCCTGAAACTGCTTGAAGACAACTAACACTTGACCTTTAGTCTTCAAGACATAGACCCAAAGTTTTCTCGAGCAATCATCAATGAAGGTGACAAAGTAGAGTGCACCACCTAATGTCTTTGTCTTCATTGGGCCACATAAATCAGAATGCACCAACTCAAGAAACTCTGTCTTTCTCGTAGGAGGGTATGACTTAAAGGAAAGTCTATTTTGTTTACCAGCCAAGCAGTTCTCACACTTTTCTAATTTAGCACTTTTGAAATTTGACAAAAAAATTCTTCTTAGCTAGAACATTAAGTCCTTTCTCGCTGATGTGGCTAAGTCTCTTGTGTCATAACGTTGAAGAGCTATCACTCTCAAGCGCATTCACCATATCAACACAAGCATAGGTCGTAGGCCATTATAGATCATGACGTTTGTTACCACGAGCCACAAAGCTCAAATCAAGGAGAATATCAGAAATATCGAATCAAAAAAAGATCACAAAAGGATCAATCTTGGATCCCCGCAAATCAAGAGAAGATTATCAATCAAAGGATCCTGATTGAGACACAATCAATCAAGGATTCAAGTTAAGATTTTCAGAAGACTTAAATCACAAAAATAAAAAAAGCAGAATATCTTGACAACTAGCAATGAAAAATACAACAGCTATATTCAAATAAATATTCAAGGAAAGCTGAAGATATCAAGCTTACACTCGATCAAGGAAACTGAATATTTGAAAGACAACTAACAAACAGAACGGCTACAAACTACAATCAATTAAGGAAGATACAACAACTGTAATCAAACAGGCAATCAAGAACCAAGACTGGAAACTAGAGTTGAGCTTTATTGAAGGAAGATTAGGATCACTTGCCTTTTTTCCAAAGATCAAATCTCTTGGATTCCTATCTCTTCAAAGAAAAATTTAAAGAGGTCAAACTCTATAAATGGAGGCTCGACTGATAGAAGAAAGTGTACGATAATTATGAATCATCTTACATTCGCTACTCTACTTTTAACAAACATTATATTACTTAGTTTTACTGTGTAAAAAAGAGAGAAGAGAAAAATATTGTTTGTAAGGCTTTTGTAACAAAACAAAAAGAGTGAAACTAATCACTGAGTGTAATAAGTCTACACTCATCTATATACTCACACCAAAGGTTACAAAGGCTTGAAGAGAACACCCTTTCAACCCAAGGGGACTGGACGTAAGATCCACATTGGATCCAAACCAGTATAAGAACTCTCTGTGTCAAGTTTACTTTCCAATGTTACTTATTCTTTTCTACTAGCTACATCGACTAAGAGACACCTTAAGTAGACTATTAAAAGAAAAATTATAAAAAAAAAACAGCAATTCGCCCCCCTCCCCCTTTGCACTTTCAATTGGTAGTAGAGTCTCGTCTCACAAAAATCTGTCTAACAACATTTGAGAAAAAGTTCATTTCACAACAAATCATGGGCGCACTATTTCAAGAAGAAACCTCTCAAACAAGGCCTCCCTACTTTAATAGAAAACACTTTTCTCATTGAAAAGTGAGAATGGAAACCTTCATGAAATTCTATGATGTGAAAGTTTGGAGATTGATTAAGCTAGGTGACGTTCCTATTCCTATCACTAAAATTTAAGACGAAAGTCAATCATCCACTATTCCAAGCTTGGAGAACTACTCAAATGAACATTGAGATTATTCAAATACACTCAAAAGCAAAAAATGTTCTATATAATGCTATCAGCGGTGAGGAATATGAAAAGGTATCTTGTTGTAACACTGCGAAAGGAACCGATAAAGTCAAAGAAACCATTATCAGCTTTCTAGTATATGAATATGAACTCTTTCAAATGAAGGAAGGAGAAACAATCGAGAGCATGTTTGTTCGACTGAGTAAGATCATTAGAGAAGTAAAAGTTTCAAGAAAAATATATCCTCTCATAGAACATATATGAAGAGTTCTACGAAGCTTGCCACCACAATGGCACGCCAAAGTAGTTGCTCTTAAAATCATGAATTTAAACACCCTAACATATGATGAGGTGAGAGGAGATTAAATAGATTTTGATAAAATTCACTTTTAAAAAAGGCCAAGAAGAGTCCAAAAAGAAGGTTGTGGCATTCAAAGCAAATCAAGAAGACAAAGGACAAGAAGAACTAGCAGAAGGAAATTGCCTTAATTACCAAATCAGTGATGGATTCCTTAAGAAAATCCACAAACAACAGAAGAGGAAGAAACTTTGGAAAGGGAAAGTGTATTCAGTGATCAGTCTAGAAATGATTGAAAATGTTATGAATGTGGAGAATATGGTCTCATTGCCAGTGAATGTCTAGAAGCAAAGAAAATCTACTCTAAAGGAAATAAAAATAACAAAGAACTCAGCAGCTAGAGTTATGAAGACAGCTCTGAAAATGAACATGAAGAAATCGGTAATGTTTGCTTCATGGCTGTTAGAGAACCAAGCATATAGAGGTATGTAATAATTATAATTATTTAAAAATTTTCTAGATCGTTTTGTGACATATCTTAATAGAATTTTTTCTGACTTCCGAAATCTTCAAACTGAAAAAAAATTATTTGGAAATAAAACTAGAAATTAGTGAAGTTGAAATGGATCTCCTTTATGAAGAAATTCACGAATTAAAAATTGCTCTGAGAATTTCCTAAACAAATAAAACTTTTCCAAAATTTCTCAAAAAAGGTCTCTAGAAGCAAAAATTCACTAAACGGAAATTACTTTAGCTGCAACGAGTCCTATAAGTCGAATGGTTCAAGAAGTAACAGTAATGATTCCATTTCAAAAGAATATACTCGTAAATGTTGCAATTATTGTGGAAGTCTAGACAAGTGTCATATAACTTCTTGTTTCAAAATCATAAATCATTTAAATCGCTTTGGAGACCCAATCGAACTCCAGATAACCTTAGCCTTGAAAGACCAAAAAAGGTTTGGGTACCTAAGAAGATATAATAATCTTGTTTTACAGGAACACCGCAAGAAAACAAAAAGAAATTAGTACCTGTATAGCGGATGTTCAAATCACATGACATGAGATAAAAATCTGTTTAAATTTGTTGTTGAATACAAGGGAGGAAATATTTGTTTTGGTGATAACTTAAAATAAACGGTAATTGTTATTGGATAGTTTCTTTTAATGGTTCATGTGATATCTCAAATGTTTATTTAGTGACTGGACTTAAATACAATATCTTGAGTATTAGTCAACTATGAAACTCATATCTAGATATCCATTTTCAAAAGAATTGATGCTTGTTAAAAATTTAATCTGGAAATAATTTACTACAAGGAAGCAGAGAAAAGAATATATACATTCTTGACTCTGTAAAAGACAATGGAGAACATAAAAGTCTATCTTCAATTAGTGATGATCCCTGGATTTGTTATAAGAAACTTGGTCATGCAAGCATGAGGCTGATAGAGAAGCTGGCTAAAAATGAGCTTGCAATTGGATTACCCAAGCAAGACTATTCAAAAGATCACATCTACGACGCGTGTCAAATGGATAAGCAAAAAAGAAACTCATTTTTTTGCAAGGATACTATCCCCACAAATAAACCCCTACAACTCATACACATGGACTTATTTGGACCTACAAGAACAACCAACATCAGAGGTAAAAGGTACACTTTTGTAACAGTTGATTATTATTCTTGTTTTACTTCGGTTGTGATTTTATCTAACATGGATGATACTTTGAAAAAAAATGAGATATTCTATGAGACAATTCAAAGAGAAAAAAGTAATTACATTTCATCTATAAGAAGAGACCATGGAGGAGAAATCGAGAATAATTTGTTTGAAAAGTACTGTTATGAGAAAGGCTATACTCCGACCTTCTCTTCACCTCGATCACCTCAAAAAAGTGGAGTTATGGAACAAAAGAATAGGACATTGCAAGATATGGCAAGAACGATGATCATTGAATACTTTATTCCACACAAATTTTGCGCAGAAGCTATAAGTAGAACTTTTCATGTGTTGAATGACGCTAAATCAGACCATTCAGAAAAAGACATCCTGCGAATTGTGGAATTGTAAGAGACCTAATATTGGTTACTTTCATCCATTTGGATGGAAATGTTTAATTCATAACAATGCAAGGATAATATATGTAAGTTTGATGCATGAAATATGAAGGTATAATTCTTGGCTACTCAATATATAGTAGATCTTATCGAGTTTTTAACAAGCATACTTGAAATATTGAAAAATCTATTCATGTTGTTTTTGATGATTCTAACAAATATTTTGCGGTAAGAGTAAACATAGATGATGAAGATGATAAACCGTGTGTATCAATTCAAAAGGGGATAAGTAATATTGATTAGTCGACTGCAGTAGAACCTTCAATCAATCCCTTAGTCAAATATGTTCCAAATGAATAAAGAAGCAAACCAAATTATCCAAAAAAAAATTATTATTGGAAATCCAAGTGAAGGTATGAAAACTCGAGCATCAAGAAGAAATGAGACACATGTCGCACTCATCTCTCAAGTAGAACCAAAGAAACTAAAAGATGATCTCTCATATGAACATTGGTTCAAGGACATGAAAGATAAATTAGATCTATTTCGACAAAATTCAAGTTTGAACTCTAGTCCCTAAACCCGATGATTAGTCCATTATTGGAACATAATTGGTTTACAGAAATAAATTGAATGAATCTGGAGAAGTGATCTGCAACATAGCCCGTTTAGTGGCTCAAGGTTATTCTCAACAAGAAGGAGTCGACTAGGATGAAAATTTTACTCCCGTAGAAAGGTTAGTATCAATTCTCTTACTTCTAGCTTTTGCTACCCAAAAAGGTTTTAAATTGTTTCAAATGGAAGTGAAAAGTGCTTTCCTAAATGGTTTTATTGGAGAAGAAGTTTTTGTAAAACAACCTCCTGGGTTTAAAAACCCAAATTTTCCCTATCATGTTTTAAAGCTCTTAAAAGCTTTGTATGGTCTTAAGCAAGAACCTCGTGCTTTGCATGATCGTCTCAGCAACTTTCTTTTAAATCATGATTTTACTCGTAGAAAATTTATACAACTCTTTTTTGTGAAAAGATCTTCTTCTGAGAATCTTATTATTCAGATTTATGTTGATGACATTAGTTTTGGAAGTGATAATATCTCCTTATTTGAAGAATTTTCGTACTTATGCAAAGTGAATTCGAAATGAGTATGATGGGCGAGTTAACTTTTTTTCTCGGACTACAAATATATCAATGTGAGAAAAGTACATTCCTTTCTCAAATAAAGTAATGCAAAGAGCTCATTCAAAAATTTGGCAGAGAAAACTCCAAGTTATTAGGCACTCCCATGAATTCCACTTGTTCTCTTGACAAAGATGATAATATCTCTTGACAAATGGAAAAGTACTAGTGGTATATGTCAGATTCTAGGAGAATCATTGATTTAATGGAACAACAAAAAACAGGGCTCTGTGTATCTCTCTACTATAGAGGATGAATATATTGCCATCAGTCAATGATTTGCGCAAATTCAATGGATGGTTCATCATTTAAGTGATTATGCCTTCTCTGTTAAACCTGTTAAAATTATGTGTGATAATTCTAGTACTATTTTTCTGTAAAAAAATTTTGTGCATCATTCTCGATCTAAGCATATTGATATCAAACATCATTTTATTAGAGATCATGTTTTAAAAAGTGATATTGAAATATCCTTCATTAGTACTGATTTTCATCTAGCTAATATTTTTACAAAACTTCTTTTAGAGGAAAGGTTTTGTTCTCTTCGTAAATCTTTGGTTATTATTGAGAATCCATAAATTGTTGAAGTGCCTGCTTTAATTATCTTTCTACGTTCAAATTTTTCATGTGTCCTCGTTAATATCTTTGTTATCTCTTCTTTTGTATTTCTACTTTGGTGTGTTTGGGTTTCCGTTGACTATTTATTGTGGTTAATCTTTGTTAAAATCCATGTTATTTCCTTTTTGCTAATGCAAAAGGGGGAGAATTATTGTTTAAATGGTTCTAAATGTTTTCTATCGTGCTTGATTTCATTATCTCTCTGTTGAGATATTGTTATGCAACTAGATCTCTCTACATAGAAGAGAACAGTCTCGCATATGTTGAGGGGAGAAAGTAAAAATCAACCCCACTAGTCAACCACCATGCACTGCATTCAGGTGGAGCAAATCCAAAATCAACTATCTAAGCCGACTATAACAGGGAAGTATTTCTACTACATATTGTTATCATCAAAAAAGGGGACATTGTTAGTGTAAAGTTTTAATACTAAACAACCTATCTCTTCTGAAAAATAATCGTCATCAAAAACGAAAGAATCAAGGAAAATTGAAGAGTGTCAATGAATGACCTTGACTCAAATGAATAATATCAGAAAGCTCAAACCAAGAAAGATATCAAAAACATCAAATTAAGAAAGATCACAATAGGATCAATCTTGCATTCCCACAAATCAAGAGAAGATTACCAATCCATAGATTCTGATTTAAATGCAATCAATCAAGAATTCACGAAGAGATTTTCAGAAGACAAAAATCACAAAAATTAAAGAAGCAGAATATCTTGACAACTAGCTAGCAATGAAAAATACATCAACTATATTCAAATCAATATTCAAGAAAGCTGAATATATCAAGCTTACACTCGATCAACGAAACTGAACAACACAACCGCTACAAACTATAATCAATTAAGGAAGATACAACTGCTATAATCAAACAGGCAATCAAGATCTAGGATCATTTGCCTTTTTTTCAAGGATCAAATCTCTTGGCTTGCTATCTCTTCAAAGAAAAGTTTCAAGAATTCAAAAACTATAAATGGAGGCCGATTGACAGAAGAAAGTGTATAAGAAGCCTGAATCATCTTACATTCTCTACTCTATTTTTAACAAACATTGTATTACTTATTTTTTTTTGTGTAAACAAAACGAGAGAAGAGAAAAATATTGTTGATAAAACTTTTGTATCAAAACAAAAAGAGTAAAACTAATAACTGAGTGTAATCTGTCTACACTGATCTACGTATTCCCACCAAAGGTTACGAAGGCTTGAAGAGAACACCCTTGCAACCCAAGGGGACTAGACATAAGAGCCATATTGGATCCTAGCAAGTATAAAAACCTTTTTGTGTAAAGTTTACTTTCCAGTTTTTACTTATTATTCTCTGCTAGCTACGATCGAATAAGATACACATTAAGTCGACTACTCAAAGAAAGACGAAAAAACAACAATTTTCCCCCTTTTTTCACTTTCACTCTAAACTTTGAAGGTTGGTGCCCCACTCATCTCAGAGTGCCAGGGACGCCAGTTCTCCCCATTCCCCCCCCCCCCCCCCACCACCTTTTTGTTCTAGTTCTTAATGGATGTACCCATGTTTCTTTGTTGATTGCAACACTCTAAGGTACATCTAAACATCCATAAACATGAAGTCATAACCTTGAATCCATATTTCAACTCAATGAAAGTTAAGATCAAAGTCAAATAAGTTAAGAGTAAAGTCTAAAACCTAAGAAGCAAGTTAGAGTAAGTTCTTAAAGTTTTCAAGAGTCTTTCAGAAACATTTTAACTTCTTTTTAAGGCTCAAGTTGCAAATTAAGCAAAAAGTAAAGAGTAGAGTTCATTTCTCAAAAGTTATAAGGGAATTAAGAATTTCTTAAAGATTTACACATGTTTCCACATTTTAAGTAAGAAAGGAATTTGAAACTTTCAACAGAGCCTTTGGGCTAGTTTTAGTAAAGAGGAAACTATAATTTCCAAGATATCTTTTAAATCTAAGTTTGAGCGATTTCCTCAAACTACAGATGTAGTTGTTTTAAACACATATGAGATAAGTATTGTTGGGAGTACTACTGAGCTAAAAAGGGTCATACTTTTTAGATGATTACTCAGTGTTTTTTAGAATAGACTAGTCAATCCACTTAATAGTTTAGGTTCTATACCGACGGCAAGGCATAGGACGGTCTTCTTGCAACGTGAGGTAAGATGTTGTACCATCACTTACGCTCATAGTGATGGTTGTTAGTTAGAGAATCTCTCATAGAAACTATATTACTTCATAATATGTAAAGTTGAGTTTGTTATTGCATTTCTTTAATGAACTAAGTGTTTTTATTGTTTTATAAGCTTTTACATATTGCATTTGTCTTATTGATTTAATTAAATCAAATTATTCATGAGTTGTGCAGATCTAAAGTAAGTGTTCCTTCTTACTCTTTTTCAAGATTAAGTTTTTGTTAGAATTCCAACTTGCGTACTCATACACTCAATGTACTGATGTCAGTTGGCATGCATCGTCTTATGATAAAGATGCAGGTAAGCAGGATCATCATCATCCAGAACCTCATTGATCCAGTAAAGCACTAAGAGTCGGTCAACAGGTATCAAGAGTTAGACTCTAGTTGTACTTTGCATATGACATTCAAAGAGATTGGTCAATAGTTATGAGACAAGGGGAGGAACCGTATTAATGGGCAATAATGGAACTTTTAGAATAGTTGGCATTGGTTTAGTCCGGGCTCGGTGGCATGATGGCACTGTGAGAACTATTACACAAGTCCATCATGTTTCTTTTATGCAGAAGAATTTGATCTCCCTGGGCAATGAGGCTACAAGTACATATATGAAGGAGGAACTATGAAAGTAGTTATAGGATCTTTAATGTAGGAAATAAATGCATTCAATTTCATATAAATTAAATAACATTTTGAAAATTTTCCAATGAGGTTATCATGTAAAAGATTAAACTTATATAACAATTACGTTTCCAAGCCTAATAAGAATTTAATCACTTAATTGATTTGATGAAAGATCGATTGCATACATGTAGCGTACAATGTTAGTTTCTTATTTAATAAAATATACTTTGTACTGAATTTTACTTAGAAGTGAACCTTAAAAATTTTAGTATCAATATCAAGAGCAAGATAATTAAGATAATTTATCAAAGGTGAAAAATCCAATGATCTAAGTTGTATATGATTTTTGAGATCAATGATTCTTAACTATTTTGATAGTAATAAAAATATAGGTTATGTTTAAAGAAAGTGAGCAAAATTCCATATGAAAAAAAAAACTATAATTGCAATTCAAAAAATTCAGTTTCTTCAACCCCAATGTTTGGAATTTACTTCCTGAAATGTTGTATTTTCAATATTATTGCTCCTCTTTTCTCAGATAGAAAAAGGCAATGATAGAATTCATGCATTGAAGTTTTGCATAACTCACGTTTGACCTTTATTATTATATAAAATTTATATAGACCTTACTCATATATGGAAAACATTTGTAATATCAATCCAAAATTTAAAAAATATATATATACATGTCATCATATGCATAAAAAAAAGGTTAAAAAAAGCATTATATTAATCAGAATAAGAAAGAATAATAACCTATGATTAAAAAATTACATAAGAATCATAAGATGATGAAGTGTAGTTGACTAACATTTTATGTCCAAGTTATAAAGGAAAATTTGTGTACATCACAACTTGTGAAAGAATGCATAAGTAATAGAGAAAAAAAGATAAATTTACCTGATTTTGAAGATTGATATGATTGTATTGACGAAATAAAACCAAAATATTTTTGATAAATGTATCTCTGATGTTTTCTAATAGAGGTAGAATGAAAAATGAAGAATATAAAGAGTTGTTATAGATATGTATTGATAAACATAAAAGAAAAAACAAATATGTGCCTTTTTTTTGGTTTGACTATGTTTGTTCTCACTTTTGTTTTGTAATTATAGAAAACATCTCGTCATGATGACATGTCTAGAAATTATATATTTTTTTTTGTGTTTACTGTAGAATAAAATAGTAATTCACTTTTGTATAAGAGAAGATACACACTTCACTTTCTGTATGTTTCTCTTCTGCGTGATAGCTTGTTACTTCTACTTTTAGGCTATTTGTTCGCCTTACATACTGATGGGATGTTAGTAGGTGTTATCATGACCTTAGGTTTTGGTTCATGATATTTTGAATCAAACAGAAAAAATGAATAAATGAAATGGACCTTAAGAATATGTGACATTACATGTGGTAGTACATATATTTCTCTACCTACCAATAATTTATTTCTCTAAACCACATCAACACTTATCATGGTTTGAATAAAAAATTTGGGGGTAATAGGACACATGTAAAGATAAGTTGGTGTCCATGAAAATTTGTGTATAGCTGTAGGTTCAGTCAATTGCAATATGTAGGGGAGGTATGACCTGTTGTAACGGCCCATTAGGTCATTTTGGTTACAAGAGCATCTTATTTCATAAGACTCTTTAAATAAATTCTAACTAAGTATTTTGAATATTCATTAACTTTGATTATTTAGTTGACGGGTATTTAATAAATAATTAATTTTTATTAATTGATAGTTCATGGGTCAAACCCATAATTTATTATTCATTACCCTATGTCACTTGACCCATGAGTAAAACTTAATGAATAATAACTAGGATTATTACATTGAGACATAACTCAAAAATGTCTACAAGTAATATTAATTTATTGTATTATGTGTAGAAGCTTGAATAGTGATTCAGTATATGTTGGTGGTGTTATGATTAGAAAAGAGTTAATGGAAGGTTTGTTATATGTCTATGATTACGGATTAATTATTTGGGTTCCCAGTTGTTAATATACTTTCAATTATTTGGAGATAAGAGGAATAGAAAAAATAGATAAAGACGTGGTTAAGCTTTTGTATCAAATAACATATGTTTTGTCAACTTTATTATATGTGCAACCAGTAATAACTGAGTGTAGGATTTAAAAGGGTAGACATTGATTGCGATTATTCACATGGTTGTTGCCACTGGTTTCGTAATTAGCGGCTTCATTTTAAAATAATTTTATCTCGTTATATTATCATCATTTAAGTTTTGGTGTATTGAGATAGATAACTAAATATTAGGAATTCCATTATGGTTATGTCAAATTGAGGAAGTGAGATTTAATCCTAATTTTGAAATTTAGGAAATATGAGATTTCGCATATGCAATGACCTCAAGATTACGAAGATGATTTCAAATTTCTGTTCTACAATTTTGGGTAACTTTTTAGAATGAAAATCTTATAATTAACATACATAGAACTAATAATTATAAGTTAGGACAATATTTTTTTCTTTCAAGTTATAACAATAAGAAATTGCAGGTTGTAACATTTTATTAAAATTAAAAAAATGATTTGAAATAACAGTAAAAATTAATTAGTGTGAGAATGTAAATAAGGAAAAAACAGATATATTAGTAGTTGTAACGACCCAACCCACCGGGCTGTGCAGGACCCACTATAACACCTAAGTAGGAGATCCCTCATATTTTAATAGAGAAAACATGCGGAAATTAAAAAAATTAAATAAGAAAGTTAAGGAGATTTAATAAATAATACTTTCAAAATACACTCCTTGCTAAACTTGTTAAATAATTTAACAACCCCAAGGACCTAGTCTAACAGGTAGAAGAGCTACTAAGAGTAGCGATTGCACAATAAATAATAGAAGAACACAACTTCCACCGTGTAGAACGAAGAGTTAAATCTGCTGGAGTATTTCTTTGTCTTTACCAAATGAAACATCACCAATCCTGCATCCAAACTATGTCAAAAAAGACATAGCAAGAGTAGTATTAGTTCAACCACACGCATTGATGGGCATCATCGTCCACCTCATAATAGAAGAAAAGAATAATAGGATCATGCATGTACCACTCTTCCACCACCATTGCCCTTTCTTATAACACCTTCAAGTTACACAATTTCTCTGACTAATAACTATTTTTTCCCAACCCCTAACATCTCTAGTTTTATTAAATCATAGCCTAAACATGCTAACCCCATTGGATAATCCCAAACATCACTAACATCCCTTCCTATCAATCGATCATGTCATACTCTTAAATTATTGTCACCTTATCTATCCCACGCCATATAGTTTCTCTTTACCCCAAATTTTAGCACTATTCCATCCTCCTTGGGTACTTACCCAAACAACACTTCAACAATTTACTCTTTCCTGAAAAGTATACCTCATAAAATAAACACATCACCCCATACTCACATACCGACACATAGATCCACCAACATCCTATCATCATTAGATATGAACTTAATCATTACAAGTATATGCACATCACAATACGAAAATATAACATGATTTACCATATACTCTTGTCACAAGTAGTTAGTTCTCTCACGGAACCCAAACTAAAACTGTTAGCTTGACGTAACGTGAAGACCCGATCCTAAGTTGTGCGGAACATGACAAACCGATCGAATAGTTTTTCTGGAACGCCCCGATCCAATAGTTGTGCCAAAACATGGAAACTCGAGCCAATTGTTAGCTTATCGGAATGTGGCAATCTGATCCCTAATCACATACCACAATCAGAATCACAACACATCATCAAGATCATACATTCAAGCCACTATTTCATGGTATTAAAAGTTCATACATCTCATTTTTAACAAGTGTGATCAACATTTTAACATGCATACAGATAGAAAGATCATAATGAAAAACAAACGAGCATATAACACAAACAACGTTGAATCACAACCATCACCTAAGAATTTCCCCCAATTCTTATCACACAATAGATCAAGTTCAACCTTAGTTCTTCATTACGGTGTTATACCTAAATTGCTAACATTCATCAACTTGTTACTTCGATAGGTAGCTTAGACCAAAACTTGTTCCCTTCTACCGGATACCTTTGTTTAATGAAGGAAATCTACTCAAGATAACAACCAACACTCGACGTGTTATCAATTCTCTATCAATCACTAACCCAAATACATTACATTATAGGAATTTTTTCACGAAATTTAATCGGTGCATGAAGGTCTACGCATATCTCCTATGATTGATTCTATATACTAAATGGTAAGCATAGATTTAAAACTACTCAATGCATAAAACCTTACCAACCTGGGTACCAAGTAATTGCCCAAAATTTTTATTTCTTTTCAAGCTTTTTCGGATTCGCTACGGTGAATTTGGCCAAGATCCACACGATTCCGCCATCTCTATTCTAGAATGCTCCTTCGTCTTCTTTCTCAAACTAGAAAAAACTTTTCTAAGGTTTCTAGGGTCTTTAGGACCTATGGGTATTTTTAAAAAGATGAAAATATAAGGATTTCTCGTAGTTAAGGTTTATGCTTGTAGATATCGCTACAACAACAACGTAGCCCGCTGAAGAGTTGTCGCGCCAGCGACATCTATCTGCTGTAGCGGGACAGGGTAAAGGTATTTCGCAGATTGTTGCTCTTCTCAAATAAAGATGGTTCGGGTCATTACAATAGATATCAATTTACCATTATTTTGTCCCTCACCAACTAGAGCCCGTTCATCACATGCTCTCACTATAGAATGCCCCATTTAAGACAAACGACTATTACATAAAACAACGAAAGTTGGAGATCTCTAACCATTCAAAAACATGAAAGGGTATATACAGGCTAGAACAGAGGGGCTAAAATGACCAACTCATAAATAGTACTAGGCTTCTATGCTAGCGGTGTTTGACATGCAACATGCAAAGGTCAAATTAACTTCGAGCTTTCCTCAAGACCTGCCCGTTGAAGAGGAAAATTTGCCTCTGTAAGGACATCACTACAACGGGAGATTAGGCAACCGTTCTTTCCCAGAAACACCAAAACTCTCTCAAATCACTCTCCCTCAAATGTCGAATTTAAGGTATGTTTTCTCATTTTTTTACTCCCATTACTTCATTGCTTTGGTTACAATGGTTGCATGATGACTATATAATCGAATTAGAATAGTTTTCGGCTAATTACTTTGAAAATTTACCAAGTTGCTAAAGTGGTAGAAAAACGTAGCATGATTACTTCCCTTACGTCCCCAATGTTTGTACTACGTCATAGGCGTAAGGATTCCGTAAAAACATGGTATAATCAATACAGAAATTGATGAAGGAAGTTAAAATGTCACCTTGCCATGAACTCAAAAGTTGGACACTATTTAGGGATTATTCGGTTGAAATAATTGTTAATTCGTATTCTAGGTAGTTAATATTCCCTTATCTGCTAAAAATTGATGAAAATGGGGATTTTAGAATGAAAGACGCCCTTTTTGTGTCTGGTGTTTTATCCGAGATGAAGGCCTGCATCATCCAACTAAGCGGGATTCAAACCGCTATAGCGGGATGATCCAGACTAATGGCCTGACTCCCCTACCCTAAAAATTCTCTCTTTTTGTCTAGTCTTCCCTACCTGGTCGATGTTTTTTCTAACTTATCTTTTTTCTTGCAGGTTCTCTCAAATGGCTGGTCAAAATGATGAGAGCTTACCGTTTTTTCGGTTCCCAGATGCCGCTAGTCGGGACAGGCACCAACATTATAACAACATCGGTTCTACTGCGAGAGGGCAGATATTACATAAGGTGGAGGAGAGGCTCTTGCCTTTTATGCTTGTCTGGTGGAGTTTGGATGGTTATTCCTGACTAAGGCTCACTTGGATGCACGCTCTACTTGGGTGAGGTAGTTCAATGCCATCCTCGTACCGCCGACTCGGATGACCCCTATCAGGTCATTCGCGTTTGAGGTGTCGGAATCCCTTTGACTGGTGCTTCTATAAATGAGTCACTAGTGGTTCTAGAGGTCCCAAGCCATGTATTTGAGGACGGGCTAAGGGAGATGGACCTGGGATGACTAAGTGATACCCTAGTGGATCCTTCGCAGCGGGAGAGGTTTATTGGGCTATTGTGGATGGCATTACTATTGAAGGTTTGTCACCTGATGCTAAGCGATGGATACACTTGGTGTCTAGGAGGCTTCGCCCGTCGGGCAACCATACATATGTTATCTTTCCTCAGGCTCTAGTGCTGGCGT
Organism: Solanum chilense; assembly: GCA_032847665.1. Lineage (NCBI taxonomy): Eukaryota > Viridiplantae > Streptophyta > Magnoliopsida > Solanales > Solanaceae > Solanum > Solanum chilense. The sequence goes on along the minus strand of CM064963.1, from coordinate 67,748,304 downwards.
ATGCTATACATGTAATTTCACTAAATATAGGGGTGCAGATTAACTCCGAGTGCAAGAAGTTCTACAGGGGCAACATGAAGACATTCTTCCTTCCCTGACTTATCACTTCCCTATGCAAACGGGAAGGAGTGCCATCGTTGGATACTGACCATGTATTACATATGGATACCATATTCACCCTCTTTTGATTCGATTAGGTTCTACTTCTAAGGTAAAAATGAGGAGGACGAGTAAGTCTAGCAGCAGCAGGGCGACCTCGGGTTTTGATGACGCGAACCTACTCTCACGTTCAAGGGTTGAGGAGGACTATGCAGCTGTACGGAAGAGGACAAGGAGCGCTTACACTGATTTTAATCCTACCCCAAACAGCACTACCCTTGAGGTTGAGATACTCTGCCGTCAGCTGTGCAAGGAGAGAAGGAAGGGTGTGGTCAGAGATCGCCTAATGTTGAGAATGTGGAAGATGGTTAAGGCCATATTCACTTGCGTGGCTCTTGAAAAGGCTCTTTGTAGACTCCAGCCACCGCATTTCAGGGATTTCTACATGCTAAATAAGGCTTGGAATGGTGTGAAACCTCCGGAGAACCTTGATTCATACATCGAACTACCCAGTCCGAGTGTCCCTGACTTGTATTCCTTTTTCTTATTGCTTATGGATTTTCAGAACAAGTTTGTTTTTGTCTTTACCTTTTCGATAGTTTTTATGTTTTTGTAGCACAAGGATGCTTGTTTTTGGTTGTCTGAGGCATCGCGTTTTAAATCTTATGTTAAATTACGCTACTACTCTTATTGAACACTGGTTTAGAAGTTCCAAGGATTGGTTTGAATCCCTTACGAGTTTTTATTTTGAAAATAGGGAGTTCAGGACAAAACTGGTGAGGATTGTGCCTTCATTTGTCCATCTCTAGCGGGATAAATCCCATTGTAGCGGCTCTAACCAAGGCCAAAATTTTACAGGGTTCTTTTTCCACTTCCCACGATTCTCTAGGTCTCTATTGTCACCATCCCATCGGGCTTCTAGATTTATCCAACTATGATGCACGAGGTTTGTTTCCTAATGCTGTAAGACAACTCAACACTATTGTACACATCCCCAAGATACACCCAGACATTATGACTTGCACAATTTTAACAATTCAGTCAGAGTTTCACTTGTGTAGACTTCAAACACTCCACACAGTATCGTTGGTGATGTTGCCCATACCTACTATATTCTTTCCCATCGTCAATAATTTAGTCCATCTGAGAATATTGCCACATACATAATTAATTAATTCAACAAGCAATACACAATTATAGCTAAGTTCAATTAACAAGGCACACATTCATAGTTTTCCACTTACAAAGCACACGAAGTTTAAATGTATTATTTAGTTCGTTGTGTAGATGATCATAACTGGTCATCCATGCTCTTTATGGCCCCTAGGGCTAGATAACAATTGGAACCTTCCAGTTCCAGTTAACTATTTGGTGTTTTTCGATCATATCCATGATGTCAGTCCACATCGTCAAGATACCAATTGGAATCGGGTGATACCGATTGGACTAAACTTATGCCACAAACGACGCTTTGCACGATAGTAGCAAAAGGAGTGGAACGACTTTCTAGAATGATTCCTAGCCTCTTTTAGATTAATGTGGACGCCAACACACCAATCCACCAAAGTCTAGTTTAAATTTTGCTCTTGTACAAGGAGACCAATAACTTAAGCTATGATACCAATTTGTCATGACTCATCCAGCCGGTCCATTCGAGCACCCACTCTAACACCTAACTAAGAGAACCCTCACGTCTTAATAGAGAAAATATGCGGAAATTAAAGAAGACGGAATATAAAGTTAAGTAGATTTAATAAATAACACTTTTCAAATACATTCCTTCTAAACTTGTAATAATTCAACAACCCCAAGGACCTAGTTTTACAGGTACAAGATCTACTAAGAGTAACGATTGGACAATAAATAATAAAAGAACACAACGTCTACAATGCAGAAATAAGAGTTGAAGCTGCTGGAGGATTTTTCATCTTCACCTAATAAAACATCACCAGTCCTACATCCAAACTATGTCAAAAAATACATACCAAGAGTAATATTAGTACAACCACACGTACTGTTAGGCATCATCATTAAACTCGACGGCCACCTCATAATATAAGAAAAGAATAATAGGATCATGCATGTACCACTCATTTCTCCACCCTTGCCCTTTCTCAGAACACCTTCAAGTTACACCAGTTCTCTAACTACTAAAAATTTTCTTTCCCAACCGCTAACATCTCTAGTTCTATTAAATCATAGTCTAAACATTCTAACCCTATTGGATACTCCCAAACACCACTAACATCCCTTCCTACCAATCGATCAAGTCACACTCTTAAATTAGTGTCACCTTATCTACCCCAAGTCATATAGTTTTTTCCTTACCCCAATCTATAGTCGTATTCCATCCCTCTTGGGTACTTACCCACACAACAATTCGACAAATCACTTTTTTCCAACAAGTACACCTCATAAAATATCTACACATCACCACATACTCACATACCGAGACATAGTTCCACCTAAACCCTGTCATAATTCGATATGAAAGTAATCATCACAAGTATATGCACATCACAATTCCAAAATATAACATGATTTACCCTATACTCTTGCCACAAGTAGTTGGTTCTCTTACAGAACCCAAACTAAAATAGTTAGCTTGTTAGAACGTGGCAATCCAATCCCAAGTTTTGCCAGAACATGGTAACCCAATCCAATATTTATGTCGTAATGTGGCAAATCAATCAAATAGATGTGCCAGAATGTGGCAACTCGATCCAATAGTTAGCTTTCCGGAATCTGATCCCAATCGCACACCATAATAACAATCACAACACATCATCAAGATCATACATTCAAGTCATGATTTCATGGTATTAACAATTCATACATGTCATTTTTGACAAGTGTGAACAACATCTTAAAATGCATACATATATACATATCAAAATGATGAACGCACGAGCATAGATCACACTCATCACCTAAGAATTTCCGACCAAGTTCAACCCTAGTTCTTCATAAGGGTTCGTCATTTGGGTTTTAAACCTAAATTTCTAACATTCATCAACTTGTTACTTCGATAGGTCGAACCTAACATAGACCAAATTTATTCCGTTCTATCGAATATCATTTTTTGATGAAGGAAATCTACTCAAGAAAACATCTTACAAAACTCAACTAGTCATTAATTCTTTACATAAAGCACTAACCCAAATATGTTGTATTATAGGAATTTTTCAACGAAATTTACTCAGTGCATGAACATCTTCGCATCTCTCCCTGATTCTGTATACTACAAGGTAAGCATAGATTTACAACTACTCAATGCATAAAACCTAACATACATGGGCACCAAGAAATTGCATGGAGTTTTGATTCCATTTCTAGCTTTTTCGAATTTGTTACGATGAATTTGTCCATGGATTTGCAAGATTCCGTCATCCCCATGCTAGAAAGCTCCTTTTCCTTCTTTCCAAACTATGAAAAACTTTTCGTAGGTTTCTAGCATAATTTATGACCTATGGGGTATTTTTAGATAGATGGAAAAATAAGAATTTCTTGTAATTAAGGTTTATGCCTCGCCAATACCACTACAGAGGCAACTAGCACTGCCGCACCAACGACATCTATCCCGTTGTAGCACGATAGAGTCCGGGTTTTTCACGTATTTTTTTCCTTCTCAAATAATGACGATTCAGGTTGTTACAACAGTAAATGATTTGAATTCAACACTGAATATGACATAAAAATAGGAGATTCACAAAAAAAGGAATATTTGTTTTCTATGTTTAACTCAGAATAATTAAATTCGTTCAAAACATCTTCTTTTTTTCAAACATTTCTCTCTTCTCGTTTTCATTCAATAATCTTCATTTTCTTGTAATGCACCACTTCTTATTGGTATTAATAAAACATGGTGGTAAATGGGATCCTTCATGTTAGTGTTCCTTACGATTTATTATTTGTATTGGTACACTAACAAAATATAAAAAAACCTTAAACACAGTGATATTGGAAAAAAAATATTCAGATTTTCTTTGTGTATAATGTTGAATTATGGCATTATTGTAATGAACGTTTATTTTTTGAAACTACATAAAATTTGTTTGAAAATGGTATAGATTTGGTATGAACATTCATTTTTTCTGTATGTTTATGGTTTAAAAAGTTGCACAAATTTATTTGAAATTGGTACACTAGTTATACCATGTTGTTACAATTTTGACATTATATTGGAATGAATTTTATGCACTCATTATCTAATAAATGACAATTAATAGTTATGGTTAGTAATAATTTGTATTATATTGACATGATTCTTTTGTGAGAATGACAGCTTATGTGATGAAATAGTTATAATTTTAGTATGAAATGTATATGAAAAGTGTTCAAAAAAATTGCATTAAATTAGTATACTGATTTCACATTTCTTGTTTAATAATTTTAACATGACATTTTTTTAAATGTATAATGCTATATTTTGGTATGAAAAATGATTTTTTTCATTATTTGTCATACCCATTTTTTGTTTGACGTGTGGCAATAAAAAGGAACATGAATCAAGGTAAAATCCCTAAAATCGGGTAAGAGATAATTATGATTGATTCTTTAATTATATTACTTAATAATATAAATATAATTATAAATTTTAATTATTTAATAAAATTAAATCAAATTGATTTATAAATTAAAAATGATATTGTATTACCTGCAATTAAAATGTTATAAGATATATTATTTTAAGAGTAGATTTAAAATCCATAATATTGCGCTTTAAATGTATTTGTAGGGTGAATTTTTTCTTTTTTATACCTAGGCTAGAGGTATAGCAATATTGATGTCGATGGACTCATGTACTTATGCATTATTCATACTTGATAAATTTAGAACGTTCTAAGGCATTGCAGAGAAGAAACTTGTTGGGTAATTGGGTTGCTTGACTTAGGTTCTTTGGTTGAGGTAGGTTATGGATTACTCTTCGTGACAGAGACTCTTAATAGTGATTTATAGTCATTGATAATACTCTGATATTTTCTATGTACTTAATTATTGTAGTCTGAATGATTATGTGTTGTTTTAATTGGTCTGTAATCCCAAGACCGCGAAATTCATAATTTTAAAGTTGTTCTATTAAAGTGATGCATTGAATAAACCAGGCTTGAAAAAATTTAACGACATGGTACCATCATTATAGAAATGCCAATAGGCGAAAATTTGGCTCAACAAACATTCTAGTAGTATTTGATTTTTTCCAACCTTGTCCAGATTTAGAGAAAATCGAGTTCTTAAAGGTTTTGGGAAAGCTGGTAGCAATTGGGTGACTTAATGATGAATTTTATCACATAAGGTGTTAGATAATACATTCACGAACTCGTATGACTTTTCAGAATTGAATTTGAGTGAGTAGAACTCCATGAACCGAACTTAGCGTATAAGATATTTTCTGAGTGTCAGGCTTAGTGGTGTATTGTGTAATGGAATTTTGGAAATTCTTGAAGGAGCACTGGTTCAAGAATCACGCCCTAGTGGGGGATTCTGACACTCTGGCGCCGCTGCTGTGGCAGGAAGGACGCAAGTTAAGTTCGTTAATAAATCCCTAAACGACCTAATTTGGCACTTTTTTGACATTTAGAGCTAAGTACTCTTTTTTCACCATTCTTGAGGTTAAAGGTAAGCTAATTCATTTTTCGAACGGTAGAACGTAATAGAATGGGTTAAGAATGATGGGGAAGGGATTTGGTATAAATTCTATGGTGGAAACAACCCTAAATTGTTAGTTGGGGTCATGTCCTTAATTAATATTATAAAAATAATTAATTTATATTTTTCAATGTAGTGTATTTTAATTAAATAAATCATAAAAACTAAAAGCACAATTTTTTATGAACATCATGAAATGTTTTCTTGACAAAAATATTAATATTATAAATAGAATGTCATAAAATTATAATCATCATATAAAAACATAATTTATCAAGTTCTACGAAAACATAATCTATGAAGTAATTAAGTTTATACAAAACATCCTGTCAAACAAGATATTTCCCTATTGAAATACAGCACATGAGACTTCATTGTTCACCTGGACTAAGGGCATTATGACCACTACTCCCAGAATTTTGAGATTTTGTCTCCATGGTCAGCATCTTTAAAGATATCTTCCTAAGATAATCTTGCTGCATTAGATAGATGTAAGTTAAAATACATACAACATAGGGTTGGTAAACTGAGGGTAGGGGCGAGTTCAAATATTTTTCTAAAAAAAATTGATGCACTGTGGGTCGGGTTGCAAAACTATGCAGGGTTTAAGCAACAACGATCCACTGTAACCCCACAAGTGGGTCTGGGGAGGGTGAGAAGTATACACAAACCTTACCACTACTTCATAAAGATAGATAGATTGTTTCCGATAGACCCTCAGGCCTCGGTTGAAATAAAGCATCTCCAAGCAGCGGTTTGAACAAGCAAAACAAAGAAATTAAGTTCTCAGTACTAAACCTTCTAGGCGTAATAAGACGTTCAAATTAGATCTAATTAACTATTTTTCTTTGGCAATCAGTTTAAAAATTAGTTCAGAGTATAACTCAAATATGAAAATAATTAAATTACATATAAATTGATTCTAATCATTTTGTGTTGACAATTATATAGTGAGCACTCTTGGGGAATAATAATTATTATGATACTATAATATTTACGTGTGAGAAAGACATGTCAATATGCAGAATTAACCCTGTTTTTTTTTTGTTCTTGACACCACTGTAATAGGTAAACAAATTATCAATTAAATAAATTACTGATCTCATGCTTAAGATGAACTGATATATAGTATCAGGCTCTTCCATTTCCCTGTTATAAGAACTTTGATGAGAGCAAATTTAGACATAATGATACGGTTGGGGGATCAAAATCTTCGCAGGTTTATACGAGTCCCCTTGCCATCCATAATATAATGTGTCTAGATTACTGGAAAGACGAATAGAATTATATAAAGGCAGGAATAAGGTCAATGAAGAGGAGAACAAATTGTATCATTCATTGCAGAACAAATTGCATCAAAAGTCCCTAATCAGATGAAAATGGATTGGTTTATATGGTCTCGGAGAACAAATTGAAACACATCCGATGAGAAAGAGGGATGAGTGGTTCCCTTTTATGGTATTGAAGAACAAATTGCATAAAAAGCCTCATATCAGATAAAAAAGGAAGGGGTAGTTTATGAGCTAGCTTTACAATTCGAACACATAAGAAACAAGTTTAGACTGCATACCTGACTTGTAGCAGCAGAATAGATCTTTTCTTCAAAGTTTACAGCAATTTTCTTAAGCTCCTCTACTCCTTGTTGCCCAGAAATAGGAAGATGCCTCTTCAAGGTCTCCATTCTATACAAACATATCAACATAACCTCTTGTATAAGTACAATCTAGATATATACTTCTCAAATCTATTAAAAGAAATTCAACATCACCAACAACAACTTACCATTTCGACATATCTTAAACAATATATAAAGCACAGCGAGTAAAACTAGGTTTTCCCTTTTGACTTAGTTCCTTGACTGATTCCACCCCCACCCCAACACTAAAAACATTCTTACTGTAATCCCACACATGGGGTCAGATTGTACCAATATGAAATTGGAAATAACTATGACATAAATCTCCAACTATCAAATTGATTAATCAATACCTCTAGCAAAATGTGATTTCTTAAGATAACCGATAAAACACATAAACGCACAAAAAAAACCTAAATTCTAAATTCCAGATCCTTTAACAAATGAAAAAATAAGAACACGTCGCAAAACAAAAAGTAAAAAAACCTTACATCTTGTTGACAATCCTTTGACGCGATTCGGGAAAAAGTTGAGTTCTCCAATCACCGGAATCCATTTCAATTCCACACGAAAAGTCCTTAATCCACAATCGATTGTAACAATTTCTGGCTTCGATCAAAACAAGAAAAAAATTCAAATTTTCGATGAAAAATTACTATTACACCTAGATTCTAGGGGTATAAATAAGAAATAGAACTCCCAAAGTCTTAATATATATATATAGTAATAAAATAATAATACATGATAATATTTGACTAATACCAACTTGTCCAGCCGTCATTGACTCAAAGCCTCTGCCCATTTACTAGTGAACAAGTTTATGCTATTTTAAGAAAAATTATGTTTAATATAGTCATTTTATTCGTGCTCTCTATAGTAACTAGATATAAAAGTATGGGCAGGGCCCAATATATATATTTGTTATTTTAATTCTTGTGAAACACATAAAATTAGAATAGTTTTGATTGGTATTATTGTTTACTATTTTTATTATGTTTTTAAGTACTTTTCAAATAAAATCTTTCGCACATGTGATATTTAGAGAGTGAATTAATTTTTAATATATTTTTAAAATATTTTAAGTTGTAAACTATTATAATTTATGTATCACATGTAAAATTTTAAGAGTCAAATAAATTTTAATTATATTTTTAAAATAGTATTTCAAGTATGTAATTTTAAATACTACATGTTATTTCCCATTCCGAATTAATATGTCACATATTAAATTGTGAGATTTAATTATAATTTTTATATGTTTTCAAATATTTAAAATTGTGATTAAAATAGTACTCTTAACGTGACAATATATTTTACTCCCTTTGTGCCAATTTATGTGGCATATGTAAAATTTTGAGAGTTAACCACATTTTAATAAGATTTTCAAATATTTTAAGTTGTTAATTATTGTGATTTATAGAACTCTTAATAAGATTTAAAAATTATACGTGGTATTATCTCAGTCCTAATTATGTTGTACATGTGAAATTTTGATAGTTAATGAAATTTGTAATATTTTAAGTTAGTTTTTAGTACTATTATTATAAATACATAGTATATAAAAAATAAAATATTAAAATTAAATAAAATAAAATAGATAAAATACAAAATATAAATAGAAGAAGTTAAGGAGAAGGGTAAATCGGTCAATTGACCTGCTGAACCTAAGCTCCTCAACGTTAGTTTGTATAATATCGTTTGCCACATGTGAAATTTTGAGATTTAATTTCATCTTAATATGATTTTCAAATACTTTAAGTTGTTAATTATTGTAATTTATAGAATTCTTAATGTGATTTTCAAATAATACATGGCACTCCCAGTTTTAATTAGGTCGTATATATGAAATTCTTAGATGTCATTAAATTTGTAATATTATAAGTTCATTCTTAGTACTATTATTATAAATACATAGTAAGTAAAAAATAAATATTAAAATAAAATAAATTAGAATAATAAAATACAAAATATAAATAGAAGAAGTTGAGGAGAAGGGAAAATCGGTCAATTGACCAGCTGACCCTAAGCTCCTCAACAGTCGCTTCTATAATATAGTTATCGTTATATAAGAAGTTTTTTAAATAAAATTTTTAATTATTCAGGACTAAAAAACAACGGATACAAAAGTGTTGCCTATCGCTTTTCTATAAAAGATAATTTTTTTTAAAAAAGTGGCGTACGACATTTTATATATATATATATATATATATATATATATATATATATATATATATATATATAATATATATATATATATATATATATATATATATACATATATATTATATATATATATATATATGTATATATATATAAATATACATATATATATATATATACACATATATATATATATATGTAAAATCAATAATTAATTATTGTATACAGGTATTCTGTCGATTTTGATTTAAAATAGTTATTTATAAATTAAGAAAAAAGTCACGCCGTCCATCACTTTTTATTAATTTTAATTATTTCTTAAATAAGTGACGGATAACATCTTTAAGTCTGTCGCTTTTTGGTCAAAATTTCTGGTAAGTTATTTTTAAAATGTGACGGACAATGTCTCTTTGTCCATCTCTTTTTGGTAAAAAATTTAGTCAAATATCTTTAAAATAAAAGTGACGGACATGGAGACGTAGTCCGTCGCTTTTTATTAAATATTTGATGGACGGATCGAATTTTCCTCATTAGCCCCTCTCTATCAACCCTGATTCTCTCCCCGTCCTCTCTATCGATTTTAGGACTAGTTTGATCATTAAAATGTCTGTTTGTGCATTGTGAAAGTTGGAGGTCAAAGTTAAAATTTGAAATCAAGTTAAGGGTCCAATATATGTATTATGTCATTTATTAATTTGTGTCAATCGAGTGTTTGTAAATAATAAATACCAACACTAGTTGATCCTATTCATGACAAATTGATTTTTGAAAGATCGATTTGTGTCCATCTAGTATTAACACTTAAGCATAAATTTAGGAATAATGTGTTTGTTTAACATAAGTACCAACACTAGTTGATCCTATTGATGACAAGATTGATTTTCCTGCAAGATCGATTTGTGTCCACATAGTGTTGACATTTAAACATTAATTTAGGAATAATGTGTTAGTTTATTATGAGTACCAACACTAGTTGATCCAATTGATGACAAAATTGATTTTCTTGCAAGATCAATTTGCATTCATCTTGTGTTGATACTTAGCTTTAATTTAGGAATAATGTGTTTGTTTAGTATAAGTACAAACTCTAGTTGATCCTATTGATGCCAAAATTGATTTTCTTGCATGATCGAATGTGGTCATCTAGTGTTGACACTTACCTTAAAAACTAAACTAGTTTAAGTTTAAAAGTTGTTAATAAGTTAGGAAATTAATGTGGTTTAGTTGGTAGATTTAGTTGTTGGAATTAAGTCATGAAAAGTAAACTAGTTAAAGTAATAAAATTGTTAACTTGTTTAAATTAGTTAGAAAAAATAATGTAGTTTAGTTGGTGGATTTAGTTGTTGTATTAAATCAAAACTAAACTAGCTAAAGTTGTTTAAATAATTTAGGAAAAATAATGTGATTTAGTTGGTGAATTTAAATGTTGTATTAAGTCAAAACTAACTATTTAAAATTAAAAAGCCATTAATAAGTTAGCAAAATAATATGATTTAGAATTGGTGGATTTAGTTATTGGAATTAAGTCATGAAAACTAAAATTAAAGTTAAAAAACTGTTAAGTTGTTTAAAGAAGTTATAAAGAATATTGTGGTTTAGTTGGTGAATTTAGTTGTTGGAATTATGTCAAAACTAATTGAATATCTATATTTTTGTAGATGGATTATCGTTTGTGGATTTATATTATGCATTGTAAAACTAGTGTTGATTTGAAACCCAATTTTATTGACGGTGTGAGAAATTTTATTGAACATACAATGATACTTGACATTTTCAAGAATAATGGATTGGTCAGGTGTCCTTGTAGTGTATGCAAGTCTTTCAACTTTTTTGAACAAGATAAGGTTATGGTGTATTATGTAAGTAAGTGTTAAATTTTTTTTAACCAGATAAGGTTATGATTTATTTGTACCATAATGGATTTTAGCCGAGATATTTGTATGAATTTATTATGGAGAAATTGATGGTTTGGATGGTATATATATAATTCGATGCATCTGGATGTCTATAATAAGATTGCACCACATCGCCAAATTATGGTTCAACAGGTTAGGTTTGAACATGATAGAGTTCATGAATGATCAAAATGATGCTTTTGGGGTTCAAGGTGAGATGGAACCAAAATAATATTTTGATGAGACTCTTAATGAAAAAGCAAGACACTTCTATGATCAATTAGAAGAGTCTAGTCATCCACTGTGTGAAGGAAGACTGCATTCTGCTTTGTCAGTTGGGGCATCAACTCTTAATGAAAAAGCAAGACACTTCTATGATCAATTAGAAGAGTCTAGTGGTCCACTATGTGAAGGAAGTCCGCATTCTGCTTTGTCAGTTGGGGTTTGATTAATGAATATTAAATCAGATTGGAATGTTCCTAATATGGCTATGGAGTCAATGGTTGATCTTTTGGGTGAACTAGTTAATGTGGAGTTTAACATACCCAAGAACTACAATCAGGCAAAGCATTTGGTGTCCAAGTTAGGATTGACGTACAATAAAATTCATTTTTGTGTTAATAATTGTATGTTATTTTACAAGACTGATAGTGAATAGAAAATTGTAAATTTATTGGACATGCTCATTATAAGAGGACTCCGGGTGGAAAGATGGTCCCAGTTCTTGTGATGCATTACCTAGTTGATCTCATTCCTAGGTTAAAGAGGTTGTATGCATCAATAAGGTTTGTCCCACATATGTGATGAAATCGTGAATATAGAAGGCTATCAGGTGTCTTATCTCATCCATCTGATGGTGAAGCATGGAAACATTTTGATAATGTATATCCTGATTTGGCTAGTGAACCAAGAAATGTCAGATTGGGATTGTGTTCAGATGCCTTTGCATGATTCTCTAATGCAGCTTTTCCTTATCATGATTGTCGGTATTTCTTACTCCGTATAATATTCCTCCTGAAATGTGCATGATCAATACTTACATCTTTCTAAGTTGTGTTATTTCAGGTCTCCTCAATTCAAAAAGTTTGATTGATGTCTATCTACAGTCATTGAGAGATGAGCTCAAACAATTGTGGTTCATACGTATTTTGACTTATGATATATCAACTAAGCAAGATTTTATTATGAGTTCTTCTTTAATGTGGACTATAACAAATTTTTTTGCATACGGGATTTTGTCTGGCTGGATGACAGGTGGAAATCTAGCATGTCCGTATTGAATGGAAAATGGTAAGACATTCAATCTAAAGCATGGAACAAAAACTACATGATTTGATTCTCTTCGCCAGCTTTTGCCACTGCACCATGAGTTGAAAAACATGAAAAATGCATTTAGGAAAAATAAGGTTGAAAGTGACCTCCCGCATGATACGCTCAAATTAAATCTCCCTAAAGAAGTATAAGAGGTCGTATCAAGTAAAGAAACCAAGTATTAGGTTGGGATCGATCCCACGAGGAAAATGGTTTAGACTTAACTTCAATGTACGATTATTTGTATTTAATCAAGTCCTTTCCAAAAACAGGAAATTAAAAGGGAGATTTTTTGAAAGAAAAGTCATTTAATATCTCTAAGTGAAACAATTAACAGGAGTAAATTTTTAGTGTTTATCAAGTTGTGAAAGAAACTAGGGTATAAGTGTTCCCCATGGGTTCATAACGCCATATTCCTAGCTATAACAATTCTTCCCTAGTGTTTTGCATGCGAAGTAATAAGTTAGGTATCTCTAAGTCATTGGTCCAACACTTAGATAATTTCACCCCGTACCTTGATCCGGCTACGTGTGTCTAAGCTACTAACCCGTACCTTTACTTCATATTAAGCATCATATTCGATGTATCACTTAGTTATTACTTTGCAACAATCGAAACTAGACTATTAGATAGTATCCAACTAAATCTATGTTGATAATTCTTTTCCTATCAACTATCTCCTTGGTCCGACTACTAGCAATAAGGCGAGTTCTAATGCATGCATTCGTTAAAAAGTCTTCTAAGCAAAAGAATCATCAATGTATGCAATAACCTGTCTGAGAATTGTTATTAAGCTAGGTTTACTTTGTTAATAAATCATGGTTCCCACAACCCTAGTTTTGAATTTAGTTACCCACGCATAGAAGAACACAATTCATAGTGGATAAACAATAAATCATGAACTTACTTTGACAAATTCTAAGAAAATCCAGAATTTTTACTTGAAACAAAAAGAGATCACTTATAAACCAAATCCAAAATTTTTGAATTAATGCCATAGTTGCAAAAATCCAATCTCCAAAAAGAAACTAAGAATTAAAGTAATAGAATCCAACCCCCAAAATGAGTTTTTACACCCTATTTATAGAAAATATTGTCGTAAATTAGAAGGAATTAAAATAAGAAAAGTTGTCCAAAAAATGCGGATGCAATCAACGACGCCCACAGACTGTCCGTCGATGAAACGACGGACTGTCGACTGCCTCCGTCAGTCCAGACTTAGCATTTTTTTTCTCCTTCAACTTGTATCTTTTCTGAATCAATCGACGGACTAACAACATGGTCCATCGATAATTCTATGGTCCATCGATGCCTTCCATCATTCCATACTTAGACTTTCTTCAACTTCAGGTGATGGGACTATCTTTGATATAATCGATAATTCAATAGGACGGTCCGTCAATCAATCGACAGATTGTCGATCCTTATGTAGCCCCACACTTGGTCAAATTTCTCCGAGTCTCTCTGGATGCCTGAACTTTTAGTTGATGGTCACCATCTATGGTCCGTCGTTGGAACGATGGGCCGTCAATGGCCTTCATTGGTCACCTGTACATAAATATCAGCTACCTTCTACATTTTGGCTTTGTACATCTTTACTGCAAAACAAAGATAAATCATGTTAAGACTACTACAAAAAAGCTCTAGACACACACCAATCTTAAGAAAAAATTATTGAAATTACCTTGAATCCACGGTACATCAACACCCTCAACTTAAATTTGTTGTTTGTCCTCAAGAGATACACAATGAATCAACACAACACTTTGTACAAAAGTATCCTCTTTAAAGCTTTCGCAATCACATGGCTATCAATCCCATATTTTTCTTTTCTTTAGTGCATGCTTCTACTATTTGGCTTGATGAGCTAAATCATGTGAATTAGACCATGACATGAACTCAACATGCACCAACACCTCTACTCTTTTGCCTCTCGCCAAGGTACCAACATTTCGATACTGTAACTAGTGCCCTCACTTAAAAAGAAATCCTCCTTGTTTCGCACAGTGATTTCAACTTTGGGTACAAGGATCATTATTCAACACTCACGCTCAAATCAAATTCACACCTAGTTAGTACTTGTCTTTATAAACTTGCCCTTATTTTCACTTCTTAAGTTAACCACATTAGACTTTTAGGATCACGATAGGAATTTCTTGGCTTGTAACGTAGGCTCAGGGTTAGGTATGGTACATATGGGTACATTTTAGTGATTATTCCCTCCTTGACATTTTGGCTAAGCGTCTTACCTCTTTCATTATCAATTATGCCCTAATTTTCTTTTCTTGTAATCTCTGCCTTGCTTTCTCCTTTGTTCTTTTTGGACTTGACACTTACTTCTTTTTGTTTAACTCTTTTTGTTTCTTTTCTCTCTTTTTATTATTATTATTTTTTTCTTTCACTCTATTGATAATTTTGACTGAGTCACTTCTCTTGATCACTTTTCCTTTCATTTCCACATTACTCTTTTCATACCCATGAGTCGAGGTACACATTATCCAAGGTTGGGTTAGGGCCAAGATGAGGTCAGTTTCTGCATTAGCCAGCCTCAACTTATGTTTTTGGCCTAAGTTGAGGTGCACATATCCAAGGAGGGACCAAGGCCAACACATTATACCCAGGGAAGGTGAGTTGATGAAGAAAATAAAGAAAAAAAATTATTATAGGCTCAACATATTTGGATCAAAATGGAATAAAATTTCATTTGGTTCACTTTATTTAGGCTAGATGTTTGCTAATTCAAACAAGGGCTTATGATGATTTCCTAGTCGTTTAACACAGATTCCTTTTTACAGGACCAACCGGACAAATTCTAGATATGTACCAACAATGGAACAATCAAACTTCCTCACACTCTCTTAACACCTCGTTACCCTATCAGATTGTCACACACTTAGTTTGACTGTTAGTTTGAGGGTCATGCAGTGGGTGCATCTCTATGTCATGATTAGAACCAACATATTCAACTTCTTTATACCTATTCATACAAGCATTTTCTTAGAACGGGATATCATTCATGCTTAAACATCATGCTTCATATTTGACTTTCATACTTTGTACAAGTTATGACATGCCAGTTCAACGATAAAGTAATAAGTCTCTTGGGGAAAAAGAACACATGCAAGAAAAACCCAAAGAGAGGATAGTGAGTTGGGCTACTTAGAATTCACCCTAACAATCAATTTCCATTTATACCACCCAAAAAAACATGCAGTTGTCCCCAATGCATAAGAAATATAAAGACATGGGGTAGGGGAAGCAAACCTGAGGCGCATAGCATCGATGATCAACAAGCAAGCGGGTCCGGTTTACCGGAACCCGCAACCTCAGTAGTAGGGTCACCCTTAGAGGTGCTCACAGTAATCTCCGCACCCTCAGTGGTGCTCCTCTCAACAGCCTCAGGTCTGGAACTAGATACCCCAGCAGCCAACTCTCGAGCCCTCATCTAACGAGTCTACTCATCAGTCACAGAGGCTCTCCTCACAGCCTCAAGGTCCGTCTGCTCCTTCTTCCTTGCACGGGAATCCTCTCCCTCAGTGGTTCGGCTGGAACGGTGCCGCTAAGCACTCTCACATGGCTCAGGCGGCGGTGCAGTAGGGGGCAGTGAAACACTATGTTCTCTGCTAGCTCAACAGGTGCAGTCTCGGGCTGAGGCCCTCTCATTTCTAGAATGTATTCAACATCGGCACGAAAACTCACCATGGCCTCCTAAAGAGTGGTCAAAGTAAATGGTAGGGGATGGGCGTACAAGAAACTGTAGCTTAAATGCATCAAAGTGTTGGTTAACCTCCTGAATCTTCTACTCCGTCTACTGGGACACCCTCTTCTCAATCCGGTCCTCAGCCTCTCCAATTGATTTATGTATCCAAGGCTTAATATGATGTAGCAGGGTGGCCATCTAGGCCTCTAACTTCTGGATCTTTGCTATTGGGACCAGTACTGCAGAAGGTGGAGTAGACCGGGAGGAACAGGATGCTCTACTAGGGCCATGGGCGGACTCGTCTGGGGTGGTATTAGTGTGCTCTGAAGCGGCAGGATCAGCCTCTCGGCTAACTCTACCGTATCCACCAAATTCTCACTCAGCGGCTGCAACTCAACTCTAGGCCCTCTTTGTGGTTCTGTCGCATTGGCCTCATCCCTGAAGAGACCTATATCCACATTCCAGGACAGAGTACGGAGGGCATCACAGTGCCAAGTGAGAACTCTAGCACCCTGCATAAATGGAAGATTACACAAGCAAATGGGTAAGTAGTAGAAGTCTTAAAGGCCCTCTCATGTATCACCGAGATCAATAACTTTGTGAAGTCGATCTTCAACCCGGACACCAAAGCTGCTACGAATACCGCTCTATCCCATGTAAAAATGTTATCTGCTGCCACGGGAGATAAGAAGTGGCGAACTAACAGCCAGAAGAACTTGATTGTGAAAGTGAGGTTGACCTTATTGATACGGCCTCTAGTGTCTAACACCAGTCTTCTCCCTCACCGTCAATGGACAACGATTGTGCAAGACACTCTTAGTGGACTCTCTCTGATCGCTGGTCCTCTAAAACTGGACATTCTTGACCATACTCCATTTGTAATAAAACTCTGAGGTCAAGGGGGCCCGAGCAATATCTGTGGAGGTGCCATATACGAAACAGCGGATGGTGGTAGGAGAATGTCCACCATGCATCCTCAAACTAGAATTTGTGTGAGTGGTTCTTGTTTGACAGGTTTCGCCTGCTTGTCCAAAGAAACTCGAAGAGTCTCCACATATGAGGCGTAGAACTCTCGAACAATATACACCCTATACGATCCCAGACTCCTAGCCATCCACATGAGGCTATGGAGGGTAAGCAATCTATGCATATCAAGGACTATGTGAAGGCTCCCTGTGAGAAATCTCCGCTCGACTATCACCAATTGGTCATCACCCCCTTGTCATTCAGAATTTTTGCGTCCCTGTAAACCTGATTCTGACCACCTACACATTATCGATTGGGCTTATCAGGAACTGGTTCATGGACATCATCCTGGGGCGTCGGAGCAGACTCCGAAGTATGATCTTCATAAGACGACGCTTGTTGGGTAGGCACCTCTGGGTGAGTGTCTCTAAGTTATCCGGAACCACAGGTAGTGGCCTTATTTGACCACGTACAGTGGGACGACTCTGAACCTGATTTCGCTTTTGAGCCAAACGCTCCATCAGAACCGGAGGAAGACCCAGACCATGTGTCGGTTAGTGTGCACACCTCATCAAACTTGGAGGCAGTGACTACGCTGGAAGCCACCTTCTTGGGGGAACCCCGAGTGGCTCTTGCCGCGGGTGTAGAGGTCTGGGTGCCTGGGGGCACGTATTCAGGTTCCAGCTCATCGTCAAAAGTGTCAATCATCTGGCGGGATGGTGACAAAGGCTTGGACCTGCCCTAGAATAAATGGTGTCTGGTTGGGGGCCATATGTACCTAGGATCTACGGATACCATTGACGGTCCGTCAATGGAATGATGACCCATCTATGGGGTCCGTAGATCTGTGCACCAGAATATTTTTTGTTGAATTCTTGGTTGTGGTCCATACAAATTGAACACCCATTAATCTAATATTTTTGTGTTTTTTGGATAAATTAGAGACACAGACGCTAAACTAATCTCTAGCCAACACTAAAAATATAATCCCAGAAGATGAGTAAAACAAAGAGAAACAAGACAAAGCAATTATTCCTACAAAGAAAAGAAAAACATATTGTTGTCTAGAGGATACACCTTGGGTTGCCTCCCAAGAAGCGCTTGATTTAACATCACGGCATGACGCATGATCTTGATTACTCAGATTTCATCAACGTGATATGCCTCAACCACTTCATGAGCACTCTCTGCATGCCCTAGGTATATCTTAATCTTTGCCCGTTGACATTGAACTTTGCGCCCTGCTTGTTCTCCAATTCAATCACTCCATGAGAAACACTTTCGTAATAAGGAATGGTCGTGTCCACTAGGACTTGAGTTTTCCCAGCCTCATTAGAACAACCTCATTCCTATCATTAGGCAATACTGTCATTCCCCCTTTTTTGGGAATACACTAAAAAGGGCATACCTAACTACTATCGGCAATAGGTTATATGACTCCTCCATCCAACCATTTAATGATCTCTTTCATCACTACCTCTTGCATAGGTGGATTCAACCGCCTCTGGTGCTCAATACTTGGCTTGTGATCGGGTATGACTTGGATATTGTGTGAAAAAATACTAAGAGGGATCCCAATAATGTCCGCAACAGTCTAACCAATGGATCGTTTGAACCTTTTCAAAACTTCCACCAAACACTCTACTTGTTGCACATTCAAATCACATGCAATGATTACTGACAAAGTGTCATATCTATTCAATAATACATACCTCAGATGAGGTGGTTGAGCCTTAAGCTCTAATTTTGGATCCTCTTCAATAGATGGTCTCACAAGTGGAGACTAGCAATGATTCATATCTAACTCCAATTTCTTGGGTTTGGACAAATATTCACTTCGTTGAAGTGTCGCAACCAAAGATCCATACTCTTCAATACCATCACTCTCAAAATTCATGATCACTTCCGCTAGTGCCTCAACACCTAGGCGCTCTTAGATTGGTACCTCAGACGTACTCTAAACCCTGTAGGATATAGCAGATACCGATTAGATCTCACAACTCTGTTTTATGGACCTACAAATGTTGAATGTTGCTTCTTCATTGTTCAACCTAAACTTTATCTGCCCTTTTTCCATATCAACCATGGCGCGACCAGTAGCAAGGAACGGCCTCCCAAGAATAATAGGGACCTCAAAGTCCACCTCATAGTCAAGAATTACTAAATCGGCCGAAAATATAAATGACTCCACTTTCATGAGCATATCATGGAGTATCCAATGGGCCTCTTCACTATTGTATCGGCCATCAGTAACCGCATTGCAATGGGCTTTGGGTCACCCAAACACAAATTTTATAAATGGAAAGAAGCATGAGATTTGTGCTTGCACCTCCATCATATAATGCTTTGGCAAAGTGTAATAATACGACGGTACATGCAATAGTGAAAGCGCTCGGGTCTTCCTTCTTCTTCACAAGAGGCCTTGTTGCAATGGCACTACAATGATGTATTCGATCATCATCATCAAAACTTACCGATATCTTCTTCGTAACCATATCCTTCATGAACTTGGCATAACCAAGCATTTTCTCCAAAACTTCTATCAAAGGGACATTGATGGAAAGTAGTTTCAACATAGTATAAAATGAGAGTATTTACCATCCTTAGTCTTATTCACCAATATCTGCGGGAATGGTGGAGGTGGTCTAGGAATAGGTACCACTTTCTGGGGTACCTCTTCTTCCTTCGCCGCATTGTCGACCAACTCACCACAAGTTTCCACCACCGCTTCATTTTTTCTCATCTCATCTTCTACCACAGATTCGATAGGTGGATCCATAGTTTGCTTACCTCCTCGAGTAGTGACTGCCATGCAATGTCCATCATTTTTAGGATTTTGAATGGTATTTCTAGGAAGAGTTCCCGTTGTTATGGGTTGACAATAGTGGACAATTGGTCCATTTGTAACTCAAGATGCTTAAACGAGACCACATGTGCATCCACCTTTTCCAATTATTAGCCAAATCACCTCTTGATTCCTTGGTGTGCACATCACTAGCATCAAACCTTCTCATCATCTTCTCCAACATATCTTCAACTCGCGCCATACTACCTCCACCATTCCAAGGATCAACTTCCCGATTTTGAGGTGGAACATAGGGCCCACTTTGATCATTTATGTTACCATAGTCACCCAAATTGAAGTTGTTGTCATTATTATAGTTTCCATCTCGAACATACTGGCCCTCTGTGTTGTAATTCCCATAGTTCCGACCTTGATGCCAATTCTCCTGATTGGAGCCTTGGGAGTTTGGTCATAAACCACCCGTTTGATCATTCACTACATAAGTATTCTCTTCATAATAGTAGTCATTTGCTGGCGGTGGTGGTTTAGTCAAGTAATTCACTGCATTTCTTCTTTGCACCTCCAGTGACATATTTCAAAACCAACCCAAGTTCAGTTCTAATTTGAGCCATATCTTCACGAATCTCATCTGCGGCCGCATTGTTGTAGCTTGCACTCCAAAGGTGTTTCTGCCAATGTTTGACTTTCTAGTACTCTAGGCATTATTGTTGCGAGAGATTTTCTCCAACTTCTCTGCGATCTCGACATATGTACACTAACCATAAGAACTACACGCAATAGTGTTGACCACTGCTTTGTTATTATCATCTAGTCCCCGATAGAAGTACTCTTTCAACGACTCATCATTAATGTGGTGGTTTGGGACACCTTTCACGTATGCAGCAAAATTTGTCCCAAGAGCTACTTACCGACTCCCAAGATAGTGCCACAAAGTTGTTCACTCTATATTTGTGGTTGAGCTTTTTGGACACTGGGTAATATCGTGCGAGGAACACATCCCTCAACTCATCCCAAGTATAGATAGAATTATAGGGCAACTGAGTAAACCATATTGCGGCCTCTCCCGTCAGTGATAGAGGGAACACGCTCAACCCAATGAGGTTCATGTCTAAGTCTGGCCTCCCCATACAACTCTTGCACACCGGCCTCAGTTTGGCTATGTGAGAATGGGGACTCCTCAGATGATAGCCCAGAAAACAAATACCTTGCAGTGAGCATCTGCATCAAGCTGCTAGTTACCACGAACGTGTGCCCCTGTTGTAGGAGAGGTAGGAAAATAGGTTTATCAGAATCAATGAAACAATTAACATGAGTAAGTATTTAGTGTTTATCAAGTTTTGAGAGAAACTAGGGTATAAGTGCTCCCCGTAGGTTCATAACATCATATTCCTAGCTATAACAATTCTTCCGCAGTGTTTTGCATGCAAAGTGATAAGTTAGGTATCTCTAAGTCCTTTGTCTGACACTTAGAGAATTTCACCCCGTACCTTGGTCCGACTACGCGTGTCTCAGCTACTAACACTTACCTTTACTTCATATTAAGCATCATATTCGATGTATGACTTAGTTATTACTTTGCACCAACCGAAACTAGCCTATTAGATAGTATCCAACTAAATCTATGTTGATAATTCTTTTCCTATTAACTACCTCCTTAGTCCGGCAAGTAGCAATAAGGCGAGTTCTAACGCGTCCACTTGTTAAAAAGAATTTTAAGCAAAAGAATTATCAATGCATGCAATAACCTATTCGAGAATTGTTATTAAGCTAGGTTTACTTTGTTAATTATCCATGGTTACCACAACCCTAGTTGTGAATTAAGTTACCCATGCATTGAAGAACAAAATTCATAGTGGATAAACAATATATCATGAACTTACTTTGACAAATTCGAAGAAAATCAAGAAATTTAACTTGAAACAACAAGAAATCACTTAAAACCAAATCCAGAATTTTGAGTTAATGTCAAAGTTGCAAAAAACCAATCTCCAGAAACAAACTAAGAATTAAAGTAAGAGAATCCAACCCCCAAAATGAGGTCTTACACCCTATTTATAGACAATATGTCGTAAATTAAAAGGAATTAAAATAACAAAAATTGTCCAAAAAATGCGGCTGTAGTCGACGACCCCCACAGACGGTCCATTGATGAAACGACGGACCGTCGACTGCCTCCCTCAGTCAAGACTTATCATATTTTTTCTCCTTCAGCTGGCATCTTCTCGGGTACTGAGACTTTCTCTGATACAATCGACGATTCCATAGGATAGTCCGTCGATCAATCAAGGGATCATCGATCCTTCCATTGCCCCACACTTTGTCAGATTTCCCCGAGTTTCTCTAGATGCTTGAACTATCAATCGATGGTCACTATGTACGGTCTGTCAATGGAACGACGAGCCGTCGATGACCTTTGTGGGTCACCTCTGCACTAAATCTCAGCTACCTTCTGCGTTTTGGCTTTGGACACCTTTCCTGCAAAACAAAGACAAAATCATGTTAACAATGCCAAAAGGCTCTATACACACACCAATCTTAAGAAAAAAACATTAAAAATACCGTGAATCCATACATCACCTCCTCCATTAATCACATGGTATCAAATTTGGGAGAGAGATTCTCAATTACCTAAAGTTACAGAAGCTTCACCTTATATACTTCATGGATATGGTTTTGAGCATAATTAGACCAAACAAAGTATATTTTCGAGAATTATCGTATTGGACGAACAATCTTCTACGACATAATCTTGATATGATGCACATTGAATTTTATTTTATTTTAATAATTTGTTTAACACATTGATGGATGGTAAGGGTAAGATAAATGATCCAAAAGCAAGAATGGACTTAAAGGAGTATTGTAGGAGAAAATATCTATGGATACATGAATTACCTAATGGTAGAATAATTAAGTCAAAAGCCACATTTTCATTCACATTGGATGAGAAACGTTAAATTTGTGAGTGGGTTAAAAGTTTGAGGATGCTGGAGGGCTATGCTTCAAATATAGGAAAGCAGATAGATATGAATGAAGGAAAATTGATAGGTATGAAAAGTCATGATTGTCATATATTCATGGAAACTTTAATTCCTATCACTTTTAGTCATCAACCAGAAAGGATACAGAAGTCTTTTTCAAATGACTTTTGTTCTAGAAATTTGTTGGAGAGTAGTTTAGATCGGATGTAGGTATATATTGTTGTTATTTACTACTAAGTTAGAGAAGATATTTGCATGTGATTTCTTTGATGTGATGGAGCATCTTCCAATTCACCTTGTACAAGAGGCCCGACTCAAAGGTCTGGTTCAAACAAGATGGATGTATCCATTTGAAATATTCACTAAGTTATATATATAATAAAAATTCTTATATTAACATATATATACACAATTAGATGCAAAAAATAGGCAAATCTAATCAAACAATTGATCAAAGGGGAAAGATCGAAGGATCATTTGTTCAAGATCATATTAGGAAAGAAACAAGTGATTTTTATTCTTGTTACTTTTGTAATGATGCGTACTGTAGGAGTAACAGGCCTAATCACAATAATGAAGATAATATTGATCCTTTATTTCCCCCGATATTAATTCTTAATCAAAATGATTAAGAATCTAAAAAGAATGGAAAGTGAAGCTTCACTGATATGGGAATGTAATCAACTGTGACACATATTTTTCTTAATTGTCCAGAGATTCGACCATATCTCAAGTGAGTGTTAAAAATATGTTATCAAATTGCATAATAATAAGTGTTGAATAACTAACTAAATACTTGAATGCAAAATGATTAGCTTGTTCGTAAATACATGGAACAATGAAGTCATCTATATAGAATTTTCCAAATGGCTATACAACTATGTAAGTGTGCAATCACTAAATATTTAATAATATATTCATTTTATACTAAATTATATTACTTTAAATAACAATGACGTAGGTTTACATTGAATCCTCAAGTGTCCAACATTTGCTATTAGTGAAAGAAGAGCACTTGGATAGGAATCTCAAGTACTAACAATGAATAAGTACTGTGTAAATGGGTTTAAGTTTTAAACATAAGAAGTTTCTAGGTACAAGAAAACAAATAATAGCGGTATATGCATACAAGGTGATATTGATGGTACTGGCAAGCTATTGAATATTATGATGTCATTCATGAGATTATTGCAGTGAGATATTTAAATTTGCCTAAAACGAAGATTTTATTGTTTTTGTGTGAGTGGTTTGATGCATCACATAGAGGCACAAAGGTGGACCATCACTTTAATATAATTGAAGTTAAAAACACTAGAAAATACAGAAATTATGATCCTTTCATCATTGCGTGAAATGTCAAACAAGTGTATTACGCTTTCTATGCATTGCGTAGAGACAAAGCTAATTGGTGGATCGTTATGAAAAGTAAGCATATGGGAAGAATTGAAATTGATAATGTCTTAGATGTGACTTACAAAAATGATGTTGCGATTGTTCAACAACAAATTGATGTTGAATTGGAAGCCACACTACAACATCTTCAACGCATATTAGAAGAAGTATATGATGATGAGATACTGAATGTTGAGGATGAAATGTGTGAGAATGAGGAAAATGAATCCTTTGATGACGAAGAATGGGATGATAATATAAATGAAAAAATTGAGAAAGAGGAATGGGAGAATGGTGGAATTGAAACAAGTGGGGAGGAATAGTATATATAGGTAAGCTAATGTACTTTCCTAATTTTATTGAATTTATGATTTTGATATATATTATACATGTAAATTTGCATACAAATGTCATCAAGCGGTGACAATGATAGACATCGCGATCATATTGGAGTTAGAGAGACTAAACATGCTAAAAATTAGAAGTTTAGGAGACCCATAGATCTTGAGGATATTGCAGGTCTATTTCTTTCGTGCCAAAGTGCATTAGTCATGATACACATGTACTTGATGTTCCGTTTGGTACATCAGATCCTTAAAAATATATCCTAATTTACGTCGATCAGACAGTGCTTTCTCTACTTCACAGGCATTGCCTTCAGTATGCTACAAGGACCTACCTTTATGGGATATTTGTCGACGACGACCCTTATTGACAGGTACTCCATCTCCCACAAGTACTCCATCTCCCACAAGTGCATCGCCTCAGTTATTTGCCATGTGGATTAGAGATTCTAGTAGAGAGTTGTCAAATGCTATGGTCGGTACGCCTCCATTGACTCAGCGTTATTAGTATGTGTCAGTCTCACCTACAGCTACACCTAGTGCTACTCTAGATGATGAGAGTCCTCCTCTAGTTCCTGGCTAGAAGGACAGACTTGGAAGAGTCATGATTGAGCCGGATGGATAATCGCAAGTTTGTTTTGTTATCTATATATTAGTTTATTCTATTTGTTTCTTATACTTTATTATATTATTCATGAACTAACATATTTATTATCCATTTTGTAGGTGGCATCTGGCAAAGAATTTTGTCTGGGCTTTAAGCTAAAGTGTTAGGATACTCTATACACATTCTTATCACTCTTGGCTGAGATCATAAAAAGTATACACCAGATAATGTTTAATAACTTTAAGGTATACATTTTTAGTTAAGTTTAGTATACTTTGCTTTTTTTTTACTATTTAATTAAAGTTATAAAAATTTTTATTCATACTATGTGTACTTGAAAGTCGAGACATAATCAAGTCATTTTAACCACATTTGAGAGAAAGGCATTTTCTAGACTGTCTGCCCGGCAAAAGAAAGTTCAGGGTGATGGTGAATGTCCGGATTGGATGTTGACGCATGTTCATGATGAACTAGGTCTGTATTAAAACACAGACACAATTCAGGCACTTTCAGACCAAGCCAAAAAGGCTAGAGGCAATCTTAAAGGTGGCTGGTTGCACACTGGAGGTGCAAAGTACGTGAAACAATTGTAAGAGATACGGTAAGTTCTAATTCAAACTTTTAAGTAAATAATTAGTTGATTCATATACATCTCCATAATTTCAGTTTTTTATTTAGAGGAAAAAGAAAAGGGGTGCACTCCCATTGCATAGGAGGTTTTCAAGAAGACACATGTCAAGAAGAAAGAAAATGGTCGGATCCAGATGTCTTGGTGGAGGAAAGAGCTGAAAAAACTTTTGTAAGTTATTTAATATGAATAATATATACTAATAGTGAAATATTTATGATATGTATGTGTGTGTATGCGTGTGTGTGTGTGTATATATATATATATATACACACACACACACACACACACATAATCAGTTTCAACATTACATCGCTGAGAATTTAGATAGTTAGATCAAATTGACACCTCAACTTTTTACCCAAATTTGGACAAAAGAAGTTGTATGGAGACACAAAAGGGTAGAGTCTATGGTCTAGGCTCTCTGAACGATGTAAGACGACTCCAGCCAGGCTTTCAAGGAATTGGATCATCTAGTCAAGCCGAGGTCCTTGACGATGTTCAGATTTCTGCTATGTCGGATCAAATAGTTAAATTTACAACGGCATTGGCAGAGTCGGAGCAGAAAAGAGTAGCTTAGCAAGAAAGCATGAGTGCGACCGCTTAGAAAATCAAAGAACAAGTGATAAATCTCCCTCGTGGACCTACTACATTGGCTCCCGATGACATCTACGACGACGGTTTTGATGATGACGATGATTCTGTAGGAGTCACTCCCTAGCTAGTTTACATTTGTGGACAGTTATGATTTTTTTTTGTAAATTTGAACATATTTTAAATCAAATTTTGAAAGACTCTATAAGGCATTAAATTTTGATTAAGATATTTTTTAATGTTATTTTAAGTTTCTTCTTTTATGTTGTGTGGATTGTTTATATAATTGTGTGTTTGATTGGGCTGAATAGTATATATGAATTGGATTGAATTGAATTTGCAGGTGGTAGCAGACTGTCAAAAAAATTGCAAACAAAGAGACGGACAAAGTGGTTTTGTCCATCGCTCTCCAGGGTTTTAATTCTTTTTTAAAAATCCAAAAAATTGACGGATAGCGTGGTTTAGTCCGTCGCCTTTCTGGATTCGCAAAATTAAAATTTTCAAAAAAGTGACGGACAACTTCCTTTTGTCCATCACTGTTCTGGGATTTATTCAAATCAAATTTGAATAAAAGCGATGAATTGCACAGCACTATGAAAATTAAAAAAAATGAAAACTAAAACATAGAAACGGAGTCCGTCGCTTTTGTTAAAAAAAAATTCACAAATTTTTTTATCAAGTGGCGACACAATCCGTCGCTTTTGGAAAAGCGTCGAGCTAAAAAGCAACGGACGTAATTGCATCGCTTTTTGCCAAAAAAGCAACGGACCATTCGCTTTTATTCGTCTCTTTTTGGCAGTTCTTTAGTAGTGATTTGAATAGCGATGAAAGGGATAAACTTTTCGTTGCGTGAGTTATTTAAATAAACAAGTTTGTTCTTTTTAATCAGAATACCACATTTCTTGAGTGGGGGGTGGGGGGGTATCTATACTATCACAAAAAGGAAAATTAGTAGAACAGTTGACAGTAGTAATTGAAATAGTAAAGCTGTTAATTTCTTTGTTATATATGATTAATTCTATACAAAAATTTCCAAGCTTTCTGCTCAATTATTTTTAATGCAGGTAGAGAGAAAATTATGCATTCAACAAGAAAAACATTCTGATGGGGTTCATTGTCAATTCTTTTACCAGTTCGATCACTATGATTTTCTTCATAAACTATGCTTACTTTGAGAGTTCAAGAAGCTTCTTACATTCATCAATCAAAATGTAATAAATTAAGTGATC
Organism: Solanum chilense; assembly: GCA_032847665.1. Taxonomy (NCBI): domain Eukaryota; kingdom Viridiplantae; phylum Streptophyta; class Magnoliopsida; order Solanales; family Solanaceae; genus Solanum; species Solanum chilense. Next base: position 67,720,307 of record CM064963.1, on the reverse strand, counting down.
GGTGTGTGTAATTCGTGCAATAATGAAACCAATAGCATAAACAGTGACTTGATATCTAAATTTGATGCAATTCTTCAATAAGTAGAACACCAATATATTTTACAGATTCAACAAAATTTGTAATTATTTTAGCAGAGAAACTGTAATTCGATTTTCATATTAAGTGTCTCCAAGAAAAATATTTTGATGGGGAACCTCGTTATCAATTTTTATTAGCAGGTCGACTATCATATTTTTTTTCCATAAAATCATGCTAAATTTGAGGGTTCCTCGTCGATAGATAAACTCTCCACATTCATAAACTAAAATTGTAACAAATTAAATAGTCGCATATGTGTAATTTGCTATAATAGAATCAATATACACAAGCAATGAACTCGTATTTAAATTTGATACAACTCTTCACTAATCTGAAATTACAATAATTAATTAATATATATATATATATATATATATATATATATATATATATATATATATATATATATATATCAGTTCATAATTATTTTTGCAAAGAATCTTGCAATTCAATTTTAATATTAATTGTCTCTAAGAAAAATATTTTAATGGTGTACGTTGTTGTTAATTCCTACTGGCAGATTAACCACTTGATTTTCTTTCATAAAATTATGCTTAGTTTAGGGGGTTGCTCATTGATAGCTAGAGAAACATTCTGCATTGATGAATTAAGTTGTAATAAATTAATTGACAATCATATAAGTAACTT